>JAAALK010000081.1:8250139-8794754 GCA_019279435.1 Zizania palustris | reverse complement strand
CGTTCCAGCTGCTGACTCCGGTGAGGTGACATCTGATCACCTAGGATCCCGAGCTGTTCAGCGTGATCACCTCTCAGAGTTCATCATCGGTGATTTCTCTTTGAGATCCTTGCGTTCTCATACTGGTTCACTCATTGTTTTTGCTGAGTCTGCGTTTTTTGCCACTTTTGAGCCAGAGATGTTTCTCATGCTCTTTCTGATGTAAGTTGGATAAACGTCATGCAAGAAGAGCTTGAGAACTTTGTTCGCAATTGGGTTTGGACACTAGTTGAGCTGTCACCTGGATGCAACCCCATAGGAACCAAGTGGGTGTTAAAGAACAAGCAAGGTGAAGATGGGGTTGTGGTGCACAACAAAGCTCGATTAGTTGCCGAGGATTTTTTCTAGAAAGAGGATATTGATTTTGAGGAGACCTTCGCCCCTATTGCCCATCTTGAGTACATTCGAATACTTTTGGTATTTGCTGCTTCTAAAGGTTTTAAGATTTTTCAAATGGATGTCAAGAGTGCTTTTCTGAACGGCGACATAGAGGAGGAGGTCTATGTTAGGCAGCCCCCCGGTTTTGAGAACCCTAAGTTTCCTCGACATGTTTTCAAGTTCCAGAAAGCTTTATATGGTCTGAAGCAAGCCCCTAGGGCTTGGTATGATCGTTTAAAGCAGTTTTTGTTGGGGAACAGCTTTGTGATGGGTTTTGTGGACAAGAAACTTTTCTTGCTCAGAGTTGGCTCAGACATCTTGATTGCTCAGATTTACGTGAACGACATTGTTTTTGGTGGTTCTACTAATGAGCTTGTGTCCAAGTTTTCTAAGCAGATGCATAGCGAGTTTGAGATGAGCCTCATGGGTGAGCTCAAGTACTTCTTAGGGCTCCAGATCAAGCAGACAAATGACGTCATCTTCATCCACCAGAGCAAGTACTTGTGGGACATGCTAAAGAAGTTCGACTTCAGTGGAGAGTTGAAGCCTCAGAAGACCACAATGGGTACATCTAGGGGCCCGGACAAGGATGAGAGCGGCGTCAAGGTCAATGAGAGAGAGTATTGAGGGATGATCGGATCACTGTTGTACCTTATGGTGATGAGACTGGACATTCAGTTTGACGTGGGACTGTGCGCGCGCTTCTAGTCTTGACCACGCGCATCTCATCGACAGGTTGTCAAGCGCATTTTCAAGTACCGTACCTATGCGCCTGATCTGGGTCTTTACTATTCAGCATCATCATTTCTTGAGTTTTCTGGCTTTTCCGACGCTGATTTTGGTGTGTGCCTGCTAGATCGCAAGTCGACTTTCGGTACTTGCCAGTTTCTTGGTTCTTCGCTTGTTTCCTAGTCTTCGCGTAAGCAATCTAGAGTTGCGTGATTGGAATTGGAATTTCCATATCTTGCAATTTCGTGATTGGATTGACATGAGGTCATGTAGAACTTGATAGGAAAGTATGCCATGCCCATAGGAAGGTCTTAGGAACCTAGATATGATCCTTAACTTCCTCAATTTCCACTAACAATGATCCGATCTTGACATATGGCCTTGTTTCTCTTTGATATTCATCCTTTAGTATATTAGACCCAACAAAAATGTTGCATGACAGGGTATGACTAGCTGGTAGCACTTCTGGAGTCTTCTCATGATTTGCAACAAATGAGAAAGAGCCAAACTAAATGTTCTTCTTTTCAAAAGCATTACCTTATGAAATATATGTGGAATGACATTTCGTTTTAGAATCTGTAGTTGTAATAGTTTGTTGAGCCATGTACTCATCAAGAAAGGTGTCATTGACCTTGTTCATGTTGATACCCATCATCAATTGGTTGACATTCCCACCAAACCCCTCGATCAGTCTACTATTGAGCGTTTGCGAGGGGATTTGAGAGTTGTGTATCCTTTTTGAGGAGCCATGATGAAGATCATGGGCCTCATGGCTTCAGATGTGATGAGTGATTTTCAATGAAAGTCAAGAGGACATGAAGAGAAGAGAAGACCTGCCGTGTCTGGGCCGCGTGTGACTCAGGTACACGGGCGGCGAACGACTGCCGGGCAGAGAGGTTGCAGAGTTGGGCCGGCCCAATCCGAGTACATGGGCTAGGAGTGGCAGAGGATCCACTGGTCTGTTGACCGGGATTGACTCAGCTACATGGGTGGTGAGTGATTGCCGGGCTGAGGGAGCCGCGGAATCGGGCCAGCCCAATCCAGGTACCTAGGGAGAAGACGGTGGACGCTTTGTCAGTTTCGGTGCAAAACTGATGACCGCTGATCTCGGATCTGATCGTTCTGATGCGAAGCCGTAGCTGCTACGAAAGCTCCGCATCAGGACAAGTTATCTTTATTTAGGATTTTACTATTTTACCTTTAGGGCAATAGTCTGTTAGTCGAGTCTGTAAAAAACCATAAGGGTATTTCGGTTTTTTCCATTTTTATTTTGGCGTCTATTTAAACCCTAGGGGTAATTTTGATTTTTCCCATTTAGTGGGCTGCCTATAAAAAGGCCGCAATACCTAGGGTTAGAGTTACCCATTCTGAAATCAAGTTTAATCCCACAAAAGTTTGGGTCACTTTTCTGGTTTCCATATTCTTCTTCCTATGAGCGCCGCCACAATTTTTCCCCGTCGTTGCTGTTCATCCTGGCGTTGATGGCGGCCTGGCAGCCTATGCACTAGGCTGAGCATGGCTCAGGGGCTAGCCTAGCCATAGCAGCCTGGCTGCCTACACACTAGGTGGGTGCGCATAGGTGGGCAACGTAGTGGCTCGGCAGGGCATAGCAGCAGTCCTACAGCTAGGAGAACTAATCGAGAGGAGGCAGAGAAAACAGGCACATTTTTCGAGGCTTTACTGCAGCTCTGCTGTATGCAATGTTTGGTAGTAGCATTTTGTCTGCCGCGTGAAGTTTTTGGTTGAATTTCTAGCGTGGCATTTGGTGTGTTGGTCGGAGGTGTCAACTGGGTGGCGTACGACTTTGTGCTACTGGCTGGTGATGCACGAAGCCAGACTGTGAGGCACTGCGAAGTCTGTGTGAAGCGCACTTTAGAGCTTGCACTCGTGGAGACCATGATGTCCAAGTGCTCAGTGTCCCGAAGGCAGAACACACTTCGACGTTGGTTGTCTTTGTGGTGTCTCCACTGAGGCTTCACTTTGCATGAAGTACTTCAGAGTCCAACACGTGCTTCTTGGTTGTGAGAAGTCCCAAGCAGAGATAGGCTTCGGTACTACAAGTTTGAAGCAGGCTTCGACAAGTATCAACCAGGAGACAAATTTGAACAGTAAAACTTTCATCTCATTTTGCGTGCACTTAGGTTAAATGACTGTGATGATTAATTTTTATGATGCCTGAAATGTCCATGTTTTGATTGCTCTATTAATCTGCCTCTGAACACTGTGTTGGTGTCTTTTTGTTTAGGACACTGGTCGTTTTGGGGCTAGATTATTTTTAGTACTTGTGATCTGTTTTTTCTTCAGCTGGCTTCCTGTTGAGGTGCGTTGGGTGTTGGGAGAAGGCCATTGATTCGAAAGAATTTTTTAGGCGCCCATTCACCCCCCTCTGGCGCTACTTTCGGTCCTACAAGTGGTATCAGAGCCTGGTTAGGGTTTTTCTATACCTTAACCGGTTCTAACCGTAGGTAGTGATCATGACTTCATCTCGCAAGGCCTCGTCCCTTGAAGCTTTTGGCTACAAATATTGGAAGACTCGCAAGCGAGCCTATCTCATGAGCCAGAGCTCGGACTGTGGGATCGGAATGGCGACTAGAGGGGGTGAATTGGCGCCTCGACACTTTCTTTCGAATGTGATGGCCTAATCAAATCACCCAACGCACCTCTAAGGACTCAAATCCAAGTTTCAAACTAATCAGCACAATTTAGAGCTCAAACAGATTCAAACGCCCAAAAACAGCTTTGATTCAAGCTTCTCAAACAACCACTATCAAAACACTCACTCTAGAGGTCAAATTCAAGTGTAAAACGTAAATCAGAATGTTTTAATTCAATTACAATTGAGATTCAAACACTTCTGGAATTTTTTGGACGGTGAATAGTAAATGTAACTTCAGCAAAGTGTATTTGACAAATTTAGTTTCAGATTGCAGGTTTCCTTCTCAATTTCACTTCAGTTAAGCATAAACAACTTCAGAACATGATAAGCATTATGGATCCAGAAAATTCACACATATGTAGCTAATCTGGCATGGTCAAAGCCTCATGTTCAGCATCAAGTGTTCGCAGCAAGTAAAATACTCTCGAATGAACAACCAATTGCAGAAGAAAAAATGAAATTGAATTGTGTTTGCTGGAATGTTCTGGTCACTTTGTGTTCGTCCAGGGAGAGATATTTATCTCCACCTGCCCCAAGGTTTCTAGAAGGCCCTTTTTACAACCAGCCCCCTAGAAAGACTCAATATTCAAGATTGAAAAAAAACAACTAGAAATACCCTATTACAATAGACCCTTCTTTACAATATTTTCAGAATATATATACTCAAAAAATACTGTAAAATGAACACAATATGACACTAAAAAATCTAAACTAAAACTTGACACTATTTTATTGAAATAGTAAAAACATTTAAAATTCCGACGGTTTTCAGCAATAACCGACAAAGCCTTCTCAGCCCTTCGACTCGTGACACTGCTTCGCGACTCCGAGCACCAGCAAGCCACTTCCGCTCTCGATCTTCTCGAGCTGCGTGAATGCTTGTCCTGGCCTCCATCTCGCTAACACGATCGACACGCCGTCGCAGTCAGCCGTCCATCCAAGTCTCGCTCCGTCTCTTCGTGCACTATTGAGATCTTCTCCATCTTCACCCGTCCTACCTGATCCTCGGCATCAAGCTCCCCACTCGAACCTCGATCACTCACCGTTGACAGTCAGTCAGCATCTCCACCCTGCACAAACCAGACAAGCCAAAACAAGAACACGACGCACTGCCGAAACCCTCGGCAGCCACACCTTCACATCACATCGAAACCATCGATGCACTCAACCCATACTCTCGACCACTCATTCACTCAGACGCTCATTCTTGTCAATCACTCATCATTCAGACCGAAACCACCCTTGGTTTCTCAATCTCCCCCTTGATGAGTGCATTAACAACCCCAAAGCAAAGACATGATGAGATAGCATGTTACGCGCACAAGTGACCATAAAAACTCACAAAAGAGCAAAACATGCCACTTGGTAAAATATCTCCCTACTTGGGCAAAAACCTTATGAAAGGCAAAGCAAAAGCAAAAGCAAAAGCATCAAAAGCACACCACATCAAAACATCAAAAGAAGCAAAAGCAAAAGCATCAAAAGCACATCGCATCAAAACATCAAAAGCGCATCGCATCAATCGCATCAAAAGCATTTCAACATGAAAGCCAACTCCCCCTTAACCAAGCAATCCAAAAGCCAAAGCATCATGTAGATCATTTCCCCCCTTGGACAATGCAGGCATCAAGGAGATAAAAGGATGCAAAAAGGGAAAAGAGGGTACAACAGAGATGTCAGCTTCTGAGACATGAAGAACTGCAATTACAGTGCAAACAAGTATTCACCTTGAATAACATCTATAAGTACGAAAAGACATCCTCATATGTATACCATCTAAACAAAAGGCATGAGCAAGCATTTTCAGACTTTAGCAAAAAAAAACATCACTACTCAGACTAGAATACTAGACATGACAAGGCATGAGATGCAAAAGCTAAGAAAGCACACACTAGATAAACGTATCCCACTTCAAGGTGCTTCAGCAAACATGATATGCAATGAATTCTAAATTTCTCATTTTTGTGTCAGGGTTATTTGCATGTCAACCTTATGCTAACTGACCAAGCCAAGCCTAGGTCAAGTAAAAGACCATCGGAAGCTTAAGGCCTTGATCTTGGTATACACTCAATGTCCTGGTTCATACCAAAGTGTTATGGTAAGCCGTCTAGAACAAAGTGGTGCGACAAAGCAAACCCACCTGGATCTTTTCAAAATTCAGCACATAAAATCATGAATATCATTCATTTCCATTTTCATTTTCATTCATTTTTCATTTTCATTTTCATTCATTTTCATTTTTGATGAAATCAAGTTGCGTATGAGAATCCAAGATAGAAAGACCCTAGCTATCAGGTATGTAAAAGATAGCAAAAGAACTCAACCCATTCAATCTAGTTTCTAGACCAAGCAGTGACCATTTTAAAATATTCACAAATAAAAGCCATGCTAATATCAGTTCTCAGATGAATACATGCCAAGTAGTCAACAATATTAAAGATAATAGTTCAAAGGCATTACAAAGCATGTACATGTAAAAGCAATTAATCAAATGACAGAAGCTCATGCAATGCTACACAGCTCCCCCTCAAAACATGTGCGTATCTCTCGGATGCTTAGTGAGAGGGTGAGATAAAAATTGCTTTGGAATCCAGTAGCGCAAAACATGAGATCCAGGCAAAGTAGAATACTGACCATGCACAGAAGATAAACCATGATAAAAAGTGTGTGTTCTAGCAATAAAACGCGAACCTGGAAATCTAGGAGGTGTCCCAACCTATCGAGCATCAAAGCCTCTTACATGTGATCTATCACCATATGAAGCATGGTGTACACCACGTGGTGCAAAATCACTCTCAATACCATGTGGAGCCTCAAAATCAGGATGAGAGCAAAAAGTAGACTCATGCATACCTAAAGATGGGTAATGCAGGTCCTGAAAGCTCATAGCAAAAGACCGTCACTCAAAAGATCATTAACTCAAAATATCATTAACTCATCAAAAAGCTCCAAGTCCTCCAAGCACTCTCATGACTCCCCTGAGTAGAGAAGTAAAATCTCGAGTACTTAGTGTTGAGTTTAGAGATAAGATGCTTAGGTATCCAGCACTGAACAACCAGAGAAGTAGATAAAGCAGGAGACTTTGTGTGATGAGAACCATACTGAACATGTGGTCTCCTTGCAACTCGCTGAGGTCTCCTAAAATAATTAGGACCAAAATGCCTACGTGGTCTATCATCATACGATGTATGATATACACCATGATGAGCATAGACACTTATATAACTATAAGGAGCCTCATAATCAGTATAAGCATTATAATCATATTCATGCATATCAAATGGAGAATGATCATGAAAATGTAAAACATAAGCACGTCGTTCATCTTTTATGCGTCTATAGAAAAAACCAACCAAGTGTCCTACACGATGACAATAAGTGCAAAGAAAAACTTCCTTTGGTGTAGGATTATGGGTTTCTGGCACGAACCTTACAGTTTTCCCGTGTTTTTGCTTTGAGTCTGTCTTGAGTGAAGAAATGATTATCTTTTTCGGTTGGGGAGGATCTTTGGCTTTTTGTGGAGTGTCTAACTAGGCTCTCTCTTTCTCAAGGGTAGTAGTTAGAGTGAACACTGTTTGGCTCAGGGTACTAGATGAAGTCCTCTCATAACCTAACCCAAGAGCTAACCCTGCCCTGTCAGTGCACATTTTAGTTTTATCCAAAAGCAGATCCATCTTCACTTTCCCCTCTGTGCATTTATCTACCATGGAAAGCAAATAATCATTCTCACATTTTAGCTTCTCTCCTTCCTCTCTAGCAAAGCTGAGTTGGTCCTTCAGGGTGATGCAGGTCAGACAAACCGGCTGCACATCTGTAGAACATTCAGCGCTATCCAATCTAGCCTTAAGCTCATCGATATGTTTGTCTCTCAGACTACCACTCTCAATCAAAAGGGTGCAGTTTAAGCATTCATCGATGGCATCAGGTCTAGACTCCACCACCATTAGTTGCTTCTAAACATTTTCAAGATTTTCAATGTTTTTAGCATGAATCAGACGCAACTGAGCAAGTTCATCAATCAAAATAATACATGACTCACAATCAGCAGTTTCAGATTTAGATTTCAATAAAGCAAGTTCAATAGACAACGATTCAATTTTAAGCTTTTGTTCTTTTCTTTCTTTAGCAGCAAGTTTGAGTAGTCTATCTTGTGAAATCATAGCATTATGTAATTCATCGTTTTGCATAAGTAATTGATCAAGAGATAAACTAACCTTAGATAAATCGGGTTTATCACTGCTTTGCTTGCCGTTGGCCATAAAGCAGAGGCCGTTGAAGTCCTTCATCTTCTCTTTCTTCTTGTCATTCTTGTCTGGTTCATCTTCATCAGATCTGGGATCTTCGCTCGAGGTGTTGTCTTTGTCGCTGAGTGCTGCCACGAAAGCTCTAGCCATTATTTTCCCCACCTTTCCTCTTTTGCCTTTGTAGAATGGTTTTTTATATTTTTTTCTGATACTTTTGTTCACGTTCATTTGTGGCTTTTAGTTTTGGGCAGTTGGCTTTAATGTGATCTAGGTCACCGCACTCGAAACACCCTGGAGAGCCTCCTCTCCTTTGGTCTCTTCTATCATTATAGAATCGAGTGAACTTTTTGACTATGAGAGCAAGCTCTTCATCGTCTAATGTGTATGCTTGCTCCTTTGTGATAGAGACCAAAGAAGACAAGGAAAATCCCCCAAAAAAAGCACACACACCATACATGCTACCTCCAGATGTGGTGCCACTATCAAAACCGGAAACTAGTACCATGGATTGTGGCAAAGAGCTCCCAATCGCAGAACGAGATGCCTTGGCGATCTCGGTGAACTTAAGCTTACTGAAAAGTTCATTGCATGTCAAAGTATTAAAGCTTGCAGATTATTCAATGCTTGAGATCTTAACTTCCCATATGCTACGATCCAGAGCATAGAGAAGTTTGATCGCTCAGTCATGATCTGAGTAAGCTAGCATCCTAGTGGATCGCAAGTTACTAACAATGCCATCAAAGTGAGCAAACAAAGCATCAAAAGATTCGCTAGGGCCTTGCATGAACATTTGGTATTCTTGTTTATACGTGCTCTGCCTCCTAGCCTTAATCTGTGATGTGTCTTCATGAAAAGTACTCAAGGTCGACCAAATTTCTCATGTAGTGTGAAGGTGTTGGACCCTGTTGAACTCGTTGCGACTCAGACTGATAAAAAGAATGTTTCTAGCCTTTCTATTATATTCATATTGAGCCTTCTCAATCTCTGAGGTACGAGTGTTAGGGATCACATACTAGGCTGCAACAATGTCCCATATCACACTTCCCTGGCTAAGCAAATTAGCCTCCATGCGCACCTTCCAATAGGCATAGTCTCGACCATCAAACATAGGGATCTTGGTGTTTCTATCCATGTCGCCAAAAGGATCACAACCGGTAAAGGTCAACTTGTGATCAAACTGGCTCTGATACCAATTGTGGGATCGGAATGGCAACTAGAGGGGGAGTGAATAGGCGCCTCGACACTTTCTTTCGAATGTGATGGCCTAATCAAATCACCCAACGCACCTCTAAGGACTCAAATCCAAGTTTCAAACTAATCAGCACAATTTAGAGCTCAAATAGATTCAAACGCCCAAAAACAGCTTTGGTTCAAGCTTCTCAAACAACCACTATCAAAACACTCACTCTAGAGATCAAATTCAAGTGTAAAATATAAATCAAAACATTTTAATTCAATTACAATTGAGATTCAAACACTTCTGAAATTTTTCGGAGGGTGAATAGTAAATGTAACTTCAGCAAAGTGTATTTGACAAATTTAGTTTCAGATTGCAAATTTCCTTCTCAATTTCACTTCAGTTCAACATAAACAACTTCAGAACATGATAAGCATCATGGATCCTGAAAATTCACACATCTATAGCTAATCTGGCATGATCAAAGCATCCTTTTCAACATCAAGTGTTCGCAACAAACAAAATACTCTCGGATGAACAACCAATTGCAGAAGAAAAAATGAAATTGAATTGTGTTTGCTGGAATGTTCTGGTCACTTTGTGTTCGGCGAGGGAGAGATATTTATCTCCACCTGCCCCAAGGTTTCTAGAAGGCCCTTTTTACAACCAGCCCCCTAGAAAGACTCAATATTCAAAACTGAAAAAAACTAGAAATACCCTATTACAATAGACCCTTCTTTAGAATATTTTCATAATATATATATATATACTCCAAAAATACTCTAAAAATAACACAATATGACATTAAAAAAATCTAAACTAATACTTGACACTATTTTATTGAAATAGTAAAAACATTTAAAATTTCGTCGGTTTTCAGCAAAAAACGACAAAGCCTTCTCAGCCCTTCGACTCGTGACACCGCTTCACGACTCTGAGCACCAGCAAGCCACTTCCGCTCTTGCTCCCCTGGAGCCGCCTGAATGCTTGTCCAGGCCTCCCTGTCATGAACACGGTCAACACGCCGTCGCAGTCAGCCGTCCATCCAAGTCTCGCTCCGTCTCTTCGTGCACTCTTGTGATCTTCTCCAACATCACCCGACCTCCCTGATCCTCAGCATCAAGCTCCCCGCTCGACCCTTGTTCACTTGCCGTCGACAGTCGGTCAGCATCTCCACCCTGCACAAACAAGACAAGCCAAAACAAGAATGCGCGCACTGCCAAAACCCTCGGCAGCCACACCTTCACATCACATTGAAACCATCGATGCACTCAACCCATACTCTCGACCACTCATTCGCTCAAACGCTCATCCTTGTCAATCACTCATCATTTAGACTAAAACTACCCTTGGTTTCTCACGGACATTTGGGACGTTTGTGTTCACGCTACTTTTACCATACTTCCTGTTGTTGAGCGTACATCACCCGAGATAATCGCCCAGCATCAGAACAACAACAGAGCTAAAAACATTTTGTTTTCTGGTTGAGGTCCCACTGAGTTTGATCGTGTGAGCCATCTCAGCACTACTAGAGAGATCTGGGCTACCCTCCAGGCACACCATGAGGGGACAGCCTAGGTCAAGACTCGGCTCTATCAGACCTACCAGCGTGAATATGAAAATTTCACACAGAAGTCGGGTGAATCTGTTGAAGCTTTGTTTGGCCGTTTTCAATCGATCATCAACAAGCTTCTGGCCAACAAGGCCGAGGGAGTTCAGCTGGTCTCAGATCATGAGCAGGCGCTCAAGGTTCTTCATACCTTGGACCCTAAGATTTGGGAGATCAAGGTATCCTCTATCATTGAGAGCACCTCTTATGATACCTTGACTATCATAGAGCTTTTCAGTAATCTCAAGGCCACAGTGGTTGATATCCAGTTGAGATCAAATCTCACTGGTTCTGGCTCAAAAACCCTGGACCTTGCGACACCGTCTGCTGACTCTTCTTCTTTGAGCTGTGCTGGGTTCTCCCTGATGTCTATCACTGAGGACCAGCTTGATTCACTAGGAGATGAGGATTTGTGTCTGTTTAATAACCGGGTACGTCGTGTCTATGATAAGCGAATGTTCAAAAGACACGACACAAAATCCGGATGCTTTGAGTGTGGTGATCCAGGTCATTTCATCGCCGACTGGCCCAAGTGGAATGGTCACAAGAAGGGCACCGTTGGTGGCTCCTACGACTCCGGCAAGCACGATAGCTCCACCTTCACAAAGGGCAAGCCCAAGACAAGATTCTTTTGAAAGGCCCTGAAGGACTACCGGCGTGAGAACAAGAAGCGAGACAAGGCCTTCTTTGCCAAGATGAAGAGAAGCTACTCCAAGAGATCATCGTCTTCTTCCTCTTCATCGAGCTCAAGCGATGAGGAGATCATGATCAAGAATGGGAAGGACAAAGATGATCCGGCGGGCCTCTACTTCATGGCCTTCGAGGACAAGCTGAAGAGCCACTCGCACCACCGCCTAAGATCCTACAAGAGCTTATTCTCAATGGCTCTTGGGGATAAGGAAGAGAAGGGCTCCCCCGACAACTCTGATGATGACGACGATGAGAAGGTATCCTCCTATGAACAAGAAGTCATTGAATTGCTTGAAGAGAACCGTCAGGAGTTGAGGTTGTAGGACCGAAAGTAGAGTCCAAAGGAGGGGTGAATGGGCGCCTAAAATAAAATTTCTTGCTAAACTATGACTAAAACGAAATAACAGCAGTGAATAAAAATGAACACTAGAGATATTTAACAACGAAAGAAAAAATCCCTAGATAAATATATGATAGTTCGAAATGCAGTCTAAAAATACGATACTAATCAAATGAATAAAATATGGACCATCCAGAAATTTACTGAGAGGTAAACTAAAAATATTGCACGAAAAACTATAATAAAAATATTACTGCGTCTAATAATAAATTTTTCTTTTTATACGAGCAGATTAAAAAATATTAAGATAAAAATATAATAGTACTAAAATATTTAGACAGATTAAATTACCACGAAATTTCTAAACAACTTTTTCTCTAATTAATTAATAGATGATTATCTCTAAAAACAATCTACTAAAGAATAGGAAACTAACCCCCATTGATGAATTTGTGTGCCTGCCCTTTGTTATCGCTCATGCCGCCTGACGTTTTCCATGTATGCGAGATGATGCGGTGCCGCCCTGCGTTGCGTGCCACAGAGAAGAAAAACGAAATCCAAAAACTGCGTGTATGTGGACCCCGCTCCTGCAAGATGAGTTGTGTCGTGCGGCTCGCGGTGCTCAGCTTGTGCAGGACGCCGTGACAAAAAAACTGCCAAAAACCTTGTTGTTTGTTGGTTTGCTTTCCTCGGTACACGTGCGTGAGAAAAAGAAAAAGCGGCCACCGTGGGGAACACCAATCGCAGCAACAAAGCACTTGCCGACTGGATTTATTCTGCGTTGATGCTTGTGGGAATCCCGCCGTGGAGAGCAGGCGTGCTGTGCCGGCGTCAACCAGGAAGCAGCCGGCCGTGAGTAGCGGGCCAAGCTGCCGTGAATCTCGATCTCAATGCTGGCGAAAATTATCGGAGAAGAAGAGAAATTTTCGGTGAACTGTAGATTATAGATTGATCTATTAGAAAACAGTCATCTATCCCCAGGGGGATAGGGGCTTATTTATAGGCGACTCCTAATACATGAAAAGACTAATTTACCCTCGGGTAAAATTAAACTAACTCTAAAATAAATTCCGAAAATTACTAAAATATTCTTAGAAAAATCACCTGACTCAAATAAAAATATTCTAAACTTAAAAACTAGATATTAATACCCTAAAAACGAATTAAACATAGATTATCAGTTTTACGCCGAAACTATCAAAGCGTCCACCATCTTCGCATCGGCTACCCGGATTGGGCCGACCCGACCCCGCAGCTTCCTCAGCCCGGCAATCGCTCGCCGCCCATGTACCTGAGTCAAACTCAGTCAACAGACCGGTGGATCCTCTGCCGCTCCTAGCCATGTACCCGGATTGGGCCAGCCCGACTCCGCGGCTCCTCTGCCCGACCGTCGCTCACTGCCCGTGTACCTGAGTCACATGCACCTCAGACTCGGCAGGTCTTCATCTCTCCCTTCCTTTGACATCTGTTGACAATCACTCATCACATCTGGAATATCAAAACCATATTCTTCAACATGGTTTCTCAATCTCCCCCTTGATGAGTGCATTGTCAACACCCACTTCAGCTCATCCTCAGAACCTGCAAAACATGTGGAAACAGGAAAACAAAAAAAAAGAAAATAGAAGAGAGAAAATAAAAGGTTAACCCTAATGACCAAAAGCCAAACAAAAGCACGAAAACGGTCATTATGGTTAACCAAAAATAAAGCCTCAAAAACAAGTGCAAATCTCAGAATTACCAACAAGAATAAACTCCCCCTGAAATAAATCCCTGAGTAAGCCAAAAATATATCCAAAATTTCTCCCCCTTGTTGACAATTGGACTCATCAAGTGAGACTAAATGCACTCTAAAGAGACATAAACACAAACTCCCCCTGAAATGCAGTTCCCCCTCAAAATATGCCATGAATGCAGATGGGGTACAGGTGGAGTGTGAAAGGCATGCTTCTTAGATATGATTGACTGCTATTACAACATCTAACAGGTATAGCAAAAGATATACTGTCTAAGATACATGTCATGATCAGTGCAACAGATGATATCTAAAGAGAGTCATTATCACGCATTTTTCAATTTTTGCAAACAAAAGCATCACCACATTTTCTAGTTGACAAGCAAAGTAAAGCATGATATGCAAAAGCTAACTCATATCTACCAAGATAAGCATTGTCCAAATCAAAGTGCTTCAGCAAACTTGTCATTTTTTAAAAAAATTTTCAGACTGATTCTTTTTCCTTTAATTTCTGCCAGGGGTTATTTGCATGTCAAACCTTATGCTAACCGACAAAGTCAAGCCTAGGCCAGAACTGGACCATCATAAGCTTAAGACATTGGTCTTGGCATACATTACACTGTCCTAGTTCATACCAAAGTGCTATGGTAAGCAGTCCAGAACAATGCAATGCGACAAAGCAAACCCACCTAGATCTTTTCTAATAATCATAAAAATGCATAAATTTTTCATTTTTCTCGATTTTTTATCATTTTTATAGCACATTTTTCATATTTAAATCATATAGATGTCCAAGTTGCATATCTGCATCTAAGTAAGGATCTAGGTACAAGGCATGTAAAAGATAGCGAAAGCATTCAGCCTACACATGCTAGTTACCAGAAATAGTAGTGATCATTTTTCAATTTTAAAGCATAAAAGCCATGCATATGACAAATATCAGATATCATGTGAACTGAACCAGAACATAATCATCGACAAGTAATCAAAAACATATACTAGCTAGAGAAAGTAAAGCAGATTAATCATATAGCAGAAGCAAGCTCAAAATGTGATTGATGATTATGCATGATATGAACGCACACAAAAAGACTCAATAAAAATAAAAAGAAAAAACTGATACCAATGAAAAGCTGACTCAAAATATCCCCAAAAGGATACACAACTCCCAAATCAAGATCAATAATCATGAGTGGGAACAAACGGTCCAACACCAGGTTTGGCAAAGGTGTTAAACCAGTGTCGAGCCATCTGCTCAAATGTAGGAAAGCAGAAGGAATCATATGAGTCTGGACCAAAACGTGGATCAAAGCGCGGTCCTCTGTTCTGCCTAAAATCACGATCATGAGGTCCAAAAACATATCCATAACGATCTAGAACTCTGTCGGAATGGAAACCACCCTCCGGAGCACGATCATAAAAACCATCTCCTCTACCACCACCTACACGACGTGGCCTGGCCTCTAGCCTCTCTCTACGTCGAGGAACTCTCTGTCTACCACCCTATTGGTAGAACTGCTCCTGCCCACCTCGAGCTCTCTCTGCTCGCTCAACCCGCTTCCTCCTGAAGCAAAACTCCTCAAGAAGCCCGTCTCTCTGACAAAACTCACAGTGATAGGTAGGCTTCTTGGGATGTTGTTGAGGCTTGAGATTCTTAGCCTTGGTGGTGTTTGATGTATCATCTTTGGTGTGAGAGGGTCCAGGTAAATAATCAAGAGAAGTGTGAAGGGTTTTAGGTTTTGGGACCCAGATTTGATTCTTAGGTGGAGCTTTAGGTTGTTCTTCGAACACTCCATCCTTGGGCTGACTATCTTTAAAGGACTCAGTGGAGTGAGTCTTGGTATATCTCTGTTCAGGAGTCATCTTACTCCACTCCACTTCACGGCTAATTGCGCTCTCAAAATCATCCTTGGTATATGTGTAACTGTAGGACCGAAAGTAGCGACCAGAGGGGGGGTGAATGGGCGCCTAAAAATTCTTTCGAATCAATGGTCTCCTCCCAACACCCAACGCACCTCAAAATACCAAGCAATAGAAAATGAACAGATAACCTAAGTCTAAAGGTATCTAGCCTAGGAGCAATAGTTGATTAAGTCGAGAAACACAAAAGCAGTGCTACTAGACAGATAGACAGAATAAGCTAGACAAATCTCAATAGAGCAATCTAGATGCACTATGAATGAGAAGAGAAGTTACCTGTTCAAGTTTGTCTCCTGTTTGAAACTCGGCGAAGCCTGCTTCGTAGGCCGAAGCCTGCTTCGGAGGTCGAGTGAGAAGCGGCAACCATTTTCCCATGACGACAGGGATGACAAACTAAATCCTTCTCCATCTTAAGCTTGGGCAATCCTCGGATGAGGTCCATAGATCTCAACCTGACTAGCAGATCAAAACTCAAATGACCTAACCTCCTATGCCACTTCTGGAGCTCAGAGGAGGATCCAGCAATCAAACAGCGAGAAGGGCCAAAGGAGCTAGAGAAGTCAATTCGAAAAACTTTACCGAAGGGTAAAATCTGACAAACCAAAGACCCTCTAGAATCAACCACAGAAAAATTGCCCTTCTTAAAACGCACTTCCAAACCATCCTCAAGAAGTTGCGAAACAGAAATCAAATTGAAGTTCAAATTCTTAACCAAAGCAACATTCTTCAAAGAGAAATGATCTGAAATGCAAATTGAGCCTATACCACTTACTTTCCCTTGACCACTGTTCCCGAAAGTGATATACTCTTTGGAGCTCGGGGGAGTGAGACTGGAGAACCATCTGCGATGTCCCGTCATGTGGCGAGAACATCCTGAGTCCATGATCCAAATGTCCTCCAGTCCCCGATCCTGCACAATCAGTGGCTGTAAGTGGGAGCAAATGGTCCGGCACCAGGTTTAGCAAAGGAGCTAAACCAGTGTCGAGCCATCTGCTCAAAAGATGGAAAGCGAAAACCATCAAAAGAGTTTGGACCAAAACGCAGCTCAAAGCGCGGTCCTCGGTTCTGCCTAACCCTGCGGCCACGAGGTCCAGAACCGTAGCCAACACGGTCTGGAACTCTGCCGGAACGGACACCACCAACTGGAGCACGAGCAAGAAGCCGTCTCCTCTACCACCACCTACACGACGCGGCCTGGCCTCCAGCCTCTCCTCGCGTCAAGGAACACGCAGTCTACCACCCGGCTGGTAGAACTGCTCCTGACCACAACGAGCCCTCTCTGCTCTCACAACCCGCTTCCTCCTGAAGCAAAACTCCGCAAGATGCCCGTCTCTCTGACAGTACTCACAATGATAAGTGGGCTTCTTGGGATGTGGTTGAGGCTTGGGATGTTTGGGCTTGGTAGTGTTTGGTGTGGTCTTTTTGGGTTGAGAGGGTCCAGGAAGAGAGTCTAGAGAAGAGTGGAGGTGTTTGGGCTTAGGAACCTAGATAGGCTTCTTGGGTGGAGTTTTGGGTGGTTCATGAATCACTCCATCCTTGGGCGGACAAGCCTGGGAGGTCTCAGTGGAGTGAGTCTTGGGATACCTCTGCTCTGGAGTCATTTTGCTCCACTCCACTGCCCGGCTAATGGCACTCTCAAAGGTAGCCTTGGTGTAGGTGTAACCTACCCCAAACCCATCATGCCTCTTGAAATGCTGGATCATCATGCTAAGTTGTGGCTCTCTGGCACTGATCCAACTCAGGATAGAACGGAGGTAAAAGTTCTCATTCTGAGAATCTGCTAGCTCCTCTCTCAAGGAAGCTAGAACCTCCACCTGAGACAAGCAGGTCTCACACTCACTCTCTACTTGGACAGACTTTTCGGCTTTCAGCTTGATCAACTCCATTCTAAGAGACAGACAGTTCTCACAGACAGTGGGTGGAACTGACAGTGTCTCAAGCTCTAGCCTAGTCTGGGCAAGCTCAGCTCTCAACCTCTCCAAATCACCTAGATGTTTATCACCCTTGGATTTCAGCTCAGCTAAGGCAGCTAGATGAGATGGGCAATCAACACAGGGAGCGACGATAGTGGCTTGAGCATCTTTCAGCTCCAGCTGAGCGCTTTCAAGCTCAGTGGCCAAAGCGTCCCTCTCATCAACCCTTTCTGTGTACTTGGACTTCAAAGTCGACAGGTCACACAGAAGCACCTCACACTTCGGGCACTCACCGCTATCACCCAAGCAAGGGGAAGAAGATAGACTCTCAATTCTGCCGTTGGCTACGGCAAGCTCACTTTCTAACTCATCTATCCTCTTTTTGGCCCCCCTAAGCAGTTTTTCCCGATAGTTTAACTCCTGACGATTACTCTCAAGTAAATCAACGATTTCTCGTTCATAAGATGATACCTTGTTGTCGTCGTCGTCGGAGTCATCGGAGGAGCTATTTTCTTCCCTATCCCCAAGAGCCATTGGACAGAAGCTCTTGCGGGATCTTCGGCGCTGGTGTGAGCGGCTCTTCGGATCGTCCTTGTCCTTCCCCTTCCTGATGGCGATCTCCTCATCGCTTGAGCTCGATGAAGAGGAAGAAGACGTGGACCGCTTGGAGTAGCTCTTCTCCATCTCGATGAAGAAGGCCTTGTCGCGCTTCTTATTCTCTCGCCGGTAATCCTTCAGGGCCTTCTTGAAGAATCGTGTCTTCGGCTTGCCCTTGTTGAAGGATGAGCTCTCATGCTTGCCGGAGTCATGGAAGCCACCACCGGTGCCCTTCTTGTGACCATTGCGCTTGGGGCAGTCGGCGATGAAGTGTCCTGGATCACCACACTCAAAGCATCCGGATTTTGTGCCATGTCTTTTGAACATTCTCTTATCATAGACACGACGCACCCGGTTGTTAAACAGACACAAATCATCATCTCCCAACAACTCAAGCTGGTCCTCAGTGATAGACATCAAAGAGAACCCAGCACAGCTCACAGAAGAAGGATCAACAGAAGGTGTAGCAAGGGCCAGGGATTTTGATCCAGAACCAGTGAGATTTGATCTCAGCTGGATATCTACCTCAGTGGCCTTCAGCTTGCTAAACAACTCAGAAATGGTCAAGGTATCGTAAGAAGTGCTCTCAATGATAGAGGATACCTTGATCTCCTAGATCTTTGGGTCCAAGGTATGGAGAACCTTGAGCGCCTGCTCATGATCTGAGACTAACTGAGCACCCTTAGCCTTGTTGTCCCAAAGCTTGTTAATGATCGATTGAAAGCGACCAAACAAAGCCTCAACAGATTCACCCGGCTTTTGTGTGAAATTCTCATATTCACGCCGGTAGGTCTGATAGAGCCGAGCCTTGACCTGTGCTGTTCCCTCATGGTGTGCCTTGAGGGTAGCCCAGATCTCTCTCGCAGTGGAGAGATGACTCACACGCTCAAACTCAGTGGGACCTAAACCAGAAAACAGAATGTTCACAGCCTTCCTGTTGCTCAGATGCTGAGCAATGATACCAGCAGTACCCTGCTCAGTGACTGGCAATATGACAAACGTGGTGTGAACGCAAATGTCCCAAATGTCCGAACCCTGGCTCATGAGATAGGCTCACATCCGAGTCTTCCAATAATTATAGCCATAGGCTTCCAAGGACGGGACCTTGCCAGGAGACGTCATAGTCACTACCGGGGTTTAGAACCGGTTAAGGTATGGAAAAACCCTAACCAAGCTCTGATACCACTTGTAGGACCGAAAGTAGCGACCAGAGGGGGGTGAATGGGCGCCTAAAAATTCTTTCGAATCAATGGCCTCCTCCAAACACCCAACGCACCTCAAAAGACCAAGCAACAGAAAATGAACAGATAACCTAAGTCTAAAGGTATCTAGCCTAGGAGCAACAGTTGATTAAGTCGAGAAACAAAAAGCAGTGCTACTAGACAGATAGACGGAATAAGCTAGACAAATCTCAATAGAGCAATCTAGATGCACTATGAATGAGAAGAGAAGTTACCTGTTCAAGTCTGTCTCATGTTTGAAACTTGGCGAAGCCTGCTTCGCAGGTTGAAGCCTGCTTCGCTGGCCGAAGCCTGCTTCGGAGGTCGAGGTTTACTTCGCTGGTCGAAGTCTGGTTCGGAGGTGGAAGTCGAAGTCTATCGAAGGTGTTGTGAAAGTGCCGAAGGTAGGTTTCGGTCTATCCTAGTTCGAAGTGACAGAAAACGAAGTGTGCTTCGAAGCGAAGTATGAGAAAGTCGGAGCCTGCTTCAAAGTTTGTACTTCGAAGGCAAAGCTTTGAACACAGCTTCGAACTGAGGGTTTCGAAGCCAAACCTTCGAACAGAAAACTTCGAACACAACAGATGGACTACCTTCGAACAAAGAAGCGAAGCCTGTCACACGACAGAGAAACCAAATTCGAAGCCTACACTCTACCTTCGAAAGGAGCTAGCTTCGAAAAGAGAAGCGAAGGCTAACATGCGACAGAGAGACCAAAAACAAAGTCTATCAGTGAGATTAGCTTCGAAGCTAACTTCGAAGCCTGATGAAGTATTGACTTCGAACAGCTAGTGACAGAGAACACCTTCGCAAGGACTATCGAAGTATGTGAAGCTGATAGAGTGCAAAGTGTTCTGTGAAGCTAGAGACACAGCACAAAAATGAAGCCAAAGTTCAAGCGAAGCCTTCGAAGATGTTGGATCGAAGCCTGCCTCACGGAGCTGAGGGCTTCGAACAGAGAAGGTGACTTCGCCAGAAAACAGACAGAAAAGTTACTTGGGCCTGTCAACTTCGATCAAAAAGCTGTGCAGTAGAAAGCAAAAGCTGACACTAGAGTACTGTTGCTACAGTGGAGGAGTACTACTTGCAAACTGCAAGAACTAGTACTCTGCTCGTGAAGAACAGAAGCAAACCGAAGCACAAACACACTCAGGAAAATGCCTGTGCACGTGAAATGAAGCAACAAATGTTGCTGCAGATTTGCTGCACACGTTCAACAGAATAGAATCTTCAAACCATCAAACGAACTGAAATAAATGCAAGCTAAAATCCCATGAACAGCAGCCTGGCTGCACACAACAAGAGAGAGAAGAGAGAATGCAAGAGACAAAAAGTGACCCAAAGGAGTAGTATTGATTTCAGCAAAAGGGTAGTCCAACCCTAGGGATTAGGGGTCCTATTTATAGGCTGCCCACCACTAGGAATATTCCACCAGCCCCTTAGGGTTTTTACAGACGCAAGAATAAAGGAAAAGACTCTACTGCCCTTAGGAATTTTTTACAGACACGACTGACTGACTGTGGGCCTAGAGTTATAGATGACTTATCCGGAAGCTAAGCTTTCGTAGCGACTACGGCTTCTCTTCTGGACAGTCCGATACAAGATCGACAGTCGTCAGTTTTGCGCCGAAACTGACAAAGCCTGCACCGACTTTGCACCAGGTACCCGGATTGGGCCGGCCCGACTCCGCAGCTCTCTCAGCCCGACAATCGCTCACCGCTCGTGTACCTGAGTCAATCCTAGTCAACAGCCCAGTGGGTCTTCTGCTGCTCCTAGCCCATGTACCCGGATTGGGCCAGCCCGACTTCGCAGCTCTCTCAGCCCGACAATCGCTCGCTGCCCGTGTACCTGAGTCACACGCGGCCCATGAAACAGCAGATCTCTTCTTCTTTTGTCCTCTTTGACTATCGTTGACAATGACTCATCACTTCTGGAGCCATGAGGCCCACGCTATTCAGCATGGCTCCTCAATAACCTACCCCAAAACCATCCTGTCTCTTGAACTGCTGGATCATCATGCCGAGTTGTCGCTCTTTAGCACTGATCCAACTCAGGATTGAATGGAGGTAAAAGTTCTCGTTCTAAACATCAGTTAGCTCCTCTCTCAAAGAAGCTAACACCTCCATCTGAGACAAGCAGATCTCACACTCTTTATCAACTTCGACAGACTTCTCAGCTTTTAGCTTGATCAACTCCATTCTAACGATAAGCAGTTCTCACAAACAGTGGGTGGAACTGTCAAGGTCTCAAGCTCTAGCTTAGTCAGCTCCAACTCAGTTCTCACTCCAGCTAACTCGCTCAACTTTTCATCACTCTTGGCACTTAGCTCAGCTATACTAGCTAAATGGGATGAGCAGTCTACACAAGGTGCGAGGACAGTGGCATGAGCATCTTTTAGCTCATGTCGAGCGCTCTCAAGCTCAGTGGCCAATGCGTCTCTCTCATCTACTCTCTCTGTGTACCTAGACTTAAGAGTCGTCAGGTCACACAACAGCACATCACACTTATGGCACTCACCACTATCACCCAATCAAGGGGAAGAAGACAGACTCTCAATCTTGCCATTTGATGTGGCAAGCTCACTCTCAAGCTCATCTATCCTCTTCTTAGCCCCTCTAAGAAGTTTCTCCCTATACTTCAACTCCTGACGGTTCTGTTCTAATAAATTAACAACTTCTTATTCATAGGAAGATCCCTTCTCATCGTCATCATTGTCGGAGTTGTCGGAGGATTCCTTCTCTTTCTTCTCCCCAAGAGCCATTGAGTATAAGCTCTTGTGGGGTCTTCGGCTGTGACGTGAGCGACTCTTCGGCTTGTCCCCGAAGCCCATGAAACAGAGGCCCGCCGGATTGTCCCTGTCCATCCCCATCCTGATCATGATCTCTTCATCACTTGAACTTGAAGACGAGGAGGAAGATGAGGATCTCTTAGAGTATCTTTTCTCCATCTCGGCGAAGAAGGTCTTGTCTCGCTTCTTGTTCTCACGCCTGTAATCCTTTAGAGCCTTTTGAAAAAAATCTTGTCTTGGGCTTGCCCTTTGTGGAGTTGTCATACTTGCTGGAGTTGTAGGAGTTGACGCTGGTGCCCTTCTTGTAATTCTTCTGCTTGGCGCAGTCGGCGATGAAATGACCTGGGTCACCACACTCAAAGCATCCGGATTTTGTGCCGTGTCTCTTAAACATTCACTTATCATAGACACGTCACACCCGGTTGTTAAACAAGCACAGATCATCATCTCCTAGAGTATCAAGTTGTTCCTCGGAGATAGACATCAAGGAAAAGGCAGTACAACTCATGGCATTAGGATTAGCTGACGGTGTCGCAAGTGCCAGAGTCTTTGAACCAGAATCAGTTATATTTGATCTCAACTGAATATCGACCTCCGAGGCCTTGATCTTACTAAAAAGCTTTGCAATGGTCAAGGTATCATAGGACGCGCTCTCAACAATAGAACAAACCTTGATCTCCCAAATCTTAGAGTCCAAGGTATGGAGTACCTTAAGCGCCTGCTCATGATCCGAGACCAGCTGATCATGCTCGGCCTTGTTAACGTGAAGCTTGTTAATGATCGATTGAAAACGACCAAACAAAGCCTCAACAGTCTCACTCGGCTTCTGTGAGAAATTTTCATACTCACGCCGGTTGGTCTAGTAGAGCCTAGCCTTAACCTGAGCTGTCCCCTCATGGTGTGCCTGGAGGGTAGCCCAGATCTCTCGAGCAGTGGTGAGATGGCTAACACGCTCAAACTCACTATGACCTAGACCAGAAAATAAAATATTCACCGCCTTACTATTATTTTGATGCTGGGTAATTACATTTTCAGCAGTATCCACAGCAATAGTCGTTATGGTGAAATTAGGATGAACACAAATCTCCCATATGTTCGAGCTCTGGCTCATATGGTATGCTCGCATGCGAGTTTTCCAATAAGTGTAGCCAAAAGCCTCTAGGGACGGGATTTTGCCAGAAGACGTCATGGTCACTACCTAGGTTTAGAATCGGTTAAGATATTAGACAAAACCAAACCTCGCTCTGATACCACTTGTAGGACCGAAAGTAGCGACCAGAGGGGGGGGTCAATGGGCGCCTAAAATAAAATTTCTTGCTAAACTATGACTAAAACGAAATAACTGCAGTGAATAAAATGAACACTAGAGATATTTAACAACGAAAGAAAAATCCCTAGATAAATATATGATAATTCGAAATGCAGTCTAAAAATACGATACTAATCAAATGAATAAAATATGGACCATCCAAAAATTTACTGAGAGGTAAACTAAAAATATTGCACAAAAAACTATAATAAAAATATTACTGCGTCTAATAATAATTTTTTCTTTTTATACGAGCAGATTAAAAATAATTAAAATAAAAATATACTAGTACTAAAATATTTAGACAGATTAAATTACCACGAAATTTCTAAACAACTTTTTCTCTAATTAATTAATAAATGATTATCTCTAAAACAATATACTAAAGAATCGGAAACTAACCCCCATTGACGAATTTGTGTGCCTGCCCTTTGTTATCGCTCACGTCACCTGACGTTTTCCATGTATGCGATATGATGCGCCGTCGCCCTGCGTTGCGTGCCACAGAGAAGAAAAACGAAATCCAAAAACTGCGTGTATGTGGACCCCACTCCTGCAGGATGAGCTGTGCCGTGCGGCTCGCGGTGCTCATCTTGTGCAGGACGCCGTGACAAAAAAACTGCCAAAAACCTTGCTGTTTGCTAGTTTGCTTTCCTCGGTACACGTGCGTGAGAAAAAGAAAAAGCAGCCACCATGGGGAACACCAATCGCAGCAACAAAGCACTCGCCGGCTGGATTTATCCCGCGTTGATGCCTGTGGGAATCCCGCCGTGGGGAGTAGGCGTGCTATGCCGGCGTCAACCAGGAAGCAGCCGACCGTGAGTAGCGGGCCAAGCTGCCGTGAATCTTGATCTATTAGAAAACAGTCATCTATCCCCAGGGGGATAGGGGCCTATTTATCGGTGACTCCTAATACATGAAAAGACTAATTTACCCTCGGGTAAAATTAAACTGACTCTAAAATAAATTCCGAAAATTACTAAAATATTCTTAGAAAAATCACCTCACTCAAATAAAAATATTCTAAACTTAAAAACTAAATATTAATATCCTAAAAATGAATTAAACATAGATTGTCAATTTTACGTCGAAAATGACAAAGCGTCCACCGTCTTCGCACCGGGTACCCGGATTGGGCCGACACGACCCCGCAGCTTCCTCAGCCCGGCAATCGCTCGCCGCCCGTGTACCTGAGTCAAACTCAGTCAACAGACCAGTGGATCCTCTACTGCTCCTAGCCATGTACCCGGATTGGGCCAGCCCGACTCCATGGCTCCTTTGCCCGGCCATCGCTCACTGCCCATGTACCTGAGTCACATGCGCCTCAGACTCGATAGGTCTTCATCTCTCCCTTCCTTTGACTTCCGTTTACAATCACTCATCACATCTGGAATATCAAAACCATATTCTTCAACATGGTTTCTCAGAGGTATCGGGAGAAACTGCTTAGAGGGGCTAAGAAGAGCATAGATGAGCTTGAGAGTGAACTTGCCATGGCCAATGGTAGGATTGAGAGTCAATCTTCTTCCCTTTGCTTGGGTGGTAGCAGTGAGTGCCCTAACTATGAGGTGCTGTTGTGTGACCTGACGACTCTGAAGTCCAGGTACACAGAGAGCGTAGATTTGAGAGACGTTTTGGCCACTGAGCTTGAGAGCGCTCAGCTGGAGCTGAAAGATGCTCATGCCACTATCGTCGTGCCCTGTGTTGACTGCACATCCCATCTAGATAGTTTAGCTGAGCTGAGAGCCAAGAGTGATAAGCAGTTGGGCGAGATGGAGAGAGTTAGAGCTGAGCTGGAGCAGACTAAGCTAGAGCTTGAGACATTGTCAGTTCCAGCCACTGTTTGTGAGAACTTCTTGTCCCTTAGATTGGAGTTGATCAAGCTGAAAGCTGAGAAGTCTGTCCAAGTCAATAGAGAGTGTGAGGTTTGCTTGTCTCAGCAGGAGGTACTAGCTTCATTGAGAGAGGAGCTAGCTGATTCTCAGAACGAGAATTTTTACCTCCGTCAGATCCTGAGTTGGGTGAGTGCCAAAGAGCCACAGCTTGGCATAATGATCCAGCAGTTCAAGAGGCAGGATGAGTTTGGGGTGGGTTACACCTATACCAAGGCTGATTTTGAGAGTGCCATTAGCCGGGCAGTGGAGTGGATTAGATGACTCCTAAGCAGAGATATCCCAAGACTCACTCCACTGAGTATTTCCCAAAGCCCAAACATCTCCATAGTTCTCTAGACTCTCTACCTGGACCCTCTCACACCAAAGAGTCTACACCCAACACCACCAAGCCCAAAAACCCCAAGCCTCGACCACATCCCAAGAAGTCTACCTATCACTGTGAGTACTGTAAGAGAGACGGGCATCTTGAGGAGTTTTGCTTTAGGAGGAAGCGGGTTGAGAGAGCAGAGAGAGCTCGAGGTGGGCAGGAGAAGTTCTACCAGCAGGGTGGTAGACAGAGAGTCCCTCGACGTGGGGAGAAGCTAGAGGCCAGGCCATGTCGTGTAGCTGGTGGTAGAGGAGACGACTTTCATGCCCGTGGTCGATCTAGAGGGTGGTTTTTGATCCGGTAGAGCTCCAGGTCGTTCTGGATACGACTTTGGACCTCATGGCTAGTACTTTAGGCAGAACCGAGGACCGCGCTTTGAGCCGCATTTTGGTTCGGACTCTTATGGTTCTTTCTATTTTCCTTCTTTTGAGTAGATGACTCGACATTGGTTTAGCTCTTTTGCTAAACCTGGTGTCAGACCATTTGCTCCCAGTTACGACCACTGATCGTGCAGGATCGAGGACTAGAGGACATGTGGATCATGGATTCATGGTGCTCTCACCACATGACGGGACATTGTAGATGGTTCTCCAGCCTCACTTCCCCGAGCTCCAAGGAGTATATCACTTTCGGGAATAGTGGTCAAGGGAAGGTACATGGTATTGGCTCAATTTGTATCTCTGATCATTTATCTTTGAAGAATGTTGCTTTGGTTGGGAATTTGAACTTTAATATGATCTTTGTTTCGCAACTTCTTAAGGATGGTTTAGAGGTTCGCTTTAAGAAGAGCATGTCTTCTGTTGTTGATTCTAGAGGATCTTTGGTTTGCTAGATCTTACCCTTCAGAAAGGTTTTTCAGATTGATTTCTCTATTTTCTTTGGCCCTTCTTGTTGTTTGATTGCTGGATCCTCCTCTGAGCTCTAGAAGTGGCATAGGAGGTTAGGTCATTTGAGCTTTGATCTGCTAGTCAGATTGAGCTCTATGGACCTCATCCGAGGATTGCCTAAGCTTAAGATGGAGAAGGATCTAGTTTGACATCCCTGTCATCATGGGAAAATGGTTGCCGCTTCTCATGCACTTGTGACTCAGGTGATGACTTCGTACCCAGGAGAGTTGTTACACATGGATACTGTTGGTCAGCTCAGGTACGCTTAGTCGGTGGAAGTGGTACGCGCTTGTGATAGTTGACAATTTTTCTCGATTCTCGTGGGTTTTCTTTTTGGAGTCTAAGGCTAAGGCTTTTCAGTTTGTTCATGATCTGATTTGAAGCTGAAGAATGAGAACAATGGTCGGATGCAAGCAATTCGCTCTGACAATGGCTCTGAGTTCAAGAACTCTCAATTCGTCAGCTTCTGTAGTGATCAGGGTTTTGAGCACCAGTTTTCTGCTCCTAGGACTCCTAGGCACTTTTGGGCTGAAGCCATGAACACGGCTTGCTATCTAGCCAACCGCATTTTTCTTAGAGCTTACCTAGGTAAGACATCATATGTGTTGCGGTTTGGCAGACAGCCCAAGGTGAGTCACTTGTGAGCGTTTGGCTACAAGTGCTTTGTGCTCAAGAATGGAGGACATTTGGACAAGTTTGAGTCTCGTTGTTGGGATGGAGTTTTTGTTGGTTATGCTTTGCATTCTCGAGAACTCCGTGTTTGGAACCTCGACTCCCAACAGCTTGTCGAGACTTGCGAGGTTTCTTTTGATGAGTCAAATCCTTCGCTGACTCCTTCTTTTGAGCTTTCTAGAGATGATGAGTTTGGAGAGTCCATATTTGAGGAAGATGATGACTCTCCTGTTGTTGATGAGGGTGGGCCTTCTTCACAGCCTCAGACCCCACACCTTATGAGACTTTGACTGAGGATGAGGGCGGACCTCTGATCACTTCTTCCACTTTGATCGAGCCCCCTCAATCGAGTCTAGAGGTGCCAGCTGCTGACTCTGGTGAGGTGACTTCAGATCACCTAGGATCCTGAGCAGTTCAGCATGATCACCCCTCAGAGCTCATCATCGGTGATCTCACTTCGAGAGCTTTGTGTTCTTCTGTTGACTCGCTTGTTGTTTTTGCTGAGTCTACATTTGTCACGTCCTTTGAGCCCAGAGATGTTTCTCAGTCATTTTCTGATGCAAATTGGATAAATGCCATGCAAGAAGAACTTGAGAATTTTGTTCGCAATTGGGTTTGGGCAATGGTTGAGCTACCACCTAGATGCAACCCCGTAGGCACCAAGTGGGTGTTTAAGAACAAGCAAGGTGAAGATGGGGTTGTGGTGCGCAACAAAGCTCGATTAGTTTCCCAGGGTTTTTGCTAGAAAGAGGGTATTGACTTTGAGACTTTCACCCCTGTTGCCTGTCTTGAGTCCATTCGCATTCTTTTGGCATTCGCTTCTTCTAAGAGTTTTAAGCTTTTTCAAATGGATATCAAGAGTACTTTTCTGAATGGGTACATAGAGGAGGAGGTTTTTGTTAGGCAACCCCCCGGTTTTGAGAACCCTAAGTTTCCTCGACATTTTTTCAAGTTCTAGAAAGATTTATATGGTCTGAAGCAAGCCCCCAGGGCTTGGTATGATCGCCTAAAGCAGTTTTTGTTGTTGAACGGCTTTGTGATGGGTTCTATGGACAAAACTCTTTTCTTGCTCAGAGATGGCTCAGATTTCTTGATTGCTCAGATTTACGTAGACGACATTATTTTTGGTGGTTCTACTAATGAGCTTGTGTCCAAGTTTTCTGAGCAGATGCACAACGAGTTTGAGATGAGCCTCATGGGTGAGCTCAAGTACTTCTTAGGGCTCCAGATCAAGCAGACCAAAGATGGCATCTTCATCCACAAGAGCAAGTACAAGGACCAGAGTTTCGTCAAGGTCAACGAGAGAGAGTATCGAGGGATGATCGGATCGCTGCTGTACTTGACAGTGACCAGACCAAACATTCAGTTCACCGTGGGATTGTGCACGCGCTTCTAGTCTTCACCACGCGCGTCTCATCGGCAAGCTATCAAGCGCATTTTTAGGTATCTTACCTATGCGCCTGATCTAGGACTATACGATTCAGCATCATTGTCTCTTGATTTATCTGGCTTTTCTGATGCTGATTTTGCTGGGTGCCGGCTGGATTGCAAATCGACTTCCGGTACTTGCTAGTTTCTTGGTTCTTTGCTTGTTTCCTGGTCTTCTCGAAAACAATCTGGAGTTGCGCTCTCTACTACTGAGGCTGAGTATGTAGCTGCTGCTCACAGTTGGTTTGGATGATTTCAATGTTGAGATTTTGGGTTGTTCTTCACTGCCAGAGTTCCTTTGTTTTGTGATAGCACCAGCGTGATTAGTGTAGGGAAAACACATGTCTTCATTCAAAAACCAAACATAACACACTTTGAGTCAATTTTTAGGATGTTTTGAGTGAGTTTTCTTTCTTCTTTACTCTTTTCTTAAGTATTTTCGTGTGTGTTCATATCATGCATATTCACATATCACACTTTGAGCATGCTTCTGTTATATGATGGATCTACTTTACTTATTCTAGCTAGTACATGCTTTTGAATACCTGTCGATCATCATGCTTTGCTTCAGTTCACATGATATGTCTGATATCTGTCATATGCATGGCTTTTATGCTTTAAAATTGAAAAATGATCACCATTGCTTCTGGTAACTAGCATGTGTAGGCTTAGTGCTTTTGCTATCTTTTACATGCCTGGTAGCTAGTTCCTCACTTAGATGCATATATGCAACTTTGACATCTATATGCTTTAATATGGAAAGTGTGCTATAAAAATGATAAAAATCAGAAAAATGAAAAATCCATTCCTTTTTATGCATAATTTGAAAAGATCTAGGTGGGTTTGCTTTGTCGCATTGCATTGTTCAGGACTGCTTACCATAGCACTTTAGTATGAACTAGGATAGTGTAATGTATGCCAAGACCATTGTCTTAAGCTTTTGATGGTCCAGTTCTGGCCTAGGCTTGACTTGGTCGGTTAGCATAAGGTTTGAATTTTTATTTTTGTTTAACGATAATGATCGTTTTCTGGCTTTTGTTCAGCTTTTGGTCATTAGGGTTAAACCTTTTACTTTTATTTTCTTATTTCTGTCTTCTTGTGTTTTTGTTTTTTGTGTTTCCACATGTTTTGCAGGTTCTGAAGAGTTGATGAAGAGGGTGTTGACAATGCACTCATCAAGGGGGGAGATTGAGGAGCCATGATGAAGATCATGGGTCTCATGGCTCTAGAAGTGATGAGTGATTGTCAACGGATGTCAAAGAGAGAAGATAAGAGAAGAACAGACGAGACCTGTCGTGTCTGGGCCGCGTGTGATTTAGGAACACGGGCAGCGAGCGACTGCCGGCTAGAGGGGCCACGGAGTTGGGCTGGCCCAATCCGAGTACATGGGCTAGGAGCAGCAGAGGATCCACTAGTCTGTTGACCAGGGTTGATTAAGGTACACGGGCGGTCAGCGATTGCTGGGCTGAGGGATCCGCGGAATCGGGCCGGCCCAATCCAGGTACCTGGTGCGAAGACGGTGGAAGCTTTGTTGGTTTCGGCGCAAAACCGACGCCCAATCCAGATCATTGATCTATGATTGAGCCGTCCTAAAGCGAAGCCGTAGCTGCTACGAAAGCTCCACATTTGGACAAGTTATATTTATTTAGGATTTTACTATTTTACCTTTTAGGCCCACAGTCTGTGTTAGTCGAGTCTGTAAAAATACTAAGGGCTTGTTGGTCTTTTCAGTTTATTTTTGCGTCTGTGTAATTTTCCCTACGGGTAAATCAGTCTTTTCCCATTTATTGGGCTGCCTATAAATAGGCCCGAATCCTAGGGTTAGGGTTAACTCACTTAACGACAAATCAGAGTTCACTTTCCCAAATACCCACAGAAATCTATTGCTGTTCGTTTCCTGTTTGATTTCCTCCGCATACTCTGTTCATCCGCCCCCGGCTTCATTCTCTATTCCATGCGAACGAACCGAAGCAAGGGGCGCTGGTTTTGCTTTGGCGTCACTGGTTTACTCCAGGAGCCGTCGGAACGGCATAAGGCACGAGCAGGAGCCAGCCGCTCTGGCGGAGGAATCTGCATGTGGCTGAGGCGGCAGAAGATTTCTGGCTTGGCACTCGGCGGCTTGGTTCTTAGAATCCCAGGGGCTACACTCGACGCTCGACGCAAGTGCGCATGGCAGCAGCAGCTCGGTAGCCTTGGCGCTCAGCGCATGTGTGCGTGGCAGCAGCAGCTCGGAAGCCAAGGCAGCGCATGCCTGGAGCAGTGCGCCTGGCAGATCACCGAGCGAGGTCTGTGCAGTCGGCAGAGAGGCACACGCAAGGTGTTCGGCGGAAACTTCAGGAATAGTGCTTGTGTGCAGAAATAGTAATCTTCTTTCCTGTTGCTAGTACATTGCAGCATTTAATTTCTTTGTGTGAATACATTTCTAGATCTGAATATTATGGGACATGCTCTTTTGCTCAGTGTTTTATTTGCAGACTTCACTATGAATATTTATTGATACATCTAGGTGTTAATAGTGCACATCGAGTGTTTGTTGAATCATCTGTGAGCACTGTTTATTTACTGCATTTATTTTGCTTGGTTAAATGCCTGTGATGATTGTCCCTATGATGCTTGAACTGCGTGTGAGTTGAATGTCCTGTTGAACTGCCTTTAAGCACTGTGTTGGTGTCATTTCGACTAGGACACCGGTCGTTTTTAGGCTAGATTATTTTAGTAGCTTTGATCTTTTTTGCTTCTGCTGATTGTCTGTTGAGGTGTGTTGGGTATTGGGAGAAGGCCATTGATTCGAAATAATTTTTTAGGCACCCATTCACCCCCCCTCTAGTCGCTACTCCCGGTCCTACACCAAACCCATGAACCATGTGTATAAGGGATCATGAATCATTACCTTCAAACGTGAGACGTGCTAGAGCAATGGAAGAAGATGTTGGGGAAGCATATCCTCGCTTATCCTCATCTTGCTCAGCCCATTCCTCAGCGACCCAATCGGCAAAGACCGGCGATGTCCATGCGAAGAAGGCGATGAGCGTCGCTGTTCGAGCAATGCCTCCACGGAATCCAGACGTAGAGGGAAAGGATTGCTCCCACGTCGGCGTGCTAGCACCACTCGTGAGAACTGGGGAGAAATCTCAATCTCAACTGTTGGGGGAAAATATTTCATCCCCAGGGTCTTTAAGGTTATAAGACAAAGACAATTTACTAGACCGAAGTCCAAGACTTAACTCCGGCCTCACGTATGATCAACCTCGGAGAATCTGTCCAGACTTCTATTCGAAGTATAACTTCAAAGGTTCAATCTTCGGAGCGCATTGCTGCCAGCGAGGATAGAAGACTTATCTTCTTTCTAATTTGATTAGTCTTTTACCATTTTAACCCTATTAAGGGTACCGAAATAGTTTCCACTATGTCGGTTGTAACTCAGGGGTAAAAGGGTCTTTTCCTTAAGATTTTTACCTATAAATACCACCATTCTCACCCTGTAATAATCATCGAATACTCAAATATTGAATACACAACTTCGAACTACTTCAAGCTATTATCCTATTCGGAGGCTTGAAATAGTCCGCTTCACAAACTCTTCGTTTGTTAGTTCTTAATCTACGAGAACCTGTTAGCGTAATCTTTTATGCCAACAGTTGGCGCCGTCCATGAGGAACCTAGTCCAAAAAACTTTGTTCTCTACTAATTTTTAGAGCCATGCCACCTAAGTGGAGTTCAGGTGGTAGTCCACTTCGGAGGTCCCCTCGGACCTCCATAGCAAGATCTTCGAATACGGTTGAGGTTGGTGGACCTTCGGTAGTTCCCCCACCTCAGACCCCTGAACGGAATATTCTTCCTCAAGCATACGAAGCCCCTTTAGGGACTCCGTCTATGCTTCAAACCAATGGAGCTCCTCCTCCAGCTCCGACTGTACTCCGAACTGACCTATTCATTTCTCAAGACCTAGAAGCTCCTTCCGGAAGAAATGAAGATAGCCTTGGCGACATGGCAACCCAGATGGCCAGTCTCCAATCCAAAGTGACAAGGTGGAGGCAGGAAGCAGCAGATAGGATTCGTCCTCAAGTTATCCCTGTCATTTCGGAGGTGCCTCAAGATGATGACTTTCTTCTTTATCCCGAAGTGCCCGAGAATGCTTCCTTCGATAGCGAGTCTCCGCTGTACCCCGATTTACAAAAGGTGCGCTTCGACCCCAAGTTCAAAACATGAAAGCTTTGTAAGTACTCCGGGGAAGAAGATCTAGGGGAGTTCTCTCATTGTTATGCTTCCAGCGGAGGGGTTCGAGATACCATGGCCATGTGTATCCCCCTTGCGCTCGAAGGAGTTGCTTTACGTTGGTTCTAGTCTTTGAAGCCAGGATCAATTAAAACTTGGGAGCAGCTAAGAAAAAAATTTATAAGTAACTTCCAGGGTACTTTTGTGCCCCCTATGTCCACGGGAAGTCTCTTTCAGGTGAAACAGCAACCTAGAAAATCTTTAAGACAGTTCTTTAAGCACTTCTCTCATACAAAGTCACAAATAAGAGGAATGTCTGCATCATCTGTCGTCGATGCAGCCTGAGAAGGAGTCACTCATGTAGGCCTCCATGACAAACTCCACCAGAAGCAGATATCCTCTATGGCACAATTGATGGTTATTTCGAAGAATATTCTAGATCGGAAGAAGGATGGCTCCGAAGAACAGCTTCAACTTCACCAATCATCCAGGAAGTCAATCTTGAGGTGAAGACTTCCACACCTTCACATGGACCCAACTTCGACATCCAGCATAACAGGCGTCGGGCGCAAAAACATCCTCGCTCCGAAGTCTTGAACATTGCTCCTTCTCCGTAGAAATTTTCCCCTAGAAATCCACAAGCTTCGGGAAACTAGGTCAGCGGCTGGAGGCCGCTAGGGAAGCTGGCTGGCAAATGCCAAGCCTTCTTCTGCTGTGTTCATGGTGAAAATCGAAGCCATGCTACCGATGCATGCAAGTCTATACTAGCTTTAAGAGGTGAGTACCTCAAAAGGACCTCTGGTCAAGGCACTACTGACCGAGTCCCCTCCGTGGCATGTCTGGACCCTGTGCAGGCTATCGTACATTTAGACAACTTCGACCCCACAAGAAAACCTCCAGTGGGCAGTGTTATGCCACCCCCGAAGCAAGAAGATGGACAAGACCGGGGAAAAAGAGTGGTCCTTCCTATTTCTGGAGGAGGAACTCTTGGCAGCATGTCAAAGAGGCAGCGGAGAGAGTATGTTCTGAAAGTAGGTCATATTGGAACCTCTTTGTCGGCAGCCGCAATGCCTAAGTGGTCCCATGTGCCTATATCTTTTTCTGCAGATGATGTAGCCGGTATAAAATTCCCACATGTAGATCCTCTTGTCATCACTGCCGATATTGCAGGAACTGATGTTCGGAGAGTGCTGGTCGATGGTGGTAGATCGACAAATATTATCTTTGTTCAAGCCTTCGATCAGCTCTGTATCTCCAGGAAGCATCTCCTCCCCGCAGATCGTCCCCTTCAAGGCTTCGCAGGACCTCCTCTTGAGGCCCTCGGCCAAATAGGTCTTGAGGTTGCCTTCGGAGAGGGGCTCTTAGCAAGAACGAAGGATGTAATTTTCAATGTTGTGGATGCCCCTTATGCTTATAATGTCATCTTCGGAAGGGGCATGTTAAATCAGTTCGGAGCTATGGCGCACCATAATTATTTATGCATGAAGATGCCCACGCAAGCGAGAGTACTCACTGTCTTCGGTGATCGAGCCACTACGCAAAGAGAAGAATATGGTCATGGCCCCCCTCTCGACCCAAGACAAGTGAATAATGTGCAAGGCAATTCGTAGGATATCTCTAATTCAAGTGAATCTTCAAATAAATCCTTCCCAAGGCCAAGCCCCGAAGGAGAAATCATAGTGAAGATTATTGTGAAAGACGGCAAAGACTATTCCTTTCAATTCGGCAAAGATTTGCCTTCGGAAATCACTACATCAATTGAAAAATTAGTCAAAGAGAATTTGGATGTCTTTGCCTGGTCTGATGAAGACATTCTGGGAGTTAGCCGAGATATCATTGAGCACAGCTTGCTTGTAAACCTGAGGGTTCAGCCTGTCCGATAGGGGTTTCGAAAGTTATCGGTAGAAAGAGCAAGTCTTGCTAAAGAAAAAGTAGAGAAATTATTGAAGGCTGGGATTATCAAGGAAGTAGCTCATACGGAGTGGCTAGCTAACCCAGTCTTCGTCAAAAAGAAATCCTCCAGAAAGTGGCGCATGTGTATTGATTTTACATCTTTGAATAAAGCATGCCAACGTGACCCCTAACCCATGCCTCGAATAGATCAATTAGTTGACTCCACTGCTCGTTCGGAGTTATTAAGCTTCCTCGACGCGTATTCTGGTTATCATCAAATCTGGTTAAAGCACAAAGATGAAATTAAAACAAGCTTCGTTACTCCTTCGGGTGTCTTCTGCTATGTAAGAATGCCCTTTGGCTTGAGAAATGCCGGGGCAACCTTTTCGAGATTAATTGCTAAGGCTCTAGGTCACCAAATAGGCCGCAATGTAGAAGCCTATATAGATCATATTTTAATAAAGAGTGCTTTAATGCACCAGCATAGCCTAGACTTAGCTGAAACATTTGATAGCCTCCGAGCGTGTGGAGTCCGCCTCAACCCCGAAAAATGTATCTTCGGGGCTAAAGCTGGATAGTTGCTAGGGTATCTAGTTTCGAGTAGAGGAATTGAAGCTAGCCCTACTCAAATAATTGCATTACAAAGAATGGCTCCGCCGGAGAATTTAAAACAGGTACAAAAGCTTACTGGGCACCTTGCAGCACTTAGCAAATTTTTAGCATGGTCCGCAGAACGAAGCCTACCCATATTCAAAGCATTAAAAGGGTCTGAAGATTTTGCATGGACACCAGAGTGCCAAAAGAGTTTTGATGATATTAAAAATTATCTCAGCATCCTCGTAACACTCACTGTGCCTGTGGCAGATGAAACACTTCTTCTTTACCTCACAGCTATAGGCCCTGCTGTCAGTGCAGTCCTAGTTAGAGAAGTTGATATCAATGGGAAGTTGGTGCAGAATCCAGTATATTTTGTATCTGAAGCTTTATCTGGAGCGAAAACAAGATATTCTGAGCTTGAGAAGTTCACTTATGCTCTGATATTGGCTTCGAGGAAATTGTGACATTATTTTTTAATACATAATATAATTGTACAAACTTCTTGTCCTTTAGGAGATAAGCTCCGAAGTAAAGATTCTACGGGAGAATTGAAAATTGGGCCGTCGAGCTATCACCCTTCGGTATCTCCTTTGTAGCAAGGACAGCAATCAAGTCACAAGTGGTGGTATACTTTGTAGCAGAATGGACTTCGTCTGCAATATGGGCTCGAGAAAAATCAAGCAAAGGAATTTGGACCACATACTCCCATAGAGCTTTTCAAGCATCCAGAGTAGGCATTGGAGCAGTGATAATTTTTCCTTAAGGGAAAAGAGCGATGTACTCCACAAGGATCAACTTTAAGTCCACCAATAATATAGGTGAGTATGAGGGAATTTTGTTAGGTCTCCGAAAAGCGCGTGCTCTAGGTGCTAGAAAAGTTGTTATCAAAACATATTCTTAGATTGTAGTAGGGCACGGTGACAAAAGTTTTCAAGTCCGGCATCCGTAACTTGCTAAATATCTGGAAGAGATCTATAAGATTGAAGCAACATTCAAAGGGATTTCATTCTGAAGTATACCAAGAGCTGACAATGCACAAGCTGATACACTAGCAAAAGCTGCAGCAAGAGCCATGGATATTCCGGAAGGAGCCTTTTATGAAGAGCTTACTTCTCCTTTGGTGCCACAAATTCCTCCCGCGGAGGTTCTTTGCATTCCGAACACTGCCTGGCGGAGTTCGATCATGGAATTATTGCAAGGCAAAACAACCTTACCTGAAGGACATCAACTTTCATGATTGCAGCTAAGAGTTCTAAATTATCATGTTATCAACGGTATTCTTTACGAGGCTGGAGTTAAGTCTTGCACTTCGGTCTAGTAAATTATCTTTGTCTTTAACTTTAAAGACCCTAGGGATGAAATATTTTTCCCCCAATAGTAGCCCCTCGAATACGCTTCTCTGGGTAATCTGTAAAGTTAGGGAAGCAGTATACGCAAAGAATATATTCATGTTAATGGGCTTAATAAAATATACCAACCTTGGAAGTATTCAGAAATTTACAATCTTCGAATTGACTTCCATGTGAAGGTATCATCAGAGCAGCTCCGAAAATAATCTTTGCGAAGCTGAAAAGACCGTTAGACTCACAAAAACAGTCGTTATCCTTTTTCCTCGGAAGGAGTTATGATGTTGCTTCGTTTTTGGAAATGGTAACGGTACAGAAGACGGAACAACATGTATGAACAGTAAAATGCTTGTGAATATAGACTATAAATAGAGTGACAAAGGTGCATTTGAGATACTTTACTTACTGCTCTCCCATTGTTCCTCTTCCTGCTTTCTGAGCTCTAGTTTCAAACTCTCACCTTCTTCAATGGCGAAGACCAGTCAAAAGGCTCCCGTCCCTGCTTCGACCCTTGCCAGGCAGCAAGCTATGGTAGCCGCAACAGTGGCAGCGCCTATGAGCAACCCTCATCCGGCTGGTCCCCACGACCTTCTTCCAGCGTCTTCAAAGTATTCTGATCAATCGTACAACCTAGGACCTTCAACATGCACTAAGAAATCCATTGCATCGACGATTGCGGGGAAGATTAATCTGGGGATCAAGATTCGCTAACCCGGCCAAGAAGCAATCCCTTCGCCTTGGGCCGGAGAAGTGGTTGTATTCGAAGAGTTCTTTGAAGCTGGGTTGGGACTTCCCGCGGTAGACTTCCTTTCTGAGGTATTGGAGTTTTTTCATGTATTTCTCAAGCCGAAGGCCAAGAGATACTCTGAGAAATTCATGAAGGCCTTTGTGGTAGCCATCTTGCCCACGAGCATTAGCAGGAAAAACACTTCGCTAGGGGCTTTATTGGCCTACAATAGTAGTTGATGCAGAGACCTTAGTGCGCACTTGCCAAGGATGTCAATTGATGGGAAGACGAAGTCATCGTCCGCCAGCAACTCTTCAAGTTATTTTTTAATGCATAATATAATTGTACCAACTTCTTGTCCTTTAGGAGATAAGCTCCGAAGTAAAGATTCTACGAGGAGAATTGAAAATTGGGTCATCGAGCTAGCACCCTTCGGTATCTCCTTTGTAGCAAGGACAACAATCAAGTCACAAGTGGTGGTATACTTTGTAGCAGAATGGACTTCGTCTGCAATATGGGCTCGAGAAAAATCAAGCAAAGGAATTTGGACCATATACTCCCATGGAGATTTTCAAGCATCCAGAGTAGGCATTGGAGCAGTGATAATTTTACCTTGAGGGAAAAGAGCGATGTACTCCGTAAGGATCAACTTTAAGTCCACCAATAATATAGTGGAGTATGAGGGAATTTTGTTAGGTCTCCGAAAAGCGCGTGCTCTAGGTGCTAGAAAAGTTGTTATCAAAACATATTCTCAAATTGTAGCAGGGCACGTTGACAAAAGTTTTCAAGTCTAGCATCCGTAACTTGCAAAATATCTGGAACAGATCTATAAGATTGAAGCAGCATTCAAAGGGATTTCCATCCGAAGTATACCAAGAGCTGACAATGCACAAGATGATACACTAGCAAAAGCAGCAGCAAGAGCCATGGATATTCCGGAAGGAGACTTTTATGAAGAGCTTACTTATCCTTTGGTGCCACAAATTCCTCCTGCGGAGGTTCTTTGCATTCCGAACACTGCCTGGCGGAGTTCGATCATGGAATTATTGCAAGGCAAAACAACCTTACCTGAAAGACAACAACTTTCAAGATTGCAGCTAAGAGTTCGAAATTATCATGTTATCAACGGTATTCTTTACGAGGCTGGAGTTAAGTCTTGCACTTCGGTCTAGTAAATTATCTTTGTCTTATAACCTTAAAGACCCTGGGGATGAAATATTTTTCCCCCAATAGTAGCCCCTCGAATACGCTTCTCTGGGTAATCTGTAAAGTTAGGGAAGCAGTATACGCAAAGAATATATTCATGTTAAGGGGCTTAATAAAATATGCCAACCTTGGAAGTATTCAGAAATTTACAATCTTTGAATTGACTTCCATGCGAAGGTATCATCATAGCAGCTCCGAAAATAATCTTTGTGAAGCTGAAAAGACCGTTAGACTCACAAAAACTGTCGTTATCCTTTTTCCTCAGAAGGAGTTATGACGTTGCTTCGTTTTTGGAAATGGTAACGGTACAGAAGACAGAACAACATGTATGAACAGTAAAATGCTTGTGAATATAGACTATAAATAGAGGGACAAAGGTGTGTTTGAGATACTTTACTTACTGCTCTTGCATTGTTCCTCTTCCTACTTTCTGAGCTCCAGTTTCAAACTCTCACCTTCTTCAATGGCGAAAACCAGTCACAAGGCTCCCGTCCCTGCTTCGACCCTTGCCAGGCAGCAAGCTATGGCGGCCGCAGAAGCGGCGACGCCTATGAGCAACCCTCATCCGGCTGGCCCCCATGACCTTCTTCCAGCGCCTTCAAAGTATTCTGATCAATCGTACATCCTAGGACCTTCAACCTGCACGAAGAAATCCATTGCGTCGATGATTGCAGGTAAGATTAGTCTGGGGATCAAGATTCGTCAACCCGGCCAAGAAGCAATCCCATCGCCTTGGGCCAGAGAAGTGGTTGTATTCGAAGCGTTCTTTGAAGCTGGGTTGGGACTTCCCGCGGTAGACTTCCTTTTCGAGGTATTAGAGTTTTTTCATGTATTTCTCAAGCTCATGTTTGGCCCATGGCCAGATGGGCATGGATCTCATTGGCCCCTTCCCAGTAGCGAAAGGAAATCTGAAATTTGTAGTGGTAGCAATTGAATATTTTTCCAAGTGGGTCAAAGCAGAACCCCTCATAGCTATCACTTCAAATAATGTACAAAATTATTTTGTAAGAATATTATATGTAGGTTCGGAGTGCCTTGACAACTCACAATCGACAATGGGACCCAATTTGATGCAGAGCCCTTCAGGAAGTTTTGCGAAGACCTTGGCATATAAATGTGCTTTACAGTCGTGCATCATCCTCAGTCTAATGGAGCTATCGAACGAGCTAATGGTAATATTTTATCAGGCTCGAATCGAAGAATTGTAGGATTGGCAAAAGGGTTGTGGACCGAAGAACTCCCGAAGATTTTATGGTCCATTCGGACCACTCAAATGAGATCCACAGGTTTTACTCCTTTCAGATTACTATTCGGAGATGAAGCCATGACGCCGACGGAGCTCAAAGAGGGATCTCATTGCACCACCGAACCTGAAAAAGAAGATGAAAGGCAATCTTCGCTAGATTTAACGGAAGAAACAAGGCTTTGAGCTATTGAAAATTTGTCGAAATATCAGCATCAGACGAAGACTTGGTATGACCCGAAGGTTAAGCTTAATGAACTTAAACCAGGTCATTTAGTTTTGCGAAGCGTCATAGCACCAGGGAAATTAGGAAATAAGTGGGAAGGTCCATATATCATTCTACGTTCAGGACGCCCTGGTTCTTTTAAGCTAGCTAATTTAGAAGGTGAAGAGTTAAAGCATGCCTGTCATGCGCAGCACCTGAAGTGATATTTTGCATAGGGGCTCCTTGTAATCATCTATAAATACCTTCCGAATAAATAAAGCTCATGGTCCAGATAATGCCTACCTCTCAAACACTCCCTACTTCTAGTGGACGCACTGGAGGAACGAAGTTGGTTGTGAGGGAAGTGTTTCATTTGAACCAATTTTACGGACTTCAAACCACCGATTCGAAGCTTTCGGCGAGGCGGGAAAGTCACAAAAAATAGATTCCAAGCCATCGGCTTGAAAGCATCCGTAAAAAGAGTCCAATGAGACCAAATGATACGGATTCCAAGCTCCGGCTTGAAAGCATCCGTAAAAAGAGTCCAAGGAGACCACTAAGCGGATTCCAAACCACCAGTTTGATAGCATCTGTAAAAAGAGCCGAAGGAGGCCAACAGAACAGACTTCGAGCTAATACCTTGAAACGTCTGTAAAAAGAGTCCAAAGAGACCATTTTTATAGGATGCTAAGGTATCCGAAAAAGAGTCCAAAGTGACTACATTCAAACAAAAAGGTACTAAGTTACCAATTTTTAGACTCTGAATTAGTAGAGTCGAAGACATTTTTGAGGTCTTTAGTGGCCATTGTTGACCTTAGCCAATCTTTAATATGATAAGGGGCTCTGAGCCACCAAAATTGTGCTCCTAACTAATGTTATTTTCGTTGCGCGTAACCACCTTCGACCAAATTTCGAAGTTGCTTGCACCCAAAGAGGGGCTGGGAAGTAGGGAGACAATTTTGAAACTTTAATTTTTATCATTCAAACATATTACATTACATCATGAAAAGTCTGTGTCTATACCAAGAAGGAAATGAAGACCTCTTCGATCCCTAGAGCTATTATTAAAACTAGTACGACTTCGAAGGCGACTCGTTCTAGAGCTAGGAGTTTTAATAACTTTACGTTTAACCCTCTTCCCTCCTTTGGAAACTCGGAAGTCCTTCTGCTCTTCCTGAAGTTCCTAAACTACTTTTTCCTCCTTTTTAATATATGATAATATGTCTTTACATATATCAGGCATAACTTCACCGGAGCTTCCCCGAGGAATTGAAAATCGAGGGCATTTGTGAGGTCTTAGAGCTTCGAAGGTAGCCCATAGCAGGAGAAGCTCTTCGTTAACCTCTAGCACTTCGAGATCATCCAAAAAGGGTGGAAAGCTTAAAACATTTCCAAATAAGTCTTTTCATTCATAAAGGATAAAAGCATAAGTTTTTACATAATCGGGGCCCTAAGGAGAACTAGACCTTCAGGTCCAAAGGTGGTTGGCTGCTCGAAGGTTGTGACCGTGCTTGCTTTTGGCGAAGTCCTTTGTCAATCCATGTGTTGATCGCTGATCGGCCTTCAGCTCTCCAAGACGGTTGGAAGGCTTCCCAAGCTGCAGCCATGTTAATGGAAGGAGTTAAGAGTCGGTCATCGCTGAAGTTGATAGGAGTTGCCCCTGTCTCTGGTGCTACGGATAGCCCTAAATCCTCGTAGTAGCGAAGCAGTCCGAGAGCAGCTACTTGGCCGGAGATCTCTCCATACCTAATACCCATTGTCTTCATAGTCTTTGCTGCTGCTGGGATCATCTTCAATATTTGGAGCAGAGGGTTGTCGCCAGACGGAGGTAAAGTCCAAGAAGTGCAAAAGTACTCTAGGACGCCTCGAAGTTTTTCCATGGTTTCTAAGGCTACCTTCTAACACTTCGCCTTGTCTTCGGACAAAGCATTCTTCAATGCAGACAGCTCATCTGTGAAGGATGAGAGCCTAGCTGCCTCCGTAATCAAAGAATTAATTTGTCCGAGTAAGTTGTTGGCCTCCTCCGTCAACTTCAGCTGCTCCTCTCGGAGCTTGACCAGCTCAGCCCCTGCAGCTGCTTGCTCCCTCTTGGAGCTTTTCCACTTCAGCCCGAAGCACTATCTGTTCAGCTTCGAGCTTGCGTTTGGCAGCCTCCAAGCCAAGTGTAGCTTTCCTTTCTGCGGCCACCATTTCATCCAAGCTAGAGGTCCAAACCTCAGAGATAACAAGACTCCCCTAAAGAGACGTTATCTTCTCCTTGAGTCGGTTACACTCCCGCTCATTTTATACGGCCGTAGCTCGAGCCAATACTATTTGCTGCAAAGGAAGAAAAGAGCAATGTAAGCAAACTATTTACATGTTTAAACTAACTATGTTGTTGCAGATACTTCGTACCTAATAGGTTGACCGCTCCAAGGTCGCGTCCAACTTTGACCCCTCAGCTTCCCCGAGAATGGATACCATGTCGGTCTCCCCAACCTCGTGACTAGCCCGACCCAAAGGCTCTAGCAAAGTCTGAAGTCCAGTCCTTCACTCTAGAAAATGAGCTAGGAGGGGGAGCCATGACAAGGCTCTATGATCATCTTCGCTCGAAGAAGGGCCAGAGCGCAGCATTGTGTCTTCAGAGACTTCCGTAGATTGGCTTCCTTCCATAGATTGACATCCATCGGTAAACTCCGATGGAGTCCATCCTGGAGTCAGAGTAGGCAAAGGTTCCCCCTTGCCTTTACCTTTCTAAGGCCCCATTTTCATGGCAACCTCCAAGATTGGCTTTAGAGATTTCGAAGCTTCTGGCGAAGTCTTCGTGGCAGGGGTCATCTCCATGGGAGTTGATCCTGTAAAGGCCAAAAGTATTATATATTGCATACATTTTGCATGACACAAAAAGAAAGAAAAGGTACTCTACTGAAATTTACCTTCGACGTCCTGCCGCCGGATGAGCATGGGACTGCTCGGAGGCTCGAACGCCTCTTCGAAGTGTTCTTTAGACTCAGAGCTGGGAACCGAAGGATTAGCTGACAAAACTTCTCCAACAATCGTAGCTATTACTTTGTCCGGAGCCGAGACTTGATCATTTGTCATCCCGACTCCACCTTCTCCCATAGCAGGGGCTTCTTGGCCAGATAGGACATTTTGAGTCTCTGCCTACTCAAGGTTGTCCTTTGCAACAGACACAACTGCCATGTCGCCCTCGGCGGGGACTTCAACCTCCGTCTGTACCCCTTCATCCCTAGTAATGAGGGCTTCGAACACCCTCTGTATTTCTACTTGTCCTTTGTCTTTAGATGACTCCGAAGACGAAGTAGGGGATTTGGAATGTCCGACGAACTTCAGCTTTCGGGCCACCTTCTTCATGGGTGTCATGGTCGGCGTCGAGGTCCCCACTTTAGCTTTCCTCTTCTTGGGACCGGGCTCGGACGTGCTCCAGTCCAGAAGAGAAGGAGCCTCAATTCCGAGTACGCTCCATACTCGGTTGAACCACTCCCACTTGCCCACCACCTTCACCCTCCATTCCTTCTCGGCGAGCGTAGGAGCTCCGAGGATCTTCTCCGAAGCTCCTACAACTTGCTCCGAAGTCAAGGTGATGCGCGAAGCTGAAAGATAAGATTTTATTTTAGTTCAATCATTTTATGAAATTATTACATATAAAACATTTTGTAGAGTTTCCAAGGTTACCTGCAGCAGTTGAAGTGATGTCTCGGAGTTCACCCTCCAGATTCTCTTCAAAGTTAATAGGCCAGTTGGCCATTAAGGGTGGAATTCGGAGTCCGATGAACTCCCCCGCTAAGTCCTGCATGCTCATGCGGTGACTTATTGTTTGTAGCAGGTTGAGGCGAGCTTCGAGTTGGCCGGGGTCCGGATGAACCACTGCTTCTCTCCCATAAAAGATGTCTTCAAGAGGCCCAGCCAAGGTGCTGCCTGCTTCTACTTCAGCATAAAACCAGCGAATGACCCAGTCCGTATACCACCTGCCATTGATAGCCTTTGCTGGGAACCAAGTTTGATACTCATCTCGAAGCCGGAAGTTGATACTACCGAAGGCAATAACTATCTTCTCTCCTCCAGAGCCTTGGTAAGTTTTTGGTTGGCACAAAGCCTTATGGCGTGCTACGAAGATCTCTGCCCTCTCTTCGTAACCTTTAGCTCACATCGCCCATTCAAAGATTGCAAGGCGTTCTATGGCATTCGGAGATAATTGAGGAAGAGTAACATGAAAAAGCTCCAATACCTCGGAAAGGAAGTCTACCGTGGGAAGTCCAAACCCAGCTTCGAAGAACGCTTCGAATACAACCACTTCTCCGGCCCGAGGCGAAGGGATTGATTCCTAGCCGGGTTGGCGAATCTTGATCCCCAGACTAATCTTCCCCACAATCGCCGCCACAATGGATTTCTTCATGCAGGTTGAAGGTCCTAGGCTGTACGCTTGATCAGAATACTTTGAAGATGCTGGAAGAAGGTCGTGAGGACCGCCGGATGAGGGTTGCTCATAGGTGCCACTGCTGCTACGGCCGCCATAGCTTGCTGCCTGGCCAGGGTCGAAGCAGGGACAAGAGCCTTGTGACTGGTCTTCACCATTGAAGAAGGTGAGTGTTTGAAACTGGAGCTCAGAAAGCAGGAAGAGGAACAATGCGAGAGCAGTAAGTAAAGTATCTCAAACACACCTTTGTCCCTCTATTTATAGTCTGTATTCACAATCATTTTACCATTCATAAATGTCGTTTCATCTTCTGTACCGTTACCATTTCCAAAAACGAAGCGACGTCATAACTCCTTCTGAGGAAAAAGGATAACGACTATTTTTGTGAGTCTAACGGTCTTTTCAGCTTTGCAAAGATTATTTTCGGAGCTACTGTGATGATACCTTCACATGGAAGTCGATTCGAAGATTGTAAATTTCTGAATGCTTCCAAGGTTGGTATATTTTATTAAGCCCCTGAACATGAATATATTCCTTGCGTATACTGCTTTCCTAACTTTACAGATTACCCGGAGAAGCGTATTCGTGGGGCTACAACCTACGACCACGTGGTCATGGGTTCGATCCCCACGGACGGCGCCAACTGTTGGCGTACAAGATTACGCTAACATGTTCTCAAAGATTAATAACTAACAAACGAAGAGTTTGTGAAGCGGACTATTTCAAGCCTCCGAATAGGATAATAGCTCAAAGTAGTTTGAAGTTGTGTATTGAATATTTGAGTATTCGATGATTACTATAGGGTGAGAATAAGGGTATTTATTGGTAAAAATCTTAAGGAAAAGACCTTTTTACCCCTCAGTTACAACCGACATAGTGGAAACAATTTTGGTACCCCTAATAGGGTTAAAATGGTAAAAGACTAATCTAATTAGAAAGAAGATAAGACTTCTATCCTCGCTGGCAGCTATGCGCTCTGATGATTGAACCTTGGAAGTTATACTTCGAACAGAAGTCTGGACAGATTCTCCAAGCTTGATCATACGCGAGGCCAGAGTTATGTCTTGGACTTCGGTCTAGTAAATTGTCTTTGTGTTATAACCTTAAAGACCCTAGGGATGAAATATTTTCCCCCAACATCAACTTTTGAGGTCAAGAAGGAAGGGAGAGGAGAGGTGTGGTGTCTAGGGTGGAGCACTTGTGTCTTCTGAAAACCTATATCCATGATGTACTCCTGCCTATTTATAATCAAATCTCTAACAAATCCAATCTATCACATCCTGATCGGAAGTTCCGATACCCCTATCAGAATTTCCGTCAAGACTTTTGATCTGTAACTCAGCCCACATCGGAACTTCTGATACCCCTATCGGAACTACCGATATGGGCTTTCAATCTTCAAACCAGAACACATCGGAGTATCGGAAGTTCCGATCAACCAATTCCAAATCAGAACTTCCAGTTTGAACTCTTTGTTTCGCAACATCCCAATCCAGCTCTCAGTTTCGCAAACCATAAATCATCGGAACATCTGATACCATATCAGAACATTCAATTTGATCTCTTTGTTTCTAATTCAGAAAATAATCGGAACTTTCGATCCTCCGAGAATTTTCTTTGGCAAAATTCCTTCAATCTCTCACTTGCACAAGAACCAATTATTAGCAAGTTTCTTAATCCATCCACTTAAGTGTGTGACCTGATAGGTTCATACACAAATGATCGTTCATCTAAAACCTGTCGGGGGAAAATACTTCAACTTAAGGACTTAGAGATTAACAATTCAAGATAACTTATCAGCTTCGGAGCTGATAAGCTTATGCCCGAAAGTGGTGGAGTCATTAAGACGAAGGATGCTTCGACTTACAATCCAAAGGAACCGTTCGCAAGATATGAAGCTCCAGTGCAAAATTGCAAGGTTGATAAGATGTTTGGCTTATCTACTCACTCCGGGTAGATTTTACCATTTTAACCCTGTTCAGGGTACCGAATAGTTTCCACTATGTCGCTTGTAATTGAGGTGTAAATAGGTCTTTTCCTTCGACTTTTTTGCCTATAAATACCCCCCTTCTTACCCTGTAATAGGCATTGAATACTCAGCTATTCAATACACAATTTCAGACTACTTAAGCTATTATACAATTCGGAATCTTGAGATAGTTCTCAACACAAATTTACTCTTTGTTAGTTCTTGATTTTAGAGAACCTGTTAGCATAATCTTTTACGCCAACAGTTGGCGCCGTCCGTGGGGACCCTACTTCTAAAAGCTAGTTCTCTACTACTGACTGTACTTGTGGAGGGAGCTTCGGAGTCTCAAGATGTAACACCCCAAATTTTCCAGGAAATAAAAATATCATTTAATATATTTTCCTGGAATTATTTATTTTGGAAATACCTTTAATACCCTTCTAGCCTATTTGAACTAGAACCTAGATGAAATGGTCAAACCAGAGGCTAGAAAATTTTGTATGGGTTCCCAAGACCAAAATATATTTTTGAGAATTTTTACAAATTTTTATCACCCTTGGAAGTAGCCCAAATATTTTAAATTGTTTTCTGTAATTATTTTTATTTAGAAAAGCATTGAAACAGTAATGGGCCCTCCCCCCTGTTCTCTCTCCCCCCAGCCGGCCCAGCCCACTCCTCCCCGCGTGCCCCGACTGACCAATGGACCCCACCCGTCAGTGAACCCTCTCTCTCGAGCGCGGGCCCGACAACCCGACCCTACCTGTCGGCGCCAACCCACCCCTCGCGGCCGAGCCTGACTCCACCCGTAAGTCACCACACCCGTTCGCTCGCGCCCGCTGCCCGATGGCCCCCACCTGTCGGATTCGTCTTCCCCGCAGGATCCGCCACCAAAATCCCCCCCTCGCCAGCCAGAACCCTAATCCCCCTTGGATTCGCCTCGTCGGCCCATCCCCCATTAATTCGACGCCATTAAACGGTCCCCCACGCTCGGCCGACCATTTCCCCCTTTATTTCACACGTCGTCGCCCCTGATCGAGCGCGCGCATGCAAGGAAGGAGCTCGCCAGCGTTGAAGAGAGGTTTTACTCTCGGCCTCCCCCGATTGCGCCCCCTCTGCCCCCGCCGATGCCTCTATTTAAACCCACGGCCACTCCCTCGTCCAGCCCACGCACTCGAACGCATTGAGAATGAACCAGAGCGCCACATTTTGGTTTTTAGCACGTCACCGCCGCCCTACTCCAGTCACCGCTCGCCGTCGTCGGAGTCCCCCTCCGTCCTCGCCGACCGCACCGCTGTGACTGCAAGCGCCACCCTGACCTCGGCCACCGCTCCGTCATCGACGAACCCCGCCGGAATGCCACCGCCGACGAGGACCCGAATGCCTCCTTCGTGTACGCTCGTCGCCGGCCACGCTCCGACGACCATTCGCCTCGCCAACGGTACCTTTGTGTTCCCTCGTCGTCCTCTTTCCGTTTCTAGGCATAGCTAAGGCCGCCGTCGCTCGCCGTGGCCCCTGGCCTGCTCGCCGTCACCGGAGAAGACGACCGGCATGGGCTGAGTACTTGTGCTGTGTCGGATTCAATCACGACCGTGTGATCTGGATCCGATGGTGGAGATTAAATCTCTCGTGCGGTTTGATCGGATCCATTAGATCTCGGCAAAGTGTTACATCTTAATCTGAGCCGTTCGCTAGTATTCAAATCCCGCGTCGCATCTGGACCGCACGATGCGTACCGATTTGACGTTTTAATCTCAGCCGTCCACGTTAACTTAACTCTCCTGCCTCGCCCGTGACCGCCCGATCGCGATCCGACGGTGGATCTTGTTCCGGCGCACCTGCACAGTGCGCGAGTGCACGGTGGACTCAGCTCACCGTGGACCAACGCCTGTATTAGGATTTAAATTAATTTCCAGAAATGGTTTTAGGCTTAGAAAATTCATATCTGGCGCATTTTAACCCTAAAAATTATCATTTCAATTCAATAAAATTTGTAACTATATTCTCTACATGTTAATGCAATAAAAACAATATGTTTACTTTGAAAATTTCATACTTATTTATTAAAGCATTCAAATGCTCTTTAGGGAAAATTACAAATTTAATTGTTTCAATTTCAGCAAAAATTTATCTTTATTCTTTCTCTGTTAATACAATGAAACCACTAAGTTTACTCTGAACCACTTATTTGAAATTAGTTAGAAAACTTAAAATAAACTTATTCACATTATTATCTCTTTTATAAAGGACAATGTTTCATTATAATTCAATTTAAAATATTCACAAATGCATTTCAGAAACTTAACAACTCTATTATCCTTAAATTAACCCAATTAAAACTTTTATGCTTGTTGTGTGATTTTGGATTGTTTAATTGAATGTTGCATTTATTTTATTTATATTGTAAAGACTACGCCGCCGCCGAGGAGCCAGAATATTTTCCCGAAGTTCCTCCCTCCCCTTTCGCTGAACAAGGCAAGTCACCAAACCACTCTTTTGAGCATGTTGAACCCATGTTTTACTAAACTACCGCTAAAACACATAGGATATACATGCATTAGTCAAATGGAACCCTTACAATATATTTATTAGGATCCCCTGACCTTGATGTGCAACCCAAGCCATGCTATCTAGCCTAAACTCCTTGTCACCATTGATTAGTATTATTAGCTAGTGTCCAATGTATCGACCCGATTGCTATAGGATTAAAAATGAGTCGTAGCAACTCGGTTCTACTATATGATCCCCGTTATCCTTATCTTTGGAATTCTGTTGGTGATAGAGTTTTGGTCGTGAGTGTATGCATGGCGGGTTCCGGGTGCAAGCTATGGCATTGGTCGGTAGCACCCGAGGCACTATAAGGACCGGTCTACGAGATCCGTTGCAATACACTTCCGTACTAACCACAAGTCTAATGGGTAAGTCCTAACTAAGGTATGGAGTGTTCCAAACCAAGGCCACCACTTGGAGATGGGTCAAGCAGCACCTGCGGGTGGCTTGTACCGACGTGGCGCAAAAGGGGGTGCGACGTTAGCCGGGATGCGGCCCGGCGCGCCGGCGAAACCTAGAGCGAGTGGTTATCACTTGGAGCATTCCATGCCGAGGTTTTGGCACGAGTTCCCATGGTATGGGTCATCTCATTACACTTTGGTGTTTGGGATGAGAGCATGCCTTGTGGGTACAGTAGTACACCTCTGATCAGAGTCATAAATCTTTTCGAAAAGCCGAGCCCACGGTCAAGGGCGGGTTGTGTGACATCCCACATTTAGTTTACTTTTAATATGTATGTGCATGATGGTTTGACATGTAAGGACTGTTGCGCGAGGAGGGAAAACATACTCCTCGAGTTAGATGGCATAATTGATGTTCATGTTTATTATTCCGCATGATTAAATTTGACTACACTAAATGCAATAACTGAAAAATGTACTTTTCTGCACTTTTAGGCATTATCCTTCATTTGTTATTATCTTGCATTATTATTTGCATTTGCGGTGGCTTGTTGAGTACTCTTTCTACTCATACCCGTTGGACACACAATTCAGAGGATGCCTACTACGAGGATGGTCTAGAGTAGCGACCCAGTCAAGAAGAAGATCCTGAAGAGGGCGTTCGTCATGCTTTTAATTATTTATTTTATCTTTACTCTTATGTAATAATTGTGGTCTGTGTACCACGGATGCTTGTCGTATGTACGTTGTCGCATGATGAACCTCTTGTATTATTGTTTTTCTTTGGAAATTCAATAATGTTCTGATTCGGCAAATCGGGGCGTCACAAGATGGTATTAGAGCTGAATTGACTGTAGGAATCCCAACGGACCAGCCTAGCCAATAGCTTCAGAAAACTATTTCTCGAAAACCTACTTCATAAACTTTGTTCCTCCCCTCACTTTTCTTCAACTTGTTGTTTTTGTAGATGCCGGTCTACCAAGTGCACAACTTCTGCCGCCACTTTGAGGGCTTCGTCAGGGAGCTCCGCATGATGGTCACCTTCCTTGGGTTCCTCTTTGAGCTCGAGTTTCGTGGGGTGTACATGGAAGAGTTCGCGGGGCCATGTGACGTCTCCCTCACCATCCATGGTTCCGAAGAGCACCTGTTGTTCTTCACGGCAGCACTTGGGGGCCCAACCTTCGACGTCGCGTGCCAACGCGTCGCCCTGCAAGCCCTCATGGAGTTGAGTATTATCTATGATGATCGTCTTCAGAACTCGTCCTTTCGGATTGTGCCGAAGCGCACTCCCGGTGCCCACTGTAGTATCTACATTGGAGTTCACTCCGATCGTGATCCGGTCATGGCCCGGTAGACGCGTCTTCTTCAGGCCATGGATGATCTCCATACCATGGCCGTGCTTGATGCCAAGGAGCACCATGAGGCGGTTGAGTTCCTTCGTCAGTAGACGAAGAGCTTGATCCAACAGAACGGCGAGCTACAGCGCAAGATTATGCAGCTGCAGAAGGACATTGCGGAGATGGTTCCCCTCGTCCCGAGGAGGAAGAAGCCCATCCGTGATCTCGCCCCTCGCCCCAAGAGGATCCTGCCACACCCCTCGACCACTGGACCATCCAGCTCTAGTGCTCCTGCCCCGCGTCCCGCACTCGTCTCCGACCCCATTATCAAAAATTTTCTCGAACCCACCGTTCCTCAGAACCCTCGTGGTTCCGAGAGCACGGAGACCGCCTCAGGTGGCGAGTAGACGATAGTTATCGTTGTTTGATTATAATAATTTTTGTATGTGGTGCTACCTACAACAACTTGTGTTGTAGGTAGGATAAAATAATAGCATGGATGTAATGAACTTTTTATACCACCTTGAGATATATATATGAGCCTCGATGGGCTATTTTGGTTCAAATGTTTGTTTCACTACCTTTTTATCTTATGGCTAAAACTATTATGTTCAGAAGATGGCCAACAACCAGAACACAGGGTCCAACAACGGAGAAGGGGCAAGCAACGGTTTGCCCGGAAGTGTGGTGCCAAACTGGGGCGCAACGGGCCAACGTCAGACTGGGCCACCAACCGCCAACCACCCTTCTTTGGCGGAGATGATGGCGAATCAAAACCAACGGATTACCGCCCTCCTCAGTCAGATGCAGCACCAATAGGCACAATTGGACTGCCTGCAGAATGTGGAGCCCACCCCTCGTGCACCCGCACCCGCGCCCCAACTCTCGGAGTTCTTGCGCGTGCGTCCCCGATCTTCTCTAGAACCACCAACGCAATGGAGGCCAGAGATTGGCTCCGAACCATAGGGAAGAAGTTGGACCTCCTCCCCTACACCGACCAAGAGAGAGTGGCATTCACCACTCATCAGCTCCAGGGTCCCGGCACGGAGTGGTGGGACAACTACCATGAGTCCCAACTAGAGGACAACGTGGTGACTTGGGCAGAGTTCACCAACGCCTTTCGCGCCACCCACATCACCGCCGGAGTTATCATGGTCAAGAAGCAGGAGTTCCGCGACCTGCAACAGGGCAGTCAGACTGTCATGTAGTACCTCCATGAGTTCAACCGTCTGGCATGCTACGCGCTAGAAGAGGTGCGAACTGACGCCCTCCAACAGGCCAAGTTTCTCCGGGGACTCAAGGATGAGCTGTCCATCCAGCTCGTCGCCACCGACTACGCCGACTTCCAATGGCTGGTGAACAAGGCGCTCATCCAAGAGAATGAGCAGAACAAGTTGGACCTCAAGAAGAGGAAGATGATCACATTCAAGCATCAACAGGCGAATTCTCAGAGGCCCCGCTTCGTCCCTCCGCCACCAGCACCCGCCTACCATCCTCGGCCCGTCTACAGGCCACCTCACGCCGCCGGTGGATCCAACGCCTAGCGTCCCCGCCCCGCTCCACTAGCTCCGGTCGCTCAGCCGACACCCACCGCCAAGGCCCTGATCTTGAGGGATCGCCAATGGAAGCCGGTCGTCTTCTTTAACTACCGGAAGGAAGGGCACTACTCGCACCAGTGTCCTCACCCCAAGCAACCCCAAGGCGCGGCACCCAACCAGGCGGTTCGTGCCCGCGTCAACCATATCAGCATGGAGGAAGCTCAGGAAGCTCCTGAAGTCGTGCTCGGTACGTTTACCGCCAATTCCATACCAGCTATAATACTATTTCACTCTGGAGCAACACACTCTTTCATCTCAGAGGATTTCGTTAAAACCAACGACTTGGAAGTGCTCCCTCTACCAGTCCCCATGATGATTGCCACTCCAGGCAATAAAACCTTAGCCCACTTATACATCCCTAAGGTAAAGATAGAGATTCAAGGAGTATTATTCCGGGCAGAGCCAGTCCTCATTAAGTGTACCGGACTTGACCTCATCCTAGGGATGGATTGGCTAATGAAGCACAAGGGAGTGATCGATTGCGCCAACAAGTCTGTAACGGTGACCAACCCCGAAGGCGAAGCCATCACCTTTCGGATGACCAGCCGCAAACCTCGCGAGATGTCTCTCCACTCACTTGCCCTTGAATAAGTACCCATAGTAAAGGAGTTCATGGACGTCTTCCCAGAGGACCTACCAGGAATGCCTCCCAAGTGGGACATCTAATTCAGAATCGAACTTGTCCCCGGGACCACTCCAATCTCCAAGCGCCCATACTGGATGGCCACCAACGAACTAGCCGGAGTCAAGAGCAACATCGAAGACTTGGAACAGAAAGGGTACATCTGACTGAGTACCTCACCCTGGGGTGCACCGGTCATCTTCGCCATGAAGAAGGACAAGACTAAAAGGATGTGCGTGGACTATAGAGCCCTGAACGACGTAACCATCAAGAACAAGTACGCATTGCCTCAGATCGACGACCTATTCGATCAACTGAAAGGATCCTCGGTGTTTTCCAAGACTGACCTCAGGTCAGGTTATCACCAATTGAGGATTATAGAAGAAGACATACCCAAGACTGCCTTCACCTCCTGTTATGGACTCTACGAGTACACTGTGATGTCGTTCGGACTCACGAATGCCCCGGCCTTTTTCATGAACATGATGAACTATGTATTCATGGAGTTCTTGGATAAGTTCATCATGGTATTCATCGACGCTATCCTCGTCTACTCCAAGACTAGAGAAGAACATGAAACCCACCTCCGTCTGACCCTCGGAAAGCTAAGGGAACAACAATTGTACGCCAAATACAACAAGTGCGAGTTTTGGTCGTCAAAGGTGAAATTTCCCGGTCATGTCATATCTGCCGGAGGAATATCTGTGGACCCAACAATCGTGGAAGCCGTGACCAACTAGCTACAACCCACGAACGTGACCGAGATCCGGAGTTTTCTCGGATTGGCCGGATACTACCGCCGGTTCATCGAGAATTTTTCGAAGATCGCCAAGCCTATGACTAGACTGCTGCAGAAGGAGGTAAAATTTAAATGGACCCCAGGTTGTGAAGAATGCTTCCAAACCCTTAAGAAGAAACTCGTGTCAGCCCCTATTCTGACCCTGCCAAACATCTAGGAGGACTTCCACGTCTATTGTGATGCCCCTCGTCAAGGATTGGGATGTGTCTTAATGAAAGATAGGAAGGTGATATCTTACGCCTCCTGATAGCTGAAACCGCATGAACTGAACTACCCGACCAATGACCTAGAATTAGCAGCCATGGTTCATGCCTTGAAGATATGGAGACATTACCTTGTGGGAAATCGGTGCGAGGTCTTCACCGACCACAAGAGCCTCAAGTATATATTCACCCAACTGGACCTGAACCTCAAGAAGAGGAGATGGTTGGAACTGATCAAAGATTATGACTTGGGCATCCATTATCATCCAGGCAAGGCCAATGTGGTGGCAGACGCCCTTAGTCGAAAAGGGTACTGCAATGCCATCATGATACAGGACCAGGCCCCTTTGATATATAAGGAGATGGAAAGGCTGAATTTAGGGATCACCACCCGAGCGTACCTCACTGCTTTGGAGTCTAGACTTGTCTTCATAGACCAGATTCGAGAAATGCAGCAGGAAGACCCGGACATCTTGGAGGTCTAGCAGAACATGTGAAAGGGTAAAGCCCCCGGATTCTCTGAGGACGAGCTTGGTACCTTCTCGTTCAGAAACCGGATATGCGTACCCGACAAGCCTGAGTTGAAGGCTCTCATCCTTCAAGATGCCCACGATACTGTATAATCCATACATCCTGGGAGTACAAAGATGTATCAAGACCTAAAGGAGAAATATTGGTGGGTCAGCATGAAGAGGGAAATAGCTGAGTATGTGGCCAAGTGCAACACATGCCGTTGATTCAAGGTAGAGCACAAAAGACCTGTTGGACTATTGCAACCCCTCAAGGTCCCCGAATGGAAGTGGGAAGAGATAGGTATGGACTTCATCATGGGACTACCCCAGACCCAAGCCGGTCATGATTCTATCTGGGTGATCGTCGATCGACTCACCAAGGTGGCTCACTTCATCCCCGTCAAGATGACTTACACCATCGCCAAATTGGCCGAGTTATATATGACCCAGATTGTGTTCCTGCACGGAGTTCCAAAGAAGATTGTATCTGACCATGGGAGTCAGTTTACCTCCATGTTTTGGAAGAACCTTCAAGAGGAACTCGGCACCCAACTGAACTTTAGCACCGCCTACCATCCTCAGACCGATGGCCAAACCGAAAGGGTCACCTAGATATTGGAGGATATGCTTAGAGCTTGCACTCTAGACTTTGGCGGAATGTGGGACAAGAACTTGCCCTATGCGGAGTTCTCCTACAACAACAACTATCAAGTTAGCCTGCAGATGTCTCCGTTCGAAGCACTTTATGTGCGTAAGTGCAGAACGCCATTACTTTGGGATCAAACTAGAGAGTCACAACTGTTTGGGACTGATATGCTAAGAGAAGCTGAAGAGAAGGTCAAAATCATCAGGGACAGGTTGAAGGTAGGCCAATCCCAACAGAAGAGCTACGCCGATAACCGACGAAGAGACCTAACCTTTGAGGAGGGTGATTATGTCTATCTCCGAGTCACTCCCCTCCGTGGCACTCAAAGGTTCAACATTAAAGGCAAGCTAGCACCCCGCTATGTCAGACCTTTTCAGATCCTCCGACGGCAAGGAGAAGTGGCATATCAACTAGAACTACCTCCATCCTTGGCAGGAGTTCATGATGTGTTCCACGTCTCTCAGCTGAAGAAGTGTCTTCGTGTGCCCGCCGAGCAAGCCAACCTCCAACGACTCGACGTCCAAGAGGATTTGACCTACATCGAGAAACCCGTCAAAATCCTGGAGACTAAGGAAAAAGTAACCAGGAGCCGTGTGGTATGCTTCTGCAAGGTTCACTGGGACAACCACCCCGTTGAAGAATCCACATGGGAAAAAGAAGACGAGTTGAAAGCCCAATACACTGAGTTATTCAAGTGGCATTCCAATCTCGAGGACGAGATTCTTTGTAAGGGGGATAGGTTTGTAACACCCCAAATTTTCATGGAAATAAAAATATCATTATTATATTTTCCTGGAATTATTTATTTTGGAAATACCTTTAATACCCTTCTAGCCTATTTGAACTAGAACCTAGATGAAATGGTCAAACCAGAGGCTAGAAGATTTTGTATGGGTTCCCAAGACCAAAATATATTTTTGAGAATTTTTACAATTTTTTATCACCCTTGGAAGTAGCCCAAATATTTTAAATCGATTTCTTTAATTATTTTTATTTAGAAAAGCACTGAAATAGTAATGGGCCCAGCCCACTCCTCCCCGTGCGCCCCGACTGACGAATGGACCCCACCCGTTAGTGACCCCTCTCTCTCGCTCGCGCGCCTGACAACTCGACCCCACCTGTCGCCGCCAACCCACCCCTCGCGGCCGATCCCGACCCCACCCGTCAGTCGCCACACCCGTTCGCTCGCTCCCGCTGCCCGGTGGCCCCCACCTATCGGATCCATCTTCCCCGTAGGATCCACCCGCAAAATCCCCCCCCCCTCGCCGGCCAGAAACCTAATCCCCCTCGGATTCGCCTCGCCGGCCCGTCCCCCATTAATTCGACGCCATTAAATGGTCCCCCGCGCTCGGCTGACCGTTTCCCCCTTTATTTCACGCGTCGTCGCCCCGGATCGAGCGCGCGCATGCAAGGAAGGAGCTCGCCGGCGATGAAGAGAGGTTTTACTCTCGGCCTCCCCCGATTGCGCCCCCTCTGCCCCCGCCGACGCCTCTATTTAAACCCCCGGCCACTCCCTCGTCCAGCCCGCATGCCCGAACGCATTGAGAATGAACCAGAGCGCCACATTTCGGTTTTTAGCACCTCAACGCCACCCGTACTCCAGTCACCGCTCGCCGTCGCCGAAGTCCCCCTCCGTCCTCGCCGACCACACCACTGTGACCGCAAGCGCCACCTCGACCTCGGCCACCGCTCCATCATTGATGAACCCCGTCGGAACGCCTCCGCCGACGTGGACCTGAACGCCTCCTTCGTCTACGCTCGTCACCGGCCACGCTCCGACGACCATTCGCCTCACCAACGGTACCTTCGTGTTCCCCTAGTCGTCCTCTTTCCGTTTCTAGGCAGACCTAGGGCCGTATGTAGGACCGAAAGTAGCGACCAGAGGGGTGTGAATGGGCGCCTAAAAATTCTTTCAAATCAATGGCCTGCTCCCAACACCCAACGCAGCTCAAAAGACTAAGCAGCAAAGCATGAACGGATTGCCTAAGTCTAAAGGTATCTAGCCTAGAAACAACTGATGTTAAAAACAGAGAAACACCAATACAGTGCTAATAGGCAGATAAACAGAATACTCAAGACATGGCAAATCAAACTCCTCAGCAGATGATCTAAGTGTACATGAAAAGAGATGAGAAGTTACTGTTCAAATTTGTCTCCTGTTCGAAACTTGGCGAAGCCTGCTTCGCAGTGTCGAAGCCTGCTTCGGTGTTCTTTGTCGAAGTCTAGCGAAGGTTGTCGTTGAAGTGCCGAAGATTTGTAGAATCTATCCTAGTTCGAGTGTAGCAGAGAGCGAAGTATGCTTCGAAGCGAAGTATGAATGTATCGAAGCTTGCTTCGAACAGAGTACTTCGAAGCCTAGACTTCGAACAGAAAGCTTCGAACAAAGTTCACAGAAAAGCAATGTTCGAATGAGAAGCGAAGCCCGACACATGACAGCAAGACTAAATCGAAGCCTACACTTTACCTCCGGAGCTAGCTTGATCGAGGTATGATTACAAATGTGGTCACCTTCGAACCAAGGACTAACTCCGATTGAGAAGCTCTGAACCCACAAATTGTGACCCTCGAAAAAGGACTGCAGCAGAAAGATCTCAGAAAACACACTTCGAGCAAAGTCTGCCAGAGACACGCTTCGAAGATAACTTCAAAGCCTGTCGAAGTATGCTTCGCAGAGCTCGAGTCAAAGTACCTTCGCAAAGACTGCCGAAGTATGCCAAGAGAACAAAAACTAAGCACAGAGCATACTTCGAAGTAAGGTTTACAGTTCAAAAAACGGAATTGAAGTTCTAGCAAAGCCCTCAAAGATGTCAGATCAAAGCCTACATCACGGAGCTGAGGGACTTCGAACAGAGAAGGGGGCTTCGCCAGAAACAGCCAGAGAAAAAGGCTAAGTCCTGTCTACTCGATCAAAAAGGCTATGCAGTAAAAGAAAAGCACAGCTAGAGTACTAGGTACTACTTGCAACAGCAAGAACTAGTACTACTCACGGGAAGAACAGAAGCATCAGAGACACAAATGCTCAGGAAAAACTAGCTGCGCACGTCAAACGAAGCCATAAAATACTGCAGAATCGCTGCACACCACATGACACGAACAGGGAATAGAAACTCACTGCATCAAGAAGAACAGAATAGATGCAGGAATAAAATGGCATGAGCAGTGTTGGGGGAAAATATCTCATCTTCGGGGTTATTGCCGAAGCAACATAAAGGCAGACAGCGGATTCGAAGATTCCCAGACGTTCATCTTCGAAGATACCCGGAGTCAAGTTCGAAGTACGAAGATAGGCATTGGTTCAGAGTATATCTTCGAACTAAGGCCTTTCAAGATCTTTTCTGCCAGCTAAGATGGAAGACTTATCTTCTTTCTCATTAGATTAGTCTTTTACCATTTTAGCCCTATCAAGGGTACCGAATAGTTTCCACTATGTCGGTTGTAATAGAGGGGTAAATAGGTCTTTTCCTTAATGTTTGAGCCTATAAATACCCCCCATTTCACCCTGTAATAGGGACCGAATACAAGTTATTCAATACACACACTCGAACTATTCTAAGTTGTTTTCCTTTCGGAGGCTTAGAACAGTTCTCTTCGCAAACACTTCATTTGTTAGTTTCTTTTCTACAGAAACCTGTTAGCGTAATCTTTTACGCCAACAGTTGGCGCCGTCCGTGGGGAACCTAGTCCGAAAAACTTCGTTCTCTACCAACTTCTTACATCATGCCTCCTAAGCAGAGCGCACCCCACAATCCCACTCGGAGGTCCTCTCGGATCTCCGGAGAGATACCCTTCGACACAGTTGAAGTCGGAGGGCCTTCGACATTCCCTCCGCAAACTCCGGAAGGGGCTTCCATCCCTCGAACATACGATGCTTCTCCGCCAACCCCTTCCATACTCCGACCGCCCGGAGTCCCTTCTCCACCCTCCATCCCAATTCTAACTGATCCTACCAGTTCTCAAGACCAGGAAGATCCTTCCGGAGGAGATGAAAACAATCTTGGAGATATGGCCACTCAAATGGCCAACCTTCAAGCTGAGGTAGCGAGGTGGCGACAAGAAGCTGCGAACAGGCTTCGTTCTCAAGCCATCCCAACTATCCCAGAAGTGCCCGAAGACGACGATCTTGATTATCCCGAAGCCCCGGAGAACGCCTCCTTTGATAATGAATCTCCGTTGCATCCTGAGCTGCAGAAAGTTCGCTTTGATCCAAAGTTCAAAACTTCGAAGCTCTGTAAGTATGCCGGAGATGAAGATCCCGGAGAGTTCGTTCGTTCTTATGCCCTAGCAATTGAGGCTAGCGGAGGAGTTCGAGACACCATGGCGAAGTGCTTCCCTTTAGCTCTTCAAGGAGTGGCATTGAGGTGGTTCTGGTCCTTGAAGCCAGGATCAATCAATTCATGGTCGCAGCTGAAGAAGAAGTTTATAAGCAATTTTCAGGGCACCTTCGTGCCTCCCATGTCAACAGGAAGCCTTTTCCAGGTGAAACAGCTCCCCGGAGAGACATTGAGGCAATATTTTAAGCGCTTCGCTCATACGAAGTCGCAAATTCGGGGGTTGTCCGCATCTTCAGTAGTTGATGCAGCTCGGGAAGGCGTTAGTCATCAAGGCCTTCTGGATAAGCTTCATCGGAAAAGCATCTCCTCGGTCTCTCAGTTGATGTCATACTTCGAGGAGTATGCGAGGTCAGAAGAGGGTTGGCTTCGAAGGACTGCTGCTACTTCGTCCATATTGCAAGAAGTCAAAGTAGAAGTGAAAACTTCGGCACAGCCGCAGGAACCAGTCTTCGAAGTGCAGCATGATCGGAGAAGAGGGCAAAAGCACCCTCGTTCTGAAGTCTTGAATATTGCACCCCCACAGAAGTTTACACCAAGAGCTCCACAGTCTACGGGGAACAAGGCCTGTGGCTGGAGGCCGCCAGGGAAAACGGCTGGCAAGGGTCAGACCCTTTTCTGCTGCATTCATGGAGAAAATCGAAGCCATGCAACTGATACTTGCAAGGCTATACTTACCCTAAGGGGAGAGTACTTAGAGAGAACTTCGGGTCGAGGTAGTACCGACCGAGTTCCAGCTGCAATGCGCCCAGAGCCGGTCCAGGCTGTGGCGCGGATAGAAAACTTTGATGCTGCAAGACACCCTCCGGTGGTCAATGTTATGCCACCTCCGAAGCAAGAGGAAGGGCAAGATAGAGGAAAGAGAGTAGTTCTCCCTATCTCCGGAGGAGGTACCCACGGAAAGCATGTCCAAGAGACAGCGAAGAGAGTACGTTCGGGAAGTAGGTCATATTGGGACTTCGTCATCTGCAGCTGCAATGCCGGAGTGGTCTCACGTTCCGATATCTTTTTCTGCGGAGGATGCAGCCGGTATTAAGTTCCCGCATGCAGATCCACTGGTTATCACTGCTGATATTGCGGGCACTGAAGTTCGAAGGGTGTTGATTGACGGAGGTAGTTCGGCAGATATCATTTTTGTTCAAGCCTTCGATCAATTATGCATTTCCAGAAAGCATCTCCTTCCAATGGCTCGTCCTCTGCAAGGCTTCGCAGGACCTCCGCTTGATACACTTGGCCAAATAGGCCTGGAAGTTACCTTCGGAGAAGGTTTATTGGCCTGGACTGAGGAAGTAATCTTCGATGTTGTAGATGCCCCGTATGCTTACAACGTCATCTTCGGAAGGGGCATGCTAAACCAGTTCGGAGCTGTGGCGCATCACAATTATCTGTGCATGAAGATGCCCACACAAGCAGGAGTCCTTACAGTCTTCGGAGATCAAGCCATTGCTCGGAGGGCGGAATATGGTCATGGTCCCCCTCTTGATCCGAGGCAAGTAAACAGTGTGCAGGATAATGAAGAAATTTTTTCAGCGTCCTCCGAAGCTTCGAAGAAGTCCTTTCCGAGACCAAGTCCCGAAGGAGAGATTGCAACGAAGGTCATTGTTAAAGATGGTAAAGAGTATACTTTTCAATTTGGTAAAGATTTACCTCCTGAAGTTGCAACCTCCATGGAAAAGGTGGTGGAAGAAAATTTGGATGTCTTCGCTTGGTCTGACGAAGATATCACCAGAGTCGATCGGGATATCATTGAACACAGTTTACTTGTAAACCCGAAGGCCCGGCCTGTTCGGCAAGGACTCCGGAAGATGTCCACAGAGAGAGCTGCTCTAGCTAAGGACGAAGTTGAGAAATTGTTGAAGGCTGGGATTATCAGAGAAGTGCCTCACACAGAATGGTTAGCCAACCTAGTTTTCGTCAGAAAGAAGTCTTCCGGGAAGTGGCGCATGTGCATTGATTTCACATCCTTGAATAAAGCATGCCCATGTGACCCCTACCCCATGCCCCGAATTGATCAACTGGTTGACTCCACCGCAGGTTCGGAGTTACTAAGCTTCCTTGACGCGTATTCTTGTTATCATCAAATATGGTTGAAGCGCGAAGATGAAATCAAGACAAGCTTCGTACCTCCTTCGGGAGTCTTCTGTTATGTAAGAATGCCTTTCGGCCTAAGAAATGTCGGGGCTACTTTTTCGAGATTAGTTGCTAAGGCTCTAGGTCATCAACTAGGTCGCAATGTGGAGGCCTATATGGATGATATTGTAATAAAGAGTGCTTTAAAGCACCAACATAGCCTAGACTTAGCAGAAACATTCAATAGCCTTCGGGCATGTGGGATCCGTCTTAACCCCGAAAAATGTATATTCGGAGCTAAGGCTGGAAAATTGTTAGGGTATTTAGTTTCAAGCAGGGGAATTGAAGCTAGCCCTACTCAAATAACTGCGCTGCAGAAGATGGCTCCTCCAGAAAATTTAAAGCAAGTGCAAAAGCTGACTGGGCGTCTGGCAGCACTTAGCAGGTTTTTATCAAGGTCTGCGGAGAGGAGCTTGCCGATTTTAAAGCATTGAAAGGGTCCGAAGATTTTGCATGGACACCGGAGTGTCAGAAAAGCTTCGAAGATATTATAGAGTATCTCAGTAATCTTGCTACACTCACGGTGCCTACTGCGGACGAAACCCTACTCCTGTACCTTGCAACTACAGGTTCTGCTGTCAGCGCAGTCCTTGTCAGAGAATTGGATTTCAATGGGAAGTTGGTCCAAAATCCTGTTTATTTTGTATCCGAAGCATTATCAGGAGCGAAGTCAAGATACTCCAAACTTGAGAAGTTCGTTTATGCTCTGATAATGGCTTCGAGGAAGCTAAGACATTATTTTTTGGCGCACAATGTAATTGTACCAACTTCATATCCTTTAGGAGATATGCTTCGAAGTAAGGATTCCACTGGAAGGATTGGGAAGTGGGCAGTCGAGCTAGCACCCTTCGGCATATCTTTCTTGGCAAGGGCAGCTATCAAATCCCAAGTCCTAGCAGACTTCGTAGCAGAATGGACTCCACCTGCAAATTTGGTTCCGGAGAAGTCAAGTGATGGAGTTTGGACTGTTTACTCCGATGGGGCTTTCCAAGCATCTGGAGCAAGCATTGGAGCAGTGTTGATTTCACCGTCAGGGCAAAGAGCAATGTACTCCGCAAGACTCAACTTTAAGTCTACCAATAATATAGCGGAGTATGAAGGGATTTTATTGGGACTCCGAAAAGCACGTGCTCTAGGGGATACAAGAATAATTATAAAGACAGATTCTCAGATAGTAGCAGGGCACGTAGACAAAAGTTTCCAAGTTCGGCATCCACAGCTTGCAAAGTACTTAGAAGAAATCCGTAAAATCGAAGCACACTTCAAGGGTATTTCCATTCGGAGTATACCAAGAGCGGAAAACGTGCAAGCGGACATCTTAGCGAAGGCTGCAGCCGGAGCTGTAGATGTGCCCGAAGAAGCTTTTTATGAGGAACTCAATATACCTTCGGTGCCACAAATTCCTTCTGCGGAGATTCTTTGCATTCCTAGTGTAGATTGAAAAATTCGATCATGGAACTTTTACAGGGAGGAACAAATTTGCCCGAAGAGCCGCAGCTGCCAAGATTAAAGCTCAGAGCCAGAAACTATCAAATAATCAACGGTATATTATACAAGGCCGGAGTATGTTCCCCTCTACTCCGATGTATATCTCAAGCCGAAGGCCAAGAAATTCTTCGAGAAATTCACGAAGGCCTTTGTGGTAGCCATTTAGCCCCTAGAGCTTTGGCAGGAAAACACTTCGCCAGGGGCTTTATTGGCCTACAATCACAGCTGATGCGGAGAGCTTAGTCCGCACTTGTCAAGGATGCTAGTGGATGGGTCGACGGAGTCATCGCCCACCAACAGCTCTTCAAGTCATTGCTCCAGTATGGCCTATGGCCAGATGGGGTATGGATTTAATTGGTCCCTTTCCGGTAGCCAAGGGGAATCTGAAGTTCGCAGTGGTAGCTATTGAATATTTTTCTAAGTGGGTGGAAGCAGAACCCTTAACAGCTATCACTTCGAACAATGTACAGAAATTCTTCTGGAAGAACATCATTTGCCGGTTCGGAGTGCCTAGATACCTCACAGTTAATAATGGAACACAGTTCGACGCAGAACCCTTCAGGAAGTTTTGCGAAGATCTAGGCATTCAGCTATGTTTTGCTGCAGTGAGGCATCCTCAGTCTAATGGAGCCGTAGAGCGAGCCAATGGAAATATTTTATCAGGGTTAAATCAAAGAATAGTAGGATTAGCAAAGGGACTGTGGACCGAAGAGCTTCCGAAGATTCTATGGTCCATTCGGACTACGCAAACAAGGTCCACATGTTTTACTCCGTTCAGACTACTATTCGGAGATAAAGCTATGACTCCAACGGAGCTCAAAGGAGGATCATTTCGCAGCACCGAGCCGGACATTGAAGAAGAAAGACAAGCTTCGTTATATTTGTCAGAAGAAACAAGACTTCGAGCTGTAGCAAATTTATCAAAGTATCATCAGCACACGAAGGCTTGGTTTGACCCGAAGGTTAAGCTCAATGAACTAAGACCGGGTCATCTTGTTCTACGAAGCATTATAGCACCAGGGAAGTTAGGGAATAAATGGGAAGGTCCATACCTAATTGTCCGTTCAGGGCGCCCTGGTTCATTTAAATTAGCTAATTTAGAAGGTGAAGAGTTAGCACATACTTGGCATGCGAAGCACCTAAAGCGATACTTCGCATAAGGGCTCCTTGTAATTCGCTTGTAATCATCTTCTAAATCAATAAAGCATATGATCCTGATAGTGCCTTCCCCTCATAGACTTCCAGCTTCCGAGTGGACGCACTGGAACCGCAGGGTCGACCGAGAGGGAAGTGTCATGAAGCTGGATTGTATTTTCGGACTTCGAACCCATAAAGTTCGAAGCTTCCGACGTGGGGGCTGGCATAATCCGGAGCCCAAGCCACCGGCTTGTAGGCATCCATAAAAGAGCCCAAAACCACACCCTACGGAGTCCAAGCCATTGGCTGGTAGACTTCCGTAAAAAGAGCCGAAGGTGGCCAAAACCTGCGAAGTCCAAGCCGTTGGCTGGTAGACTTCTGCAAAAAGAGCCGAAGGTGGCCAAAATATACGGAGTCCAAGCCATTGGCTGGTAGACATCCGTAAAAAGAGTCCAAAGGGACCATTGCAAATTCTGAACCATTGGTTCGACAGAGATCGCAAAAATAAGCCGAAGGTGGCTAAAGCAAAATAGAATTTGAGCCATGAGCTTCGATTGTCTGTTAACATAGTCCAAAGTGACAAATTTTTTAAGACACTAAAGTGTCCTGGAAGTTATCTCAAGTGATTTCTTTCATAAAACAAAGGTACTAAGTTGCCATTCTTCCGACTGCAAATAGTCGAAGACATTTCATAAGATTTTAAAAGATCTTTAGATTACAGAGGGGCTCCGAACCCCCAAAATATTGTACTCCGAAGTTTTTCTTTGTGCATAACCATCTTTGAATATATTTCGAAGTTGCTTATCCCCAAAGAGGGGCTAGTAAATATGGAGACAATTTTAAATCGGCATTCATTATTGAAATAAATGTGTTTACAGATTACACTATGAAAAATTGGTATCTATACCAAGAAGGAATCGGAGACCTCTTCGGTCCCTAGAGCTAGGGGTGGAACGACTAGTTCCGGCATCGGAAGTTCTAATAACTTTACGTTTAACCTCTTCCTCCCCTTCGAAGCTCTAAAATCCTTCTGCTCTTGTTGAAGCTCGACCCAAGTTCGAAGCCGTTCGGGGCTTCTTTCCCAGCTTCTAAGATCTTCAGATCTTTTATTTCGAGCTTCACCTTCGTCTTCAGACCAAATAGTGTCTTCAGAAGACAAAGTGTTTACGTTAACCTCTTTTTCTTCCTCTTTAATATAAGACAATACATCTTTGATTACTCCGGGCGCAATTACGCCGGAGTCATCTCGAGGAATTAGAAATCGAGGACGCTTGTAAGTCTTTAGAAGTTCGAAGGTGCTCCATAATGAGCGAAGTTCGTCGTTAAGCTCTAACACTTCGATGTCTTCCATAAGAGGCAAAGCCTAAAAATATGACAAATAAGATTTTCATTGATAAATGTTTACAAGCATGAAGCTTTACATAGTCAAAAATCCTAAATTATTCCTAAACCTGCGGGTTCGGAGGAGGCTGACTGCTTGAGGCTTGGTTCCGAACTTGCTTCTGGCGTTGGCCTTCGTCGATCCAAGTCTTGATCGCAGTGCGACCTTCGGCTCTCCATGAAGCTTGAAAGGCCTGCCAGGCAGCAGTTACGCCTTCGGAAGGAGTTAGAAGCCGTTCGTCGTCAAAGGTAATAGGGACCCTCTGCGCTCGGAGTGATTGTTCGGCCCAAGTCCTCGTAGTAACGAAGTAGTCCGAGGGCAGACACTTGTCCGGAGAGTTCTCCGTAACGAATGCCTGCCGTCTTCATTTGCTTCGCTGCTCCTTGGATCCTTTTTAACCGGCGCAGCAGAGTGACGTTGTCATTTGAAGGAAGTGATCCAGTAGTACCGAAGTACTCCAGAACACCTAGCATCTGTTCTATGACCTCTGTAGCTACCTTCTCGGACTTAAGCTTTTCTTTGATTAATGCATCCTTGCTCGAAGTCGTTTCTGCTAGAACTCCGGAAATCCTAGAATTCTCCGTAGTTAAAGTATTCTTTTGATTTAGGAGTTGGCCTAGCTTCCTCTTGGAGCCTCACAAGTTCAGACCCAGCATTAGCATGCTCCAACCGCACCCTTTCGATTTCCGCTCGAAGCACGATCCTTTCTGCTTCGAGCTCTTTAGTTTGCAACCTCCAAACCCTGTCTGGCCCTACGCTCCGTCGAAATCACATTATCCATTTGAACCACTCTAGCTTCGGAGAAAGACAAGTTGCGTTTAAGAGCTTCATTTTCTTCCCGAAGTTGAGCAATTTCATTTTCGCCTGATAAAGTTGCAGCGCGGGCCAAGACCGCTTGCTAAGAAAAGAAAAAAGTGAAGTAAGAAACTATTCATGTATAATTTGCTATTGGTTCGAAGGTGTTCCGTACCTGGTAGGCTGCTCGTTCCATGGCAACGTTTAGCTCCGAACTCTTCGCCCTGCTTAAAATTGCTACCAGCTCTGTCTCCCCGACTTCGTGACTGACTCGACCTAAAGGTTTGAGCAGAGTCCGAAGCCCGGTTCTTTGCTCCAAAAAAGGAGTTAAAAGAGGGAGCATTGCCGAAGCTTCTTGGTCATCCCTGCTTGGCGAAGCTCCGGAGCATTCTCCTGAGGTCCTTGGAGCTTCAGTAGATGACCCCCCTCAGTAGATTGACCTTCGTCTGTTGATTCAGACAAGTTGATCCTTGAGCGGGGAGAGGTTCTATTTGCCTTTTACCCCTTCCAGGACCCTGTTGAGCGACCTCCGGGTGAGGCTCCGAAGTTGTCGAAGGCCCTTGAATTGGATCTTCGTGATGTACTTCTACAGAAGGGGGCTCTGCAAAAGCAAAGGTATTATACATTGTATAATTTTGCAGAAAATAATAAGAGAATTATGCGAAGTTTACCTTCGACATTCTGGGGGCGATCGAGCATCGGACTGCTCGGAGGATCAAAGGTGAGGTCTTCGTCCGAATCCACAGTTAAAACTTCAACTGCCAGGAGTATCTCCGTGAGCAGTCCTCCCTTCATCCACAACTGAAGTTGTAGCAACTTCAACTTCACCTTCACCCGCAGGGGCTTCGACTTGCTCATCTTCTTGAGCATCCAAAGTTCTCACATCTTCAATGTTAGCCTGAGATTCCGGCATACCTGCAGTATCTTCAATGTGAATATCTTTTTGAGCCGCATCTTCATCAATCAACCTCACTAATAGTTTACCTTCATCTTCTTTAGAACCGGAGGTTGAGGTTCTTGGGCTCGGAGATGCAGGTTTTCTAGGCTTCCGAGCCACCTTCTTTACTGGAGTCTTTGCGGAGCTCGAAGTCCCAGCTTCGGCTATCCTCTTCTTAGGTCCTTTCTCCGAAGGCACCCAGTCCATCAGAGGGGGCGGAGTCATCTCCAACATTCCCCATACTCTGTTAAACCTCTCCCAACTCCCGACCAATTTAACTCTCCATTCTTTTTCAGTCGGAGTTGGGGCACCCAAAATCTTCTCTGAAGCCCTTATAATTTGCTCTGAAGTAATAGGGGCTGAAGAAGCTAAAAAATAAATAAATCAAGTTAGTCTTTCTTCGAAGTAAATATGTATAATACATGTTGGTTTCGAAGTTACCTGCAGGGCTCGAAGTCAAATTAATCTTGCGGAGACCGCCTTCCGAATCATCTTCGAAGATGATAGGCCAGTTGGCCATCAGCGGAGAAATTTGCAGGCCGAGGAATTCTTCGGCTAAATCTCGCATGCTTAACCTTCGGCTAATCTTTTGAAGCAGGTTGAGATGGGCTTCGAGTTGACCTTCGTTGGGCTGCACTAAGGCTTCCTTCCGGAATTGGATTTCTCTAAGGGGTCCAGCCAAAGGACTGCTTGCCCCAACTTCGGCATAGAACCATCTCAGAACCCAATCAGTATACCATCTTGCATTGATGGCCTTGGCAGGAAACTGAAGGGCATACTCATCTCGAAGCCTAAAGTTGATACTACCGAAGGATACTACTACTTTTTCACCTTCGGGGCCTACGAAGGTCTTTGGTTGGCATGTTGCTCTATGTAATGCAGCGAAGATCTCTGCCCTCCCTTCACAACCTTCGGCTCTCAGCGCCCATTCGAAGATAGCCAGTCTAGCTACTGCATTCGGAGATAATTTGGGGAGAGTTACATGGAACAAATCAAGTACCTCCGCCAGGAAGTCTACTGCTGGAAGGCCCAAGCCGGCTTCGAAGAAGGCTTCAAATACAACTACTTCTCCGGGTCTTGGCGACGGAATCATTTCTTTGCCTGGCTTCCGGATCATGACTCCGACACTAATTTTCCCTCCTGATGCGATTGCCAATGACTCTCTCTTGCAGGTAGAAGGCCCCAATTGGAAAGATTGATCCAAGTATTTTGTCGATGGCGGGCAGAGACCTTGGTCATCGACGATTTGGGGATTCCTCCCTCCTACCGCCATGGATGTCATTGCCGGTGCCGGAGGTGCCGCCGCCAACGCTGCCGCCACTGCTGCTGCAGCCGCCTGCTGCCGAGCCAAGGCCGACGGAGGTGCAGATCCCTTAGTCTTCACCATTGCGGTCGCTGGATTGCTTTGAGGAAATGGAGGCTAGGGCTCAAAGAACTCAAGGGGCTAAAAAGTGTTTGATTGCGAGAAAGCGGTGAAAAGGTAACCGGGTAAGTTCTAGGCCTTCTATTTATAGCCTAGATTTCACTTTTTTACCGTTAGTCCATGTCGTTTCGCATTCCTGCCGTTACTTTTCTCCGAGATTACCGCTTGCTACAGTTTCCGTTAGAAACAGAAAACTAACGGCTATTTTCTCTAAGTCTAAAAAGACTTTCGAACTTCTTGAGTCGGTTCTAAGATAGTTCGAAAAGCAATTTCCTAAGACTGATTCGGAGTTTATATCTTCATGCATTTCGGAGATGAACTAAAAACCAATAACCCCTATGTTTGGTTATCTGTTCCTTCCGTATACTGCTCTCCTAACGTTACAGGTTAAACGGAGAAGCGTATTCGAGGGGCTACTGTTGGGGGAAAATATCTCATCTTCGGGGTTATTGCCGAAGCAACATAAAGGCAGACAGTGGATTCGAAGATTCCCAGACGTTCATCTTCGAAGATACCCGGAGTCAAGTTCGAAGTACGAAGATAGGCATTGGTTCAGAGTATATCTTCGAACTAAGGCCTTTCAAGATCTTTTCTGCCAGCTAAGATGGAAGACTTATCTTCTTTCTCATTAGATTAGTCTTTTACCATTTTAGCCATATCAAGGGTACCGAATAGTTTCCACTATGTCGGTTGTAATAGAGGGGTAAATAGGTCTTTTCCTTAATGTTTGAGCCTATAAATACCCCCCATTTCACCCTGTAATAGGGACCGAATACAAGTTATTCAATACACACACTCGAACTATTCTAAGTTGTTATCCTTTCGGAGGCTTAGAACAGTTCTCTTCGCAAACACTTCGTTTGTTAGTTTCTTTTCTACAGAAACCTGTTAGCGTAATCTTTTACGCCAACAAGCAGGAACCTGGCTGCGCACAAACAGGAGAGGGAAAACGCAGGGAACAAAAATGACCCAATAGATTAAAAAGTGAATTCTGGAAGGGGTGACCTAACCCTAGGGATTGGGGCCCTATTTATAGGCTGCCCAACACTTAGGAATATTCCACCAGCCTCTTAGGGTTTTACAAACGCTAAAATAAAGAAAAAGACTAAACTGCCCTTAGGATATTTTTACAGACTCGACTAACTGACGGTGGGCCTAGGGACAAAATAGTAAACTCCTATTTATAGATGACTTATCCGGAAGCTAAGCTTTCGTAGCGACTACGGCTTCTCTTCTGGACAGTCCGATACAAGATCAGCGGTCGTCAGTTTTGCACCGAAACTGACAAAGCCTCCACTGACTTTGCACCAGGTACACGGATTGGGCCGGCCTGACTCCGCAGCTCTCTCAGCCCGGCAATCGCTCACCGCCCGTGTACCTGAGTCAATCCTAGTCAACAGCCCAGTGGGTCTTCTGCTGCTCCTAGCCCATGTACCCGGATTGGGCCAGCCCGACTTCGCAGCTCTCTCAGCCCGACAATCGCTTGCTGCCCGTGTACCTGAGTCACACAAGGCCCATGACGCAGCAGGCCTTCTCTCTTTTCAGTCCTCTTTAACTATCGTTGATAATGACTCATCACATCTGGAGCCATGAGGCCCACGCTATTCAGCATGGCTCCTCAATCTCCCCCTTGATGAGTGCATTGTCAACTCTTTACTTCTTCAGCTCTTCAGTACCTGCGAATCCATGTGGAAACATGAAAACAAAGCACAAGAAAACAAGGAAGAAGAAAAATAAAGTAAAAGTTTAACCCTAATGACCAAAAGCCGAACAAAAGCAAGAAGCAATTGTTATGGTTAACCAAAGGTAAAAGCTCAAAAACGAGTGCAATCTCAGAATCATCAACAAGGATAACAAAAGAGTAAGGACAAACGAGACAAAAACTCCCCCTGAAACAAATCCCGGAGATAGCCAGAATCCCCCTTAAACTCTTCTCCCAAAATTTCTCCCCCTTGTTGACAAGTGAACTCATCAAGCACTCGAAAAGAGACACAGACTCCCCCTAAAACGCAACTCTCCCTCAAAATATGCAATGAATGCAACTGGGGTGCAGGTGGAGTGAATAAAGCATGCTTCTTAGATATGATTGACTGCAATTACAACATCTAACAGATATAGCAAAAGACATATTGTCTAAGATACATGGCATGATCAGTGCAACATATGATATCTAAAGAAAGTCATTTGCACGCATTTTCAATTTTTGCAAACAAAAGCATCACCACATTTTCCAGTTAACAAGCAAAGTAAAGCACGAGATGCAGAAGCTAACTGATATCTACCAAGATAAGCATTGTTCGAAACAAAGTTCTTCAGCAAACTTGTTATTTTTTTAAAGTTTAGGCTTTTTCATTGTTGCCAGGGGTTATTTGCATGTCAAAACTTATGCTGACCGACCAAGCCAAGCCTAGGCCAGAACTAGACCATCAGAAGCTTAAGACATTGGTCTTGGCATACACTACACTGTCCTAGTTCATACCAAAGTGCCATGGTACGCAGTCCAGAACAAATGTAATGCAACAAAGCAAACCCACCTGGATCATTCCAAATTATGCATAAAAAGGCATGGAATTTTCATTTTTCTCAATTTTTCATCATTTTTATAGCACATTTTCATGTTTAAAGCATAAAAATGTCCAAGTTGCATATTTGCATCTAAGTCAGGATCTAGCTACAAGGCATGTAATAGAAAGCAAGAACATTCAGCCTACACATGCTAGTTACCAGAAGCAATGGTGATCATTTTTCAAGTTTTAAAGCGTAAAAGCTATGCATATGATAGATATCAGACATATCAAGCGAACTGAAACAAGGCATGATCATTGACAAGTAATCAAAAGCATGTACCTGCTAGAATAAATAAAGCAGTTCAATCATATAACAGAAGCATGTAAAAAGTGTGATTTGTGAATATGTATGATATGAACACACACAAACAGACTCAAGAAAAGAGTAAAGAAGAAACGAAACTAACGCAAAATATCCTAGAAAGGATACACAACACCCAAATCCCCTCGTAAACGCTCAAAGGTAGACTAATCTAGGGGTTTGGTGAAAATGTCAACAACCTGATGATGGGTATCAACATGAACAAGGTCAATGACACCTTTCTCATATTGATTCCGCAGAAAGTGAAAGCGCACATCAATGTGTTTGGTTTTTGAATGGAGACATGGGTTTTTCCCTACACTAATAGCACTAGTGTTGTCGCAAAACAAAGGAACCCTGGTAGGAAAGAACAACCCAAAATCTCGCAAAGGGGAAATCATCCAAACTAACTGTGAGCAGCAGCTACATACTCAGCCTCAGTTGTCGAAAGAGCAACTCCAGATTGCTTTCGAGATGACCAAGAGACAAGAGAAGAACCAAGAAACTGGAAAGTACCGGAAGTCGACTTGCGATCCAACCGGCACCCACCAAAGTCGGCATCCGAAAAGCCAGATAAATCAAGAGATGATGATGCTGAATAATAAAGACCAAGATCGGGCGCATAAGTGAGATAGCTGAAGATGTGCTTGATAGCCTGCCGATGAGACGCGCGTGGTGAAGACTGGAAACACGCGCAAAGTCCAACGGTGAACTATATGTTCGGTTTTTTCACCGTCAAGTAAAGCAGCGAACCAATCATCCCTTGAAACACCCTTTCGTTGACCTTGACGCCGCTCTCGTCCTTGTCCAGGCCTCCAGATGTGCCCATTGGGGTCATCTGCGGCTTCAACTCCCCACCAAAATCAAATTTTTCAACATGTCACAAGTGTACTTACCTTGGTGGATGAAAGTGCCGTCCTTGGTCTACTTGATCTGGAGCCCTAAGAAATACTTCAGCTCACCCATGAGGCTCATCTCAAACTCGCTGTGCATCTGCTCAGAAAACTTGGACACAAGAGAATCAGTAGTACCGCCAAAAATAATATCGTCCACATAAATCTGAGCAACTAAGAAATCTGAAGCAACTCTGAGCAAAAATAGAGTCTTATCCACAGAACCCATCACAAAGCCCTACTCCAACAAGAATTGCTTTAACCGGTCATACCAAGCCCTAGGGGCTTGCTTCAACCCACATAAAGCTTTTTGCAATTTAAAAACGTGTCGAAGAAACTTAGGGTTCTCAAAACCAGGGGGCTGCCTAACATAAACTTCCTCCTCTATGAACCCGTTCAGAAAAGCACTCTTGACATCCATTTGAAAAAGCTTAAAACCCTTCGAAGCGGCAAAAGCTAAGAGAATGCAAATGGACTCAAGACGGGCAACAGGAGCGAAAGTTTCTTCAAAATCAATACCTTCCTTCTGGCAAAAACCCTGGGCAACTAGTCGAGCTTTGTTGTGCACCACAACCCCATCTTCACCTTGCTTGTTCTTGAACACCCATTTGGTGCCCATGGGGTTGCATCCTGGTGGCGGCTCAACTAGTGTCCAAACCCGATTACGGACAAAATTCTCAAGCACTTCTTGCATAGAATTAATCCAATTAGAATCAGAAAGAGCATGAGAAACATCTCTGGGCTCAAAAGATGCAACAAAAGCAGATTCAGCAAACACAACAAGAGAGGTACCAGATGAACGCAAAGTCCTTTCAGACAAATCACCAATGATGAGCTCTGAGGGGTGATCACGCTGAACTGCTCGGGATCCCTGGTGATCTGAAGTCACCTCAACGGAGTCAACAGCTGGCACCTCTGGACTCGACTGAGGGGGCTCGATCGAAGTGGAAGAAGTGATCAGAGGTCCGCCCTCGTCCTCAGTCGAAGTCTTAGAAGGTGTGGGCTCTGCAGGAGGTGCAGAAGGCCCACCCTCATCAGCAGCTGGAGTATCCTCATCTTCCTCGAAGATGAATTCACCGAGCTCATCAGCGCCAGAAAGCTCAAAAGAAGGAGTCAAAGAAGGCAAGGACTCATCAAACGAAACCTCACAAGTCTCGACAAGCTGCTGGGAGTCGAGGTTCCAAACAAGGAAACCTCGAGAATGCAATGCATAACCAAGAAAGACTCCATCCCAGCAACGAGACTCAAACTTGTCCAAATGCCCTCCCTTCTTGAGCACAAAGCACTTGCATCCAAACGCTCGCAAGTGGCTCACCTTGGGCTGTCTGCCAAACCGCAACTCATACGAAGTCTTACCTAAGTAAAGTCGAAGAAAAATGCGGTTGGCCAGATAGCAGGCCGTGTTCATGGCTTCAGCCAAAAATGCCTAGGAGTCCTGTGCTCATCGAGCATCGTCCTGGCCATCTCGACTAGCGTGCGGTTCTTTCGTTCCACAACGCCATTCTGTGGTGGAGATTAAGGAGCAGAAAACTAATGGTCAAGACCCTAATCACTACAGAAGCTGACGAACTGAGAGTTCTTAAACTCAGAGCCGTTGTCGGAGCGAATTGCTCGCATCCGACCATTGTTCTCATTCTTCAGCTTCAAAATCAAGTCATGAACAAAATGAAAAGTTTCATCCTTAGACTCCAAAAAGAAAACCCACGAGAATCGAGAAAAGTCGTCAAAAATTACAAGCGCATACCACTTCCCACCGACTGAGCGTACCCGAGCCGGACCTATAGTGTCCAAATGTAACAGCTCGCCCAGATACGAAGTCATCACCTGAGTCACAAGTGAGTGGGACGCGGCAACCATTTTCCCATGACGACAGGGATGACAAACTAGATCTTTCTCCATTTTAAGCTTGGGCAATCCTGGGATGAGGTGCATAGAGCTTAACCTGACTAGCAGATCAAACCTCAAATGACCTAACCTCCTATGCCACTTCCAGAGCTCAGAAGAAGATCCAGCAATCAAACAGCGAGAAGGGCCAAAAGAACTAGAGAAGTCAATTCGAAAAACTTTACCAAACAGTAAGATTTGGCAAATCAAAGACCATGTAGAATCAAACACAGAAGAATTGCCCTTCTTAAAACGCACTTCCAAACCATCCTCAAGAAGTTGCAAAACAGATATCAAGTTAAAGTTCAAATTTTTAACCAAGGCAACATTCTTCAAAGAGAAATGATCTGAAATGCGAATTGAGCCGATGCCACTAACCTTCCCTTGACCATTGTTCCCGAAAGTGATGTACTCTTTGGAGCTCGGGGGAGTGAACTGGAGAACCATCTGCGATGTCCCATCATGTGGCGAGAGCATCCTGAGTGCATGATCCAAACGTCCTCCAGTCCCCGATCCTGCACAATCAGTGGTTGTAAGGGGGAGCAAATGGTCCGGCACCAGGTTTAGCAAAAGAACTAAACCAGTGTTGAGCCATCTGCTCAAAAGACGGAAAGCAAAAACCATCAGAAGAGTTTGGACCAAAACGTGGCTCAAAGCGCGGTCCTCTATTCTGCCTAAAACCTCAGCCACGAGGTCCAAGACCATAGCCAAAACGACCTGGAACTCTGCCGGAACGAACACCACCAACTGGAGCACGTGCATGAAAGCCGTCTCCTCTACCACCACCTACACGACGCGGCCTGGCCTCCAGTCTCTCCCCACGTCGAGGAACTCTCATTCTACCACCCTGCTGGTAGAACTACTCCTGACCACCACGAGCACGCTCTGCTCTCTCAACCCGCTTCCTCCAGAAGCAAAACTCCGCAAGATGCCTGTCTCTCTGACAATACTCACAATGATAGGTGGGCTTCTTGTGATGTGGTTGAGGCTTGGGGTTCTTGGGCTTAGTGGTGTTTAGTGTAGTCTTCTTGGGTTGAGAGGGTCCTAGAAGAGAGTCAAGAGAAGTGTGGAGGTGTTTGGGCTTTGGAACCCAGATGGGCTTCTTGGGTGGACCTTTGGGCTGTTCATGGATCACTCCATCCTTGGGCTGACTAGCCAAGGAAGACTCAGTTGAGTGAGTCTTGGAGTATCTCTGCTCAGGAGTCATTTTACTCCACTCCACTGCCCGACTAATGGCACTCTCAAAGTCAGCCTTGGCGTAGGTATAACCTACCCCAAACCCATCCTGCCTCTTGAACTGCTAGATCATCATGTCGAGTTGTGGCTCTCTGGCACTGATCCAACTCAGGATAGAACGAAGGTAAAAGTTCTCATTCTAGGAATCAGCTAGCTCCTCTCTCAAGGAAGCTAGAACCTCCACCTAAGACAAGCAGGTCTCGCACTCTCTATCTACTTAGACAGACTTCTCGGCTTTCAGCTTGATCAACTCCATTCTAAGAGACAAACAGTTCTCACAGACAGTGGGTGGAACTAACAGTGTCTCAAGTTCTAGCATAGTCTGCGCCAGCTCAGCTCTCACTCTCTCCAAACCACTCAAATGCTCATCGCCCTTGGCTTTCAGCTCAGCTAAACTAGCTAGATGAGATGGGCAATTAGCACAGGGCACGACGATAGTGGCTTGAGCATATTTCAGCTCCAGCTGAGCGCTTTCAAGCTCAGTGGCCAAAGCGTCCCTCTCATCAACCCTTTCTGTGTACCTGGACTTCAGAGTCGAGAGGTCACACAAAAGCACCTCACACTTTTGGCACTCACTGCTATTACCCAAGCAAGGGGAAGAATATAGACTCTCAATTCTGCCGTTGGCCACGACAAGCTCACTCTCTAACTCATCTATCTTCTTCTTAGCTGCCCTAAGCAGTTTTTCCCGATATTTTAACTCCTAACGATTGCTTTCAAGTAAATCAACGATTTCGCGTTCATAAGATGATACCTTTTCATTGTCATCATCGTCGGAGTCATCGGAGGATCTTTTCTCTTCCTTATCCACAAGAGCTATTGAGCAGAAGCTCTTGCGGGATCTTCGGCGCTGGTGTGAGCGGCTCTACGGTCTGTCCCCAAAAGCCATGAAGCAAAGGCCCGCCGGATCGTCCTTGTCCTTCCCCATCCTGATGACGATCTCTTCATCGCTTGAGCTCGATGAAGAGGAAGAAGACGTGGACTGCTTGGAGTAGCTCTTCTCCATCTCGGCGAAGAAGGCCTTGTCGCGCTTCTTGTTCTCTCACCGGTAGTCCTTAAGGGCCTTTCTGAAGAATCTAGTCTTTGGCTTGCCCTTGTTGAAGGAGGAACTCTCGTGCTTGCCGGAGTCATGGAAGCCACCACCGGTGCCCTTCTTATGTCCATTGCGCTTGGGGCAGTCGGCGATGAAGTGTCCTTGGTCACCACACTCAAAGCACCCGGCTTTTTTGCCGTGTCTTTTGAACATTTGTTTGTCATAAACACGATGCACCCGGTTGTTAAAAAGACACAGGTCATCATCTCCCAAAGACTCAAGCTAGTCCTCAGTGATAGAAATCAAAGAGAACCCAGCACAGCTCACAGAAGAAGGATCAACAGAAGGTGTAGCAAGGGCCAGAGACTTGATCCAGAGTCAGTAAGATTTGATCTCAACTGGATATCAACCTCAGTGGCCTTCAGCTTGCTAAACAACTCAGAAACGGTCAAGGTATCATAAGATGTGCTCTCAATGATAGAGGATACCTTGATCTCCCAGATCTTTGGGTCCAAGGTATGGAGAACCTTGAGCGCCTGCTCATGATCTGAGACTAACTGAGCACCCTCAGCCTTGTTGTCCCGAAGCTTGTTTATGATCGATTGAAAACGACCAAACAACGCTTAAATAGATTCACCCGGCTTTTGTGTGAAGTTCTCATATTCACGCCGGTAGGTCTGATAGAGCCGAGCCTTGATCAGGGCTGTCCCATCATGGTGTGTCTTGAGGGTAGCCCAGATCTCTCTCGCAGTGGAAAGATGGCTCACACGGTCAAACTCAGTGGGACCTAAAACAGAAAACAGAATGTTCACAACTTTACTATTGCTCAGATGCTGGGCAATGATACCAGGAGTACCATGCTCAGCAACTAGCAATATAACAAACGTATCGTGAACGCAAATGTCCCAGATGTCCGAGCCTTGGCTCTTAAGATAGGCTCGCATGCGAGTCTTCCAATAATTATAGCCATAAGCTTCCAAAGATGGACCTTGCTAGGAGACGTCATAATCACTACTGGGGTTTAGAACCGGTTAAGGTATGGAAAAACCCTAACTAGGCTCTGATACCACTTGTAGGACCGAAAGTAGCGACCAGAGGGGGTGAATGGGCGCCTAAAAATTCTTTCGAATCAATGGCCTGCTCCCAACATCCAACGCACCTCAAAAGACTAAGCAACAAAGCATGAACGGATTGCCTAAGTCTAAAGGTATCTACCCTAAAAACAACTGATGTTAAAACAGAGAAACACCAATACAGTGCTAATAGGCAGATAAACAGAATACTCAAGACATGGCAAATCAAACTCCTCAGCAGATGATCTAAGTGTACATGAAAAGAGATGAGAAGTTACTGTTCAAATTTGTCTCCTGTTCAAAACTTGGCAAAGCCTGCTTCGCTGTGTCAAAGCCTGCTTCACAGATTCGAAGCCGGCTTCGCAGTGTTGAAGCCTGCTTTGGAGTTCTTTGTCGAAGTCTAGCGAAGGTTGTCGTTGAAGTGCCGAAGATTTGTAGAATCTATCCTAGTTCGAGTGTAGCAGAGAGCGAAGTATGCTTCGAAGCGAAGTATGAATGTATCGAAGCTTGCTTCGAACAGAGTACTTCGAAGCCTAGACTTCGAACAGAAAGCTTCGAACAAAGTTCACAGAAAAGGAATCTTCGAACGAGAAGCGAAGCCCGACACACGACAGCAAGACTAAATCGAAGCCTACACTTTACCTCCGGAGCTAGCTTGATCGAGGTATGATTACAAACGTGGTCACCTTCGAACCAAGGACTAACTCCGAATGACAAGCTCCGAACCCACAAATGCAAGTAGAGAGTAGGTACTACTTGCAACAGCAAGAACTAGTACTACTCACGGGAAGAACAGAAGCAACAGAGACACAAATGCTCAGGAAAAACTAGCTACGCACGTCAAACGAAGCCATAAAATACTGCAGAATCGTTGCACACCACATGACACGAACAGGGAATAGAAACTCACTGCATCAAGAAGAACAGAATAGATGCAGGAATAAAATGGCATGAGCAGGAACCTGGCGGCGCACAAACATGAGAGAGAAAATGCAGGGAACAAAAAATGACCCAATAGATTAAAAAGTGAATTCTGGAAGGGGTGACCTAACCCTAGGGATTGGGGCCCTATTTATAGGCTGCCCAACACTTAGGAATATTCCACCAGCCCCTTGGGTTTTACATACGCTAAAATAAAGGAAAATACTAAACTGCCCTTAGGATATTTTTACAGACTCGACTGACTAACTGTGGGCCTAGGGACAAAATAGTAAACTCCTATTTACAGATGACTTATCTGGAAGCTAAGCTTTCATAGCGACTACGGCTTCTCTTCTGGACAGTCCGATACAAGATCAGTGGTCGTCAGTTTTGTGCCAAAACTGACAAGGCCTCCACCAACTTTGCACCAGGTACCCGGATTGGGCCGGCCCGACTCCGCAGCTCTCTCAGCCCAGCAATCGCTCACCGCCCGTGTACCTGAGTCAATCCTGGTCAACAACCCAGTGGGTCTTCTGCTTCTCCTAGCCCATGTACCTAGATTGGGCCAACCCGACTTCGCAGCTCTCTCAGCCCGACAATTGCTTGCTGCCCGTGTACCTGAGTCACACGCGGCCCATGACACAGCAGGCCTTCTCTCTTTTCAATCCTCTTTGACTATCGTTGATAATGACTCATCACATCTAGAGCCATGAGGCCCACGCTATTCAGCATGGCTCCTCACCGTCATCGCTCGCCATGGCCCCTGGCCCGCTCGCCGTCGCCGGAGAAGACGACCGGCACGGGCTGAGTACCCGTGCCGTGTCGGATTCAATCACGACTGTGTGATCTAGATCCGATGGTGGATATTAAATCCCTCGTGCGGTTTGATCGGATCCATTAGATCTCGGTGAAGCGTTACGTTTTAATCTGAGCCGTTCGCTAGTATTCAAATCCTGCGTCGCATCTGGACCGCACGATGCGTACCGGTTCGAGGTTTTAATCTCAGCCGTCCACGTTAACTTAACTCTCCCGTCTCGCCCATGACCGCCCGATCGCGATCCGATGGTGGATCTTTATCCGGCGCACGCGCATAGTGCGCGGGTGCATGGTGGACTCGGCTCACCATGGACCGACGCCTGTATTAGGATTTAAATTAATTTCCAGAAATTGTTTTAGGCTTAGAAAATTCATATCTGGCGCATTTTAACCCCAAAAATTATCATTTCAATTCCAGAAAATTTGTAACTATATTCTGTACATGTTAATGCAATAAAACAGTATGTTCACTTTGAAAATTTCATACCTATTTATTAAAGCATTCAAATGCTCTTTAGGGAAAATTACAAATTTAATTATTTCAAATTCAGCAAAAATTTATCTTTATTCTTTCTCTGTTAATACAATGAAACCACTAAGTTTACTCTGAACCAATTATTTTAAATTAGTTAGAAAACTTAAAATAAACTTATTCACATTATTATCTCTTTTATAAAGGACAATGTTTCATTATAATTCAATTTAAAATATTCATAAATGCATTTCAGAAAATTAACAACTCTATTCTCCTTAAATTAACCCAATTAAAACTTATATGCTTGTTGTGTGATTTTTGATTGTTTAATTGAATGTTGCATTTATTTTATTTATATTGTAAAGACTACGACGCCGCTGAGGAGCCAGAATATTTTCCCGAAGTTCCTCCCTCCCCTTTCACTGAACAAGGCAAGTCACCAAACCACTCTTTTGAGCATGTTGAACCCATGTTTTACTAAACTACCGCTAAAACACATAGGATATACATGCATTAGTCTAATGGAACCCTTACAATATATTTATTAGGATCCCCTGACCTTGATGTGCAACCCAAGCCATGCTATCTAGCCTAAACTCCTTGTCACCATTGATGAGTATTATTAGCTACTGTCCAATGTATCGACCCGATTGCTATAGGATTAAAAATGAGTCGTAGCAACTCGGTTCTACTATATGATCCCCGTTATACTTATCTTTGGAATTATGTTGGTGATAGATTTTTGGTTGTGAGTGTATGCATGGCGGGTTCCGGGTGCAAGCTATGGCATTGGTCGGTAGCACCCAAGGCACTATAAGGACTAGTCTACGGGATCCGTTGCAATACACTTTCGTACTAACCACAAGTATAATGGGTATGTCCTAACTAAGGTATGGAGTGTTCCAAACTGAGGCCACCACTTGGAGATGGGTCAAGCAGCACCTGCGGGTGGCTTGTACCGACGTGGCGCAAAAGGGGGTGCGACGTTAGCCGGGATGCGGCCCGGCACACCGGCGAAACCTAGAGCGGGTGGTTATCGCTTGTAGCATTCCATGCCGATGTTTTGGCACGAGTTCCCATGGTATGGGTCATCTCGTTACACTTTGGTGTTTGGGATGAGTGTGTGCCTTGTGTGTACAGTAGTACACCTCTGATCAGAGTCATAAATCTTTTCGAAAAGCCGAGCCCATGGTCAAGGGCGGGTTGCGTGACATCCCACATTTAGTTTACTTTTAATATGTATGTGCATGATGGTTTGACATGTAAGGACTGTTGCGCGAGGAGGGAAAATGTACTCCTCGAGTTAGATGGCATAATTGATGTTCATGTTTATTATTCCGCATGATTAAATTTGACTACACTAAATGCAATAACTGAAAAATGTACCTTTCTGCACTTCTAGGAATTATCTTTCCTTTATTATTATCTTGCATTATTATTTGCATTTGTGGTGGCTTGTTGTGTACTCTTTGTACTCATACCCGTTGGACACACAATTCAGAGGATGCCTACTACGAGGATGGCGTGGAGTAGCAACCTAGTCAAGAAGAAGATCCCGAAGAGGGCGTTCGTCATGCTTTTAATTATTTATTTTATCTTTACTCTTATGTAATAATTGTGGTCTGCGTATCACGGATGCTTGTCATATGTACGTTGTCGCATGATGAACCTCTTGTATTATTGTTTTTCTTTGGAAATTAAATAATGTTCCAATTCGGCAAATCGGGGCATCACACAAGATTCCGTGCACTCTTCGGTAAGGGGTTTCTTAGTGCGGTTCGAAGGCCTTTCCTCGCCTTTCCAAACCAATCAAAGTCCTCGGTCTTCGGACCACTTTTTCACTAGCTATGCCTCCCAAGCGGACCCTAGCCTTGGATCCTCCCTGAAGGTCCCCTCGGACCAACGGAGCAGGACCCTCAGCTGTTCCAACAACCCCCGAAGGCGTCGCTAGACGTCGAGTACCCAAAGGCCCTCGGGCTGCTCCTACGGTGCTCCAAACCGATTATGCCAGTTCCCAAGACCCGGAGCTCCCCTCCGATGGAGACGAAGACCTTCCTAGGGACGAGGCTACTCAGGTAGCGCGACTTCAGGAGGAAGTGGCTAGGTGGAGGTAAAAGGTCCCTGATCGCCTCCGCTCCCAAGCCTCCACCCAGGCTCCAGAAGAGCCCCAAGACGGTGGTGCTCACAACCTTCCCGAAGATGTCCATGTCCCGGAGGAGGCTGAGAATGCATCTTTCGATGACGAGTCTCTGCTACATTTGGACTTGCAAAAGGTGCCCTTCGATCCCAGGTTCAAAGCCTCGAAGCTGCAAAAGTATTCCGGTGTGTCTGACCCCGGAGAATTCGCTCGTTCATATGCCCCGGCGATAGAAGCAAGTGGAGGGGTGCGTAACACTATGGCAAAGTGTTTCCCCCTCGCTCTCGAAGGTGTGGCTCTCCGGTGGTTCTGGTCTTAGAAGCCAGGATCGATCAAATCCTGGGAGCAGCTGAAGAGGAAGTTTGTAAGCAACTTCCAAGGTACCTTTGTGGCTCCGATGTCAACTGGGAGCTTATTTCAAGTGAAGCAGCGAGCAGGGGAGACGCTTCAGGAATATTTCACGCGCTTCGCCCACACCAAATCGTGGATCAAGGTCTTGTCTACCTCTTCGGTTGTCGACTCTGCCCACGAAGGGGTGTTGAACCCCGATCTCCTCAGCAAGCTTCATCGGAAGCCTGTGTCATCCGTGGCACAACTAATGGCATACTTCGAACAATATGCCAAGGCGGAGGAAGGTTGTCTCCGACGAGCCGCAACACCTGCACCAGCCCTTCGGGAAGTGAAGACGGAGCCTGAAGCCTCAACTTCTCTACAACCCCCTCAAGACAATCGCTTCAACGATCACAATCGGGGAAAGAAGCACTTCTACTCGGAGGTGTTGAACATCGCACCCTCCGTTCCGAAGGCTCCTGCCATGTTTTCGGCGCAAGGCTTCAAGGCTGGAGCACCGAAGCCCCAAGAGAGAGTACCTGGCAGGCGCCAGAGCTTTTTCTGCTGCGTGCATGGTGACAATAGAAGCCAAGACACGAAGGATTGCAAGGCGGTATTAACCCTTCGGGGTGAATACCTAGGATGAAGTACCGGGTGGGGTACTTCGGATCGAACCCCTCCAGTGACACGGTCGGAGCCTGTGCAAATTGTGGCCCGAGCCGGTGTTCCCGAAGCCCCAATGCAACTACCGGTAGCCAACATTATGGCACCACCAAAGAAGGAAGACCCCCAAGACCACGGCAAGTGAGTGGTCCTGCCCATCTCTAGAGGGGGGACCCTCGGTAACATGTCCAAGAGGCAGCGGCGCGAATACGTCCGCGAAGTAGGACACAGTGGGACCTCAAATTCCATGGAGGGAATGCCCGAATGGTCTAATGTACCTATTTCCTTTACTGCCAGTGATGCTGTGTGGGTGAAGTTCCTCCATGCTAACAACTTGGTCATTTCAGCAGATATAGCTGGGGTGGATGTTCGAAGGATCCTGGTGGACGGCGGGAGCTCCGCATACATACTTTTTTTCCAGGCCTTCGACCAAATGTGCATACCTCAGAGGCATTTACTTCTAGTGGCCCGACCACTTCAAGGTTTCGCAAGTCCGCCTCTCGATGCCCTCGGCCAAATAGGCCTCGAGGTTGCCAGGGTGGAGGAGGTGATCTTCGACATCGTTGACACCCCATATGCCTACAACACAATCTTTGGACGGGGATGATGAACCAGTTCGGGGCTATAACACATCACAACTATTTATGTCTCAAGATGCCCACGCAATGTGGAGTCCTTACTATTTCGGGAGACCAAGCTGTAGCCCGAAGAACAGAGTATGGTCACGGCCAGCCCTTGGACCCTCGGCAAGTACAAAGAGTGACGGAGCACACTAAGGTGCTTCCAGAGTCTTTGAACTCTTTGAGGGGCCTTTCCCTCAAGCCAAGCCCGGAAGGTGATGTCATCACGAAAATAATTCTGAAGGATGGCAAAGAGTACACAATATAGTTCGGCAAGGGGCTATCTCCAGAGATAGCGGCCTCGTTGGAAGAAGTAGTCAAGCATAATTTGGACATCTTTGTTTGGACTGACGAAGACATCACCGGGGTTGATCGGAGTATCATCGAGCACAGCTTGCTCGTCAACCCGAAGGCTAGGCCAGTACGCCAGGGGCTCCGTAAGATGTCTGCAGAAAGGGCAGACCTCGCCATGATCGAATTGGAAAAATTGTTAAGGGCTGGCATCATCAGGGAAGTAGCCCACACCGAGTGGTTGGCTAACCCTGTTTTTGTTAGGAAAAAGGGCTCCGACAAATGGCGCATGTGCATCGATTTTACATCATTAAATAAAGCATGCCTGCGAGACCCCTACCCTATGCCCCGAATAGATTCTACAGCTGGCTCCGAATTGCTGAGTTTCCTCAATGCTTACTCCAGTTATCATCAAGTCTAGCTAAAGCGCGAAGACGAAGCCAAGACAAGTTTCATAACTCCATCTGGAGTATTTTGTTATGTAAGAATGCCTTTTGGCTTGCGGAATGCCGGAGCCACATTCTCACATTTAATAGCTAAGGCTCTAGGTCACCAAATAGGTCGAAATGTCGAAGCCTATATGGATGACAATATAATAAATAGTGCCGAAAAGCACCAGCATAGTCTAGACTTAGCTAAAACATTTGAGAGCCTCCGAGCATGTAGAGTCCACCTCAACCCTGAAAAATGTATATTTAGGGCACAAGTAGGAAAACTGCTAGGATACTTAGTTTCGAGTAGGGGAATCGAAGCTAGCCCAACGCAGATAAGTGCACTGCAAAGAATGGCTCCACCAGAAAATTTGAAGCAAGTCCAGAAGCTAACAAGGCGGCTCGCAGCTCTCAGCAGATTCCTGGCCAGGTCTGCCGAACAAAGCCTTCCAATTTTCAAAGCTCTAAAGGGGTCCGAAAGTTTCAACTGGACACCGGAGTGCCAGAAGAGCTTTGATGATATCAAGGAATACCTCGAAAGCTTGTCGACACTTACTGTGCCCCTCCCAGAAGAAACTCTCCTCCTTTATCTTGCAGCAAGAGGCTTCGCAGTAAGTGCAGTACTGGTCAGAGAAGTTGAGCTTAAGGGAAAGTTGGTGCAAAACCCAGTTTATTTCATCTCAGAAGCTTTGTCCGGAGCAAAGACGAGATACTCCGAGCTCGAGAAATTTGCTTATGCCCTCGTAATGGCCTCGCGGAAGTTAAGGCATTACTTTCTAGCGCATAACCTAATCGTTCATACCTCGTATCCTCTTGGCAACATGCTTCGGAATAAAGATTCTACAGGTAGGATCGGAAAATGGGCTGTCGAGCTAGCCCCCTTCGAAATTTCCTTCACGGTAAGAACACCTATCAAATCCCAGATCATAGCTGACTTCGTAGCACAGTGGACTCCATCTCCAGTTTGGGCTCCGGAAGAGCCCTCCGAAGGTTTATGGACAATTTTTTCTAACGGAGCTTATAAGGCATCTAGTACCAGAGCTGGAGCTGTAATAATATCACCGTCAGGGCCAAAAGCCATGTATTCTGCGAGGCTCAGCTTTAAGACCACCAATAATATCACAGAGTACGAAGGAATCCTACTAGGCCTCTAAAAGGCAAAGGCACTTGGAGCAGCAAGGATAATAATTAAAACATATTCCCAAGTCGTCGCAGGGCATGTTGACAAAAGCTTTCAAGCAAGGAACCCACATCTAGCAAAGTATCTGGAAGAAATCCGCAAAACAGAAGCAACATTCAAAGGATTTTCTGTTCGAAGTATCCCTCGAGTAGATAATCAACTTGCAGACATTCTAGCAAAGGCTGCAGCCGGAGCATTGGACCTCCCGGAGGGTGCTTTCTATGAAGAACTAGTCAAGCCTACGGTCAATCAATTATCCTCCGTAGAAGTCCTTTGCATCCCAGCTACAGATTGGCAGGCTCCGATAATGGATGTCTTGCAAGGCAGCGTAGATTTGTCAGAAGGTCCAAATTTCTGAAGGTTGCAAGCAAGGGCTCAAAATTATAAGCTTGTCAATGGAGTGTTATACAAAGCTGGAGTTTGTTCTCCTATACTCCGGTGCATCTCCCAACCTGAAGGCCAAGATATACTTCGGGACATTCACGAAGGTTTATGTGGAAGCCACCTAGCCCCCCGTGCTCTAGCAAGAAAGACACTTCGGCAGGGGCTCTACTGGCCGACAATTGTAAGAGATGCGGAGGAGTTGGTTCGAACCTGCCAAGGATGCTAGTTGATGGGAAGACGAAGCCACCGTCCACCAGTACCACTTCAAGTTATTGCCCTGGTATGGCCAATGGCATGGTGGGGCATGGATCTCATCGGCCCTTTTCCAATGGCAAAAGGAAGATTGAAGTTTGCAGTGGTAGCAATTGAATATTTTTCTATGTGGGTCGAAGTAGAACCCCTGACTGCTATCACTTCAAGAAACATGCAAAAAAATTTCTGGCAAAATATTATATGCAGGTTCGGAGTACCAAGGGAGCTAACTATGGATAATGGAACCTGGTTCGAAGCTGAGACATTCAAAGAATTTTGTGAAGAACTTGGCATCAAGTTATTTTTTCGTCTAACATATTATTGCAGGAAAGTTGAACTCTTACCTAGACTTCGAAGCTCACCCTCCGAAGCGTGTTGGAACGCTATCGGCCAATCAGCCCCGAGGGGTGGAATTCGGAGCGCGATGAATTCTTCGGCCAGGTCACGCATGCTCATGCGACTTGCAACTGAAGTTAATAGCCCTAGCCGCGTTGAGAGCATGCTAGGGTTCGGGAATCCTCTCCGACTTCAGCGTAGAACCACCAAAGGATCTAGTTTGTGTACCATCGGTCATTGATGGCCTTTGCTGGAATGTCCTGAGCGTGCTCCCTCCGCAACTAGAAGTTAACACTTCCGAAGGCCGTTATCACCTTGGTGTCTCCGGGGGCATCTTGCAGCTTCGGCTGGCAGATAGCCTCATGGGTGGTGGCGAAGACCTCTGATCGTCCCTCGCATCCTTTAGCTCGAAGCGCCCATTCGAAGATGGCCAGCCAGGCGATGGCGTTGGGAGACAGCTGAGGCAAGGTAATATGGAACATTTCCAGTACCTCTAACAGAAAGTTGATGGCAGGAAGCCCCAGACCAGCTTCGAAGAATGCTTCGAAGACTACAACTTCTCCGCTTCATGGCTCTGGGGTCAACTCTGGTCCGAGGACCCGAGTCCTCATTCCGAGCCCTAGCTTTCCATCTACGGCTTCTTTGATGGACTCCGCAGTGCTTGTGGACTGGCCGATTAGGATGCTTTGGGGGATTTTCTTCTTGGATGGAGGGCGGAGCTCTCGAGGGTTCTTGGGCCAGGCGTCTCCCGGAGCTCCCACTATTTCCTCTACCACTAAAGCCGCCCAAGCCTGCCTCTGCGCCAAAGTACCCGCTGCCGCTGGCACAGTGTGGCTGGTCCTCGCCATCACTCGATTGCTCGGGAGGTTGAGAGATTTGGAGGTTGAAGAGAGTAAGTTTTGGATGCCAAGCATGGTAAAAGTCCTTGGTGAATTCTGATTCCCCTTTTATAGCCTCCCGATAGTTGTTGTGCTTCGATTGCATTCAGACTGCAGGTTCGACTTCCGTCGCTGGCAGGTGGGTCCAAGAAGCAAAACGGTGTGAGTCCGTAGTAAATTTCGATCGTTACCTTTTCGAGAGCATAACGACTTCTTGTATGGTAATGGCTCGAGATTAACGGTTCCTCACGACATTTAGACTCAGCAACGATTCTTTTTCTCACAAAGCGTTCACACAACAATTCTGGTTCGAGGCCGTTATCCAGATGCTTCGGGGTCAGAGGCCCTTCGAATAATTGTAATGTATTCAAACTTCTCAAAGTCTCAGAATATGAAAATATTCCTTGCGTATACTGCTTCCCTCCTATACAGGTTAAAATCGGAGAAGCGTATTCGAGGGGCTACTGTTGGGGGAAAATACTTCACCTTCAGGACTTAGAGATTAACAGTTCAAGATAACTTATCAGCTTCCGAGATGATAAGTTTATGCCCGAAGGTGGTGGAGTCATTAAGCCGAAGGGTGCTTCGACATACAATCTGAAGGAACCCTTCGCAGGATATGAAGCTCTGGTGCAAAACTGCAAGGTTGATAAGATGTTTGGCTTATCTACTTACTCCGGGTAGATTTTACCATTTTAACCCTGTTCAGGGTACCGAATAGTTTCCACTATGGCGCTTGTAATTGAGGTGTAAATAGGTCTTTTCCTTCGACTTTTTTGCCTATAAATACCCCCTTCTTACCCTGTAATAGGCATCGAATACTCAACTATTCAATAAACAATTTCGGACTACTTAAGCTATTATCCAATTCGGAGGCTTGAGATAGTTCTCAACACAAATTCACTGTTTGTTAGTTCTTGATTTTAGAGAACCTGTTAGCGTAATCTTTTACGCCAACAAAACCTTTTCCATCTCACTGATCAATAGTAGTACCTAGCAGCACATATTGACCCCTGAAAGCATACAAAATCAAATTTTCACTGAACCTTTATATATGCATGCACCAGTCCCTTTACCACACGACATCAGTCAAGCTCAAGGTGAGATACATGCCACCCTTGTTGGTTAGCTTGACATTTCACTCGAAGAAGTATCATATTCAAATCATGACTAACTCTTTAGGAGGGGCCCATAGATGTATCTCCCATCATTAGGAGGGGTAAATTACATCTTGACTGCTCACATACCATGACATGTTTCACAACACACCTGAAAACAACCCTTACGACCATCCAATTATGGAATAGAGTTAGGAAGCATCTAAGTGTGTCGCTACGCATTCTAGAATCAAATGGCGATCTCATGTATGAGGACTCTACAAGTACACCATTTGAGACGACAATTGATGGGACATCACAATCCCAATAGTATCTCATGTGGGTCTATCCAACACCATGTTCTCCATCATGTGTCCACATCTCTGATTTGACATCCCCATGTCAATGATCCGTGAAACATGAACATCAATCAGCTAGATGTGCTAATCTATGTATCATCACGATCCCACATGATGATAAGATCAAGGATACCTTTTGAATGACATCATTATAAAACAAATAGTCTCATAGAAAAGTCAACAACCCATCTATCAATGTAAATGACGGTTATTCAATGAACAAGATAACAATTATCATCATACATAAGCATAGACACTACTAATATCTTCCACATACACATGACTCACTCACGCAAGTATCTAATACCCATGGTGCTTAGGTGCGCGTCATGCTTGGAGTGGGCACGAGATTTTGTCAATGGATCTTGTTGGGAGGAAATACTTCATCCCCAAGATCTTAAAGATTACAAGACAAAGACAAATCATAATCTCCAAGTCCTAGGATTGTCTACCATGTCTACCTCCTTCGAATATACTTTACCATATTAGTCCTATTCGGGGTACCGAAATAGTTTCCACTATGTCAGTTGTAATTGAGGGGTAAAAAGGTCTTTTCCTTAGACCAAACAAAGTACCACATGATTCAATCTGACGAAGTACCAAGACCAAACGAAGGCATGGTACGACCCGAAGATAAAAGTGAATGAACTTAGACTAGGTAATTTGGTGCTGCGAAGTGTAATTGCTCCGGGGAAGCTAGGAGACAAATGGGAAGGAACATATATTATCCTACGCTTATGGCGCCCCAGATCTTTTAAATTAGCCAATTTAGAATGGGAAGAATTAAAGAATGCATGGCATGCATAGCTCCTTAAACGTTATTACGCTTAGGGGCTCCTTGTAATCAATTGTAAAGTGCCTTTCTAAAATTAATAAAGATGGAGATTCGAATTATTCTTACTGTTGGCATAAAAGATTACGCTAACAGGTTTCTAGAAATTATAAATCAACAAACGAATTGTTTGTGAAATAAACTATTTCAAGCCTCCGAATGGATAATAGCTCAAAACAATTCGAAGATGTGTATTGAATAACACAATATTCGATCCTTATTACAGGATGAAACGAGGGGTATTTATAGGCTCAAACATCAAGGAAAAGACCCTTTTACCCCTCTGTTACAACCGACATAGTGGAAACTATTCGATACCCTTAATAGGGCTAAAATGGTAAAAGACTAATCTAATGAGAAAGAAGATAAGTCTTCCATCCTAGCTAGCAAAGAAGCTCTCGGAAGAGTCAATGTTCGAAGATATACTCCGAACTAGAGTTCGCCTCCATCCTTGGAACTTGATCCAATATACTTCCGGAGTTAGATGATGGAAACCTTTGATTAAATCACCTGCCTTTGACTTGTTGCAGCAATAGCCCTGAGGCTGAAGTATTTTCCCCCAACAGTAGCCCCTCGATTATGCTTCTCCGCTAAATCTGTAACGTTAGGAGAGCAGTATACGCAAGAAAAATAATCATGCGTAGGGGTTAACATATTTAATCAACCTCCGAAATATGCGGAGATTCAAAACTTCGAATTGACTTCTAAGAAAGTACATTCGAACTATCTTGGAATTAACTTAAGGAGCCAGAAAGCTCTTTTTAGACTTGGAAGAAATAGCCGTTGGCTTTTTCCTTCCAGCGAAAGTTACGCGATGCATTAACTTCGCAAGGGGTAATGGTCAAGAATGCGAAACGACAAACGTAAACGGTAAAAAATTGTGGGCCTGGGCTATAAATAGAGGACCCAGACCCTTCTCGAATACACTTCTCACCGCTTTTGTGCAAACAAGCCATAGCCTCCAGATTTCTTCTTTAGAAATCAAAGCGACTTCATGGCGAAGACAAGCTTCAAGGTCCATAGGGCGGCTTCGGCCCTAGCCCGGCAGCGGCAGCGGCAGCCGCGACACCTTCAGTTGTGGTGGCTCCGACAGCAGCAGTAGCAGCACAAGTGGCGGCGCCAGCAAGGAATCCCCAAAATGTTGGTACTCACGATCTCCTCCCGGCATCTTCAAAGTATTCGGACCGGTCTTATCAACTGGGGCCATCTACCTGCAAGAGGGAGTCAATCGCAGCAGTACTGGAGGGAAAGATTAGCTCGGAGGTCATAATCTGTAAACCTGGAAAGGAGGCCATCCCTTCGCCAAGGCCTAGAGAAGTTGTAATCTTTGAAGCTTTCTTCGAAGCGGGGTTAGGACTTCCGGCAGTCGACTTCCTTTCGGAGGTACTAGATTTATTTCACATCACCCTTCCCCAACTATCTCCAAACACAATAGCGCGCTTGGCCATCTTCGAATGGGCGCTGCGAGCTGAGGGCTACGAAGGAAGAGCAGAGATCTTCGTAGCACTGCACAGGGCATCCTGCCAACCCAAGACTTAAATAGGCTCCAGAGGAGAAAAGATCGTGGTAGCCTTCGGGAGCATCAACTTCCGGCTTCGGGATGAGTTTCAACTAAGATTTCCAGCGAAGGCCATCAATGCCGAAGTTCTATGCCGAAGTTGGATCCTCCGGTGGTTCTATGCCGAAGTTGGAGCAGGCAGTCGTCTGGCCGGACCCCTGCAGGACATAAACTTCTGAAGGGAAGCTCTTGTTCACCCAGATCCCGGCCAGCTCGATGCTCGCCTTAGCCTGCTTCAAAGGATTAGTCGCCGCATGAGCATGCGGGACCTAGCGGAGGAGTTCATCGGACTTCAAATTCCACCTTTGATGGCCAACTGGCCTATCACCTTCGAAGAAGATCCGGAGGGCGGACTCTGAAAAATCTCTTCGAACTCGAGCCCTACAGGTAGCTTCGAAAACAACATGTTCTATATATATTTGTTTGATGAAATAACTAATGCCAACTTATCTTTCAGCTTCTCAAGCCCCCATGACTTCGGAGAAAGTTGTTCGAGCTTCGGAGAATATTCTGGGAGTTCCAACTCCTGCTGAGAAGGAGTGGAGAATGAAGCTAGTGGGTACTTGGGAGCGGCTCAACTGAGTATGGGGTGTACTCGGAGTTCCTCCCCCTCCTCTTCCGGACTGGGTACCTTCAGAGCAAGGGCCGAAGAAGAGGAATGCGGAAGCCGGAACTTTAGCGCCGGTTAAGACTCAGGCAAAAAAGGTAGCGCGAAAGCCAAAGAATGTGGCGCCTTCAAGTCCGGTGGCCTCGGTCTCCAATTCCTCTGAAGACGAGGGAAGAGTCCTCATTGACCTGATCACCGAGGACGAAACCCGTGCGAATGAAAACACTAGCGACACTGCAAATGCACCAGATGTTTCGAGTAGCTCCGGACATACTAGGACTTCGGCTGTCCAGCCAGAATTGCCGCGTGAAGAAGCCCCTATGACTGAAGGCGGAGTCGAAGTTGCTGTTGAGCCAGCTTCGATTCCGGACAAAGCGGTGGCTGTAGCTCTAGGAGAGGCTTCAACAGTGAACCCTTCGGTTCTAGGCTTCAAGTCCGATGAAGACTTCGAAGTGGCCTTTGACCCTCCGAGCAGCCCCGTACTCACTAGCTGACGAGACTTCGGAGGTAAACTTCGCATGAACCATTTGTTACTTTTCCCTGCAAAATTATGCAATATATAATACCTTTTGTCTCGGCAGGGTCCGCTCCTATGGAAGTGGCTCCTCCCGAAGATACGGCTCCTAGGACCTCAACATCTCCGGGGCCGATTCCAGAAGTCTCAAAGATGGGGCCTGGAAAAGGTAAAGGCAAAATGGACCCCTTTCCTTCTCCGAACTCAGGATTAACTCCGTCTGAATCAACAGATGGAGGTCAATCTACGGAGGGGGGCCAGTCTGATGAGGACATCACTTCACATGATACACACATGGAGCCTCCACCTACAATTCAACTACAAGGACCAATCACACGCGCCCGTGCCCGTCGCTTGAACCATGAGGTTAATTCGTTCCTTAGCAACTTTGATTATATTTGTTTGGATGGGATGCTACTGAATACTAGTGATATTTTGTTGCTTAGGAACATGGGAGATGGAATAGGAGAGTTGGAATTGAAGACGGAGCCGCACGGATGATTTGAAGTCAAGATTTCGCTGGTTCGGACTACATCGACCACCATTCACCAAAATGGGCATAACCTCCTCATACGAAGTCCGATTGGCGCGTTCTTGGACTTTTTGGAAAGCTGAGGAGAAGACGGATCTTTTGCCATTGGTTTCACATCATTTGGAGTCTCGAGTCGACCTGTGTATTTAAAACAGTCCTGCGTGACAGAACTTGGAGTTCAAGACGGAGCCGCACGGATGTTTGAAGTCAAGATTTCGCTGGTTCGGACTACATCGACCACCCTGCACCAAAATGGGCATAACTTCCTCATACGAAGTCCGATTGGCGCGTTCTTTGACTTTTTGGAAAGCTGAGGAGAAGACGGATCGTTTGCCGTTGGTTTCACATCATTTGGAGTCTCGAGTCGTTCTGTGTGACCGAAACCGTCCTGCGTGACAAAACTGGACCGTGTTGGCCCATAGTGCATGTCTGTTCGCCTTCTAGCCCACAGCCCATGTCTGTTCGCCTTCCACAGGCCGCCGCCCTATATATTCTCATGCCAGCCACTTCTAGGGTTAGGCTTTGCTTTGTTGCATCTACACTGTTGTGTTTAGATCCCGCCTCTTGCGCCGGACCGATTGGCTGCCGCATTGACGTTTGTGAAACCTCACCTTATCTTCGTTTGTCTGTGATTTGGCATTCGATTTGTATCCTTCCTGTTCTTGCTTGTGTTCTTGGGTTCGCTTGCAGGAATTAGCCTTCGTGGCGAGGTCGATCGCGTTCTGCGTGGTTGATAACCAACGGAGACAGTGGTGTAACGATTGCAAGGTTTTGATCCGCCGGACCGGAGCCTTGGATCGCCAACGTCGAGATTCTCCACCAACCCAAGTTTATCCCTTACCTAGCGGAAGATCGGGACCAATCTCCCATCAGCTGGTATCAGAGCTCAGATTTCCCGTTAGGTAATTTCGATCTGCTTTTGTTTTACCCAGAGTCCAGAAAACCGCACCAAAAAAAATTCCCCACCGAGAACCCCTTTGTGCCTTGCGATTTTAATTTCAGTTTTAACTTTGTTGAGTTCGTGTTCTTGGTCGAGTCTTGTTGCTGGTTTAGTCATCCCTCTGTGTCGTTTGAGTAGTAGTTGTTCTTGTGTCTCAAAAAAATTCCCCACCGAAAAACCCCCCCTTCCGCAACCTTTCTTTGTTTTCCACATCTACTCTTTGTGACCCCCTTCAGTAAAACAGGCATAACTTTTCGCTCGTTTGGCAGAAAAATCTGAAATTTTTTGAGCGTGTTCCTGACCCAATTTGGAGGGTACCCTAACCGACAAAGGTCGGTTAGCCCTCACCAAAATCGCCAAAAAAAAATCGGGAAGATAAAGAAAAAAATTGGACAAAGTTTTTGCTCGCCGGACAGCGAACTTGTTTGAATTTTTGTGAGCCACATCCCACCTCAGTTGTAGGTGCCAATTTTTGTGGTTACTCCTCTGGTCATCCTTGTTTCAAAAAAAAAATAGAGTGAAAAAAAAAGGAGAAAAAAAATTATAAAAAAAAGGAGAAGCGGGCTGTTAGTTGCTTGTCCGAACTCTTGTGCGAACTCTTGTCCGAACTCCTGTCCGAACTCTTGTCCAATCTGAGGCAGTCTTTGGCTGTTTGCTGCTTGTCCGATCTCTTGTCTGAACCTTTGTCCGAACTCTTGTCCGATCCGAACAGCAGCATAAGAAAAAAAAAATTGCACATACCCTTGTCCGATCTCTTGTCCGATCCCTTGTCCGATCTATAGAGAGCTGATTTTGACCTGTTTTTGCTTCCTTTTTGATTTTTGGGCACATAGTTTCCCTCTATTACTTGAACTTTCACTTTGGGAGCACTACGGTCAGCAACTTTGACGAGTACTAGGGAATACTTATTGAACTTGGTTTAACTGTTATTATTATCGCTAATCCTTGCTACTCACTTTGCCTTCCAAGCTACACATTTCTCTTGGTCAGGACAGGTTCATTCCTTGCAATTGTACACCATCCTCCACTTAGGTCATCACCTGTAGGCCGGTGACCTCACTGCGGCGTGGTAAGAACACTTGCAAGCGTGGGTAAGGTGCTTGACGAATTGCTTCCACCACACATCCAGCACCCCACCTAGCTATTTTTCCACCAGGATTATTCTTTGTTGTTTTGTCTTTCACTAACATGGCAGATAACAGCGGCACCCCTCCATCTGATTTTAATGAATGTGTCTCACGACGTGCTCTACTAGAGTCTCAGCGGCAGACCCAACATTCCATCGAACGTCTCACACGTACTGTGGCTGACCTAGTAGACCGGATGACTGCCTTGGAAACACGATTGCCTGCTGCACGAGCCAACGATGAACATGTTGAAGAGGAAGACGATCATATTGAAGATGAAGACGACCTATCCTATGCCGGAAACAATGCCATTGACCCTGACGAGGCTGCACGTCATCGCTTTCAGTTCAACCGTCAAGGTATGGGCGGCCACCGCAACCGCCCTCCACGAGGTAACAATGACAACCACAGGAACAATGATCCCTACTCTAAGGTAAAATTTTCAGTACCTCCTTTTGCTGGCACCTATGATCCAGATGCATATTTAGATTGGGAGATGTCAGTCGAACAAAAATTTAATGCTCATATGGTTCCTGCTATCCACCGTGTGCGTTTAGCTACTAGTGACTTCACTGGATATGCTCTTCTTTGGTGGACTGAAATAGTTCAGGTTGGAAATGAACCACAAACTTGGGATATGTTAAAACGGCAAATGCGTGGTAGATGGGTCCCTCCTTCATATAAACGTGATTTGAGAAAAAAATTACAGCGCCTAAACCAGGGAAATAAATCAGTAGAGGAGTATTATCAGGAGTTGCAAATAGGTTGCATGCGTGCTGAAATTGAGGAGGACAATGAGGATAAAATGGCCCGTTTTTATGGTGGTTTAAGACGTGAAATTCAGGATATCATTGATTATAAAGAATACAATACTATCACTCGTCTTTTCCACCTTGCTATGCTTGCAGAAAAAGAATTGCAGGGTCGCCAACAACCACAACGCAGCATGAGGACCAACATTGGTGGTGCTACTTCACGCTCAAGTGGGCAGCAGCAACGACCTCCACCACCATTTGCTCGACCGATGACTACATCAGCACCTTCTACATCTACAGCCCAGGTTGAGAGTTCCAAGACTGCAGCATCCAAGGTGCCAGCCAAGCCCACCTCCTCGGCGGCCTCTACTGCACGTTCTGCAGCGATCCAGTGTCACAGATGCAAAGGACTTGGACACGTTATGAAAGACTACCCTAGTCAGCGGGCTTATATTGCTACGGAAGACGGTGGCTATGTAAGTGCTAGTGATGTTGAAGATGAATATGCACTTGCTGCTAACATTGCAGGAGATAATGATACATCCGATGATGACGCTGTTTTTACACCGGATACCTATGCCGATCATGAAGCACTTATTGTACAACGTGGTTTAAGCACTCACATGGAGCAGGACGACCGGGCACAACGGAACAATCTGTTTCAAACCTTCTTCCTCGTCAATGACCGCCGTGTACGTGTCATCATCGACAGCGGTAGTTGCAACAATTTGGTGAGCCTCGACATGGTAACGAAGCTTCAACTTCCCACACGTGTGCATCCACACCCTTACCATGTGCAGTGGTTCAACAATAGCGGTAAGGTCAAGGTAACACAAACTGCCCACATCAAATTTGCCATTGGTACATACTTAGGAGTTGCTGATTTTGATGTAGTACCAATGCAAGCATGTTCTCTGTTACTTGGTAGACCTTGGGAGTATGATACTGATGCTACACACCATGGTAGGAGCAATAAGTATACGTTTATGGATAAAGGAAAGAAAGTTACATTGCTTCCTATGACTCCTGCTGAAATTGTAAAATTTGAACAAGAAAAACATGCTAGGGATGCACAAAAGAGCAAACAACCTTCTGAAAATCAGCAAGTAGCTAAGACACTTTTGAGGCAACAGAAAGATAAAATTTCTTCTCCTTCTTCATCACAAGTTATTAATCTGAAAGGACATGTCATGCTTGCAACTAAAACTGACCTTGCTGAAATTTGTGATGATACTCCCTTGCTATACGGCTTGATTTGCACAAACGTGTTGTTTTCACTTGCGAACATTCCTAGCTCTGTTCCTGTTGCAGTCACTGACCTTTTGCAGGAGTTTAAAGATGTTTTTCCTGCTGAGATACCACCAGGGCTGCCACCGATACGCGGCATCGAGCACCAAATTGATTTGGTCCCGGGGGCGTCTCTTCCTAATCGTGCAGCGTACCGCACCAATCCGGAGGAGACAAAAGAAATTGAGCGCCAAGTACAGGACCTTCTTGATCGTGGGTACGTCCGTGAAAGCCTTAGTCCTTGTGCAGTACCCGTTCTTTTGGTACCTAAGAAAGATGGTAGTTGGCGCATGTGTGTTGATTGTCGTGCTATTAATAATATCACCATTCGATATCGACACCCTATTCCTAGATTGGATGACATGCTGGATGAGCTTAGTGGTGCCATTATCTTTTCTAAGATCGATCTCCGTAGTGGCTACCACCAAATTCGCATGAAACTAGGTGATGAATGGAAAACTGCTTTTAAAACAAAGTTTGGATTATATGAGTGGCTTGTCATGCCTTTTGGACTTACTAATGCACCTAGTACCTTCATGTGCTTGATGAATGAAGTCCTACGGCACTTTATAGGACGCTTTGTGGTTGTATACTTTGATGATATCTTGGTTTATAGCAAGTCTCTCACTGAACATGTTGAACACCTACGTGCTGTTTTTGTTGCCCTCCGTAAAGCTAGAATGTTTGGTAACCTTGAGAAGTGCACGTTTTGCACGGATCGAGTTGTGTTTCTTGGATATGTTGTCACTTCACAGGGTATTGAGGTTGATGCGGCAAAGGTAGAAGCAATCAACAGCTGGCCGCAACCCCAAACTATCACACAGGTACGTAGTTTTCTTGGTCTTGCAGGTTTCTACCGGCGTTTTGTGAAAGATTTCAGCACCATAGCCGGTCCTTTGCATGAGTTGACAAAGAAGGGAATTACTTTTGCGTGGGAGCCAGCACATGAACAAGCTTTTGCCACACTCAAAGATCGCCTTACACATGCACCTCTACTTCAGTTACCCGACTTCGGTAAGCCTTTTGAGTTAGAATGTGATGCTAGTGGTTTTGGATTAGGAGGCGTGCTGCTGCAAGGAGGTAAACCCGTGGCCTATTTTAGTGAGAAATTACATGGCCCACAGTTGAACTATTCTACCTATGATAAGGAATTATATGCCTTAGTGCGAGTGCTTGAAACTTGGCAACATTACCTTTTGCCTAAGGAGTTTATTATTCATTCGGATCATGAAGCATTGAAGCATATACGTAGTCAAGCAAATCTGAATAAACGACATGCTAAATGGGTAGAATTTATTGAGACTTTTCCATATATCATTAAGCATAAGAAAGGGAAAGATAATGTGATTGCTGATGCTTTATCTAGACGGTATACATTGCTTTCTCAACTTGATTGTAAGATCTTTGGTTTAGAAACATTGAAGGACATGTATGCTACTGATTTGGACTTCAAAGATGTTTTTGCAAATTGTACAAATGACCGTGCTTGGAACAAATATGTGCTGAATCAAGGATATCTTTTTCGTGCTAACAAGTTATGCGTTCCGGCTAGCTCTCTTCGCTTGTTGTTATTGCAGGAAGCACACGGTGGTGGTTTGATGGGTCATTTTGGATCCAAGAAAACCGAAGATGTGCTGTCCACACATTTCTATTGGCCTAAGATGAGACGAGATGTTGAGCGCTATGTGGCACGATGCACTACTTGCAATAAAGCTAAGTCCCGTCTAAACCCACATGGTCTTTATATGCCTCTGCCCATTCCTAGTGTACCTTGGGAGGATATTTCTATGGATTTTGTGTTAGGATTACCCAGAACTAGGAGGGGGAGAGATAGTATTTTTGTGGTGGTAGATCGTTTCTCTAAAATGGCGCATTTTATACCTTGTCACAAGAGCGACGATGCTACAAATGTTGCTGATTTGTTTTTCAGAGAGGTCGTACGCTTGCATGGAGTTCCCAATACCATCGTCTCAGATCGTGATGCCAAATTCTTAAGTCATTTTTGGAGGACGTTGTGGCATAAGTTGGGGACGAAACTGCTGTTTTCTACTACTTGTCACCCCCAAACGGATGGACAAACGGAGGTCGTCAACCGCACATTGTCCACCATGTTGAGGGCTGTTTTGAAGACCAACTTGAAGCTCTGGGAAGAGTGTCTACCTCATATTGAGTTTGCATATAATAGGTCAGTACACTCCACTACTAAGGTAAGTCCGTTTCAAGTGGTCTATGGCTTTAATCCGCGTGCTCCTATTTATTTGCTGCCATTACCACCATCTGAAAACTTGAATTTTGATGCTACTACACGTGCTGAATTATTACTTAAGATGCATGAAACTACTAAAGCAAACATAGAGAAAATGAATGAGAAATATCGTGCTTATGGTAGTAAGGGTAGAAAAGAGATAACATTTGAACCAGGTGATCTTGTTTGGTTGCACTTGCGCAAGGATCGTTTTCCTGATTTACGAAAGTCTAAATTGATGCCCCGTGCTGATGGTCCTTTCCGTGTGCTTGAGAAGATAAATGACAATGCATATAAGCTTGAGTTGCCTGCAGCTTTTGGGGTTAGCCCCACATTTAACATTTCAGATTTAAAACCCTATTTGGGAGATGATGATGAGCTTGAGTCGAGGACGACTCCAATTCAAGAGGGGGAGGATGATGAGGACATCACTTCACATGATACACACATGGAGCCTCCACCTACAATTCAACTACATGGACCAATCACACGCGCCCGTGCCCGTCGCTTGAACCATGAGGTTAATTCGTTCCTTAGCAACTTTGATTATATTTGTTTGGATGGGATGCTACTGAATACTAGTGATATTTTGTTGCTTAGGAACATGGGAGATGGAATAGGAGAGTTGGAATTGAAGACGGAGCCGCACGGATGATTTGAAGTCAAGATTTCGCTGGTTCGGACTACATCGACCACCATTCACCAAAATGGGCATAACTTCCTCATACGAAGTCCGATTGGCGCGTTCTTGGACTTTTTGGAAAGCTGAGGAGAAGAAGGATCTTTTGCCATTGGTTTCACATCATTTGGAGTCTCGAGTCGACCTGTGTATTTAAAACAGTCCTGCGTGACAGAACTGGGCCGTGTTGGCCATAATCTGAGTCTTTACGTCTTCTAGCCCACAGCCCAAGTCTGTTCCCCTTCCACAGGCCACCGCCCTATATAGTCTCTCGCCAGCCACCTCTAGGGTTAGGTTTTGCTTTGTTGCATCTACACTGTTGTGTTTAGATCCCGCCTCTTGCGCCGGACCGATTGGCTGCCGCATTGGCGTTTGTGAAACCTCAACTTATCTTCGTTTTTCTGTGATTTGGCATTCGATTTGTATCCTTCCTGTTCTTGCTTGTGTTCTTGGGTTCGCTTGCAGGAATTAGCCTTCGTGGCGAGGTCAATCGCGTTCTGCGTGGTTGATAACCAACGGAGACAGTGGTGTAACGATTGCAAGGTTTTGATCCGCCGGACCGGAGCCTTGGATCGCCAACGTCGAGATTCTCCACCAACCCAAGTTTATCCTGTACCTAGCGGAAGATCGGGACCACTCCCCCATCACAGTCTACCGAGGTCTCCGAAGACGCAGCACAGCACTCTGACCCCTCGCCGAATGAAGACGATCAGAGGGCCCTGTCCATGCTCCCCCTCCTAGCTCCTTTCCTGGAGCGAAGGACCGGACTTCGGACCCTGCTCGAGCCTTTGGATCGAGCTAACCGGGAAGTTGGGGAGACAGACTTAGTGGCCATCCTTAGCGAAGCTGAGGGCTCGGAGCTCAACGCAGCCTTGGAACGGGCAGCATAACAGGTATGAAGTATCTGCAAAATAAGATTAATTTCAACTTACAAATAATTTCTCACCTAGCTTTTTCTCTTCGTAGGAAATAGTTTTGGCTCGAGCTGTAGGTGTCTCGAATGAGCGCGGAGGTCTTCGTCTTCAGGAGAAGGTTACTGCTCTCCAGAGGAGTCTTAATGTCTCCGAAGTTCAAGTTTCCCGCTTAGACGAAATGGTTTCGGTGTAGAGGAGGGCCAGACAAAATCTGGAGGCTGTGAATAAAAAGATCGAAGCCGAACAAATTGTGCTTCGGGCTGAGGTAGAAAAAATGCGGGCAGAGCACGCTACGACGAGGGCTGAGCTAGTTAAGATCCAAGAAGAAAAGGCTAAAGCTACGGAGGAGGCTAGCAACCTGCTCAGCTAGAAGAGTTCTCTGGCTATGGAGGCAGCTAGGCTCTCCTCTGTGGTGGATAAACTGACTTCGTCAAGGGATGCTTTGATTGAAGATAAGGTGAAGTCGCAGAAGGTAGCTGCGGAAGTCAAGAACAATCTCTTAGGCGTTCTAGAGTACTTCGGTACTCTTTGGACACTACCTTCGAGTGACAATGTCCCCCTAGTCCGATGGCTAAAGATGATCCAAGGAGCTATGAAGATGATGAAGACAGCGGGCATTCGGTATGGAGAGATCTCCGGCCAAGTGGCTGCTCTCGGAGTGCTTCGCTACTACGAAGATCTAGGGCTATCGATAACGCCAGACTCGGGGGCAGCTCCCATTACCTTTGACGAGAACCAACTTCTTAATCCTTCCGAAGACGTGGCCGCAGCTTGGCAAGCCTTCCAAGCTTCGTGGAGAGCCAAATGTCACAGTGCGATCAAGGCTTGGATCGACGAAGGGCATCGCCAAAAGCAAGCTCGTTCTCAAGCCTCGAGCAGCCAGTCTCCGCCGAACCCGCAGGTCTAGCTTTGTTTTAGGATCCCGACTATGTAAAAATTATGCTTTCATACATTATGAATGAAAATTTACTTATCATGTTTTTAGGCTTCTCAACCTCGTATGGATGATGTCGAAGTATTATACATTACCGAAGAACTCCGCCTGCTATGGGCTACCTTCGATCTTTTAAAACTTCATAAATGACCTCGATTTTCGATTCCTCGAGAGAGCTCCGGTGCAATTGCGCCCGAAATATATAAAGATATATTATCTTATATTAAAGAGGAAGAAAAAGAGATTAACTTGGAAACTTCATCTTCTAAAGACGTTGAATGGTCTAAAGACGAGAATATTGCTGAAGAACAAGAAAAAAAGCCCGAAGAACTTCGAAGCTGGGAAAGAAGTACCGAGCGACTTCGAACTTGGGCTGAACTTCAACAGGAACAAAAAGATTTTTGAGATTCGAAGGGAGGAAGAAGAGTTAAACGTAAAGTTATTAGGACTCCCGGCTCTGGAACTAGTCGTTCCAACTTTAGTGGTAGCTATAGAGATCGAAGGGGTCTTCGATTACTTCTTGGCATAGACACATATTTTTCGTGATGTAATGTAATCTATTCGAATAATAAAGATTGATTTTTAAAATTGTCTCCCTACTTCCCAGCCCTCTTTGGGCGTAAGAAACTTTGAACTATGCTCGAAGATGGTTAGGCGCAAAGAAAAAACTTAGGAGTACAATTTTGGAGGCTCAGAGCCCCTCAGCAATTTAAAGATTGATTAAAATCTTATAAAATGTTCGACTACTTAGAGTCGTAAAACTGGTAACTTAGTACCTTTTGTTTGAAAGAAGTCACTTCGGACAAACTTTCCGGACACTTTAATGTCCCAAACGATTGGTCACTTTGGACTCTTTTCACAGATATTCGAAGCTTATCAGCTCAAACTCTGTTTTGTTTTGGCCTCCTTCGGCTCTTTTTGCGAATGCTATCAAACAGGTGGTTTGGAATTTGCAGTGGTCTCCTTGGACTCTTTTTACAGATGCTTTCAAGCCTGAGCTTGGAATCTGCGTTATTTGGTCTCCTTCGACTCTTTTTATGGATGCCTTCAATCCGATGGCTTGGAATCCATTTTCAGTGACTTTCCCACCTCGTCGGAAGCTTCGAACCAGTGGTTCGAAGTCCGAAAAATTGGTTCAAATTAATGACACTTCCCTCCCAGCCAATTTCGTTCTTCTAGTGCGTCCACTAGAAGTAGGAAGTGTTTGGGAAGTAGGCATTATCTGAATCATGAGCTTTATTAATTCAGAAGGTGTTTACAAATGATTACAAGGAGCCCCTATGCGAAATATCGCTTTAAGTGCTCCGCATGCCATGTATGCGTTAACTCCTCACCTTCTAAATTAGCTAACTTAAAAGAACCAGGACGTCCTGAACGGAGAATTATATATGGACCTTCCCATTTATTCCCTAGTTTCCCTAGCGCTATAACATTTCGCAAAACAAGATGACCCGGTTTAAGTTCGTTAAGCTTGACCTTCGGGTCAAACCAAGTCTTCGTCTGCTGATGATACTTTGATAAATTAGCGACAGCTCGAATGTTTCTTCTGTTAAATCAAGCGAAGTTTGCTTTTCTGCTTCTATTTCTAGTTCGGTGCTGCGAAGGCATCTTCCTTTAAGCTCCGTTGGCATCATAGCTTCGTCTCCGAATAATAGTCTGAAAGGAGTGAAACCAGTGGACCTCGTTTGAGTGGTCTGGATGGACCATAGAATCTTTGGGTGCTCCTCGGTCCACAATCCTTTTGCCAATCCCACTATTCTTCGATTCGGCGCTGACAAGATATTACCATTGGCTCTTTCAACAGCTCTGTTAGACTGGGGATGTCGCACTGCAGCGAAGCATAATTGTACGCCAAGATCTTCACAAAACTTCATGAAGGTCTCTGCATCAAATTGTGTCCCATTGTCAATTGTGAGTTGCCGAGGCACTCCGAACATGCATATGATATTTTTCCAGAAAAAATTTTGTACATTATTCGAAGTGATAGCTATTAGGGGCTCTCCTTCGACCCACTTGGAAAAATACTCAATTGCTACCACTGCGAATTTCAAATTTCCTTTTGTTACTGGGAAGGGGCCAATAAGGTCCATGCCCCATCTGGCCATGGACTATGCTGGGGCAATGACTTGAAGAGTTGTTAACGAGCGATGACTTCTTCTTCCCATCCATTGACAACCCTAGAAAGTGCGGACTAAGCTCTCCGCATCAGCTACTATTGTATGCCAATAAAGCCCCTGGCAAAGTGTTTTTCCTGCCAAAGCTCAAGGGGCCAGATGTCCACTGCAAAGTCCTTCATGAATTCCTCGAAGAATCTCTTGACCTTTGCCTTGAGATATACATCGGAGCAGAGGGGAACATACTCCAGACTTGTACAAAATACCATTGATTATATGATAATTTCGAATTCTGAGCTTCAACCTCGAAAGTTGTGGCCCTTCAGGCAAATTTCCTTCTTCTTGCAACAATTCCATAATTGAACTTTGCTAATCTGTACTTGGAATGCAAAGGACTTCTGTAGAAGGGATCTGTGCTACTGAAGGTGCACTGAGCTCTTCGTAAAAAGCTTCTTCTGGAATGTCCATAGCTCCGGCTACAGCTTTCGCCAAGATATCAGCTTGCGAATTTTTAGCTCTCGGTATACTTCGAATGGAAATCCCTTTAAATGCTGCTTCAATCTTACAGATCTCCTCCAAATATTTTACATGTTGTGGATGTCGAACTTGAAAACTCTTATCTGTGTGCCCTGCTACAATTTGAGAATCTATCTTAATAACAACTCTTGTAGCCCCCAAAGCACGTGCCTTTCGAAGTCCTAACAAAATTCCTTCATACTCCGCTGTATTATTGGTAGACTTAAAGTTGAGTCTTACGGAGTACATTGCCTTTTGCCCTTAAGGAGAAATTATTACTGCTCCGACACCTGCTCTAGATGCTTGGAAAGCTCCATCGGAGTATATGGTCCAAATTCCTTCACTTGGCTTCTCTAGAGCCCATGCTACAGGGGGAGTCCACTCTGCCACAAAATCTGCCAACAATACTTGTGACTTAATTGCTATCCTTGCCACGAAAGAGATGCCAAAGGGTGCTAATTCAACAACCCACTTCCCAATTCTTCCTATGGAATCCTTACTTTGGAGCATATCTCCCAAGGGATATGAAGTTGGCACAATCATATTATGTGCCAAGAAATAATGCCTTAACTTCCTCGAAGCCATTATCAGAGCATAGGTGAACTTCTCAAGCTCGGAATATCTTGTTTTTGCCCCGGACAATGCTTCAGATACATAATAGACTGGATTCTGTACCAACTTCCCATTGAAATCAACCTCTCTCACAAGGACTGCGCTGACAGCAGAGCCAGTAGCTGCAAGGTAAAGGAGTAGGGTTTCATCCACAATAGGCACCATGAGTGTAGCAAGGTTACTGAGATAATTCTTAATATCGTCGAAGTTTTTTTGACACTCCGGTGTCCATGAAAAGTCTTCGGACCCCTTCAATGCTTTGAAAATGGGCAAACTTCTCTCCGAAGACCTTGCCAAGAATCTGCTAAGTGCTGCAAGATGACCAGTCAGCTTTTGCACTTGCTTTAAATTCTCCGGAGGAGCCATCATTTGCAACGCAGTTATTTGAGTGGGGCTAGCTTCGATCCCTTTGCTTGAAACTAGATACCCTAACAACTTTCCATCCTGAGCCCCGAAGATACATTTTTCGGGGTTAAGACGGAACCCACATGCCTGAAGGCTATTGAATGTTTCTCCTAAGTCTAGGCTATTGTAACAGCCCCAGAATTAAAATAAAATAAAAATAAGTGAAATAAATTTTCTGGAATAAATGATTTATTAAATTAAAGAAAAAGGCTAAAAGAACTCAATTAAAGCAAATCATGAAGAAATATTTCAAATCTATACCTGAAAAATTTATGATGGAATCCAGAAGCCAAGAAATATTTTTGAGAATTTTTACAAAATTTTAACAACAGTCCTTCAAGCCTAAATCAAATAATTCATTTTCTGGAATTATTTTAATCCCAGTCCGGCCTCTCTCGCTGGCGGGTGGGACCCGCCTGTCGGCGCCGTCCCCCCAGCGCGCTCCGCTGGGTCCACGCGTCAGCCTCCGCCCGCGCCCCTTCGGTCGCTGCCAAGCCTGGCCCGCTTGTCAGCCCCCTTCTCTTTCGCTCACAGCCACTGACAGGTGGGGGCACCTGTTAGGCCCTTCTTCCCCGAGGGAAGGGGACCCCCCCTTCCAATTCCGGTGCCCCCTTTCCGATTTCAGCCACCGGCCGCCGCGTGACCCCAATCCGGTCCCGGATTCTTGTACCCTGATCTCCGGCCATCCCTTTCCGCTCAAAATCGACGCGCTTTCGCCCTTTTGGAAGCTTGCCGAGGGTATGGAAACCTCACTGAAGGAAATGTGGATATCCTCCCCAGGTTCCTCCGTTCACCTTCCAAATCCACACCGCCGGCGTCCCTTTATAAGCCCTCGGCCTCACCGCGTTTCGCCACGCCACCAAAGCCCGAGCCCTCGCCTCTCGAGCCGCCGCTTTCATTTTTCGGGTTGTGTGACTACTCGCAGTTAGTTTACTGATGTTTGAATGGTTGAGTTATTTCATGGCATGTAAGGACTGTTGTGCAAGGAGGTAAAACGTACTCCTCGAGTTAGAAGATGATGAGGCATACACATGTTTACATTTCAGTACTAATAATTGGTCGCATTTAATGCTTTACAATTATGCTTCTTCCGCAAAATTAGCCACTATCTCCCTTGTTATTATCTTGCATTATATTTGCATTTGGTGGCTTGCTGAGTAATTTTGTACTCACCCCCATTGACTTACACCACCAGAGCCCGTCTACTACGAGGAGGATGAAGGTCTGGAGTAGCGACCCAGTCAAGGCGAGACTGGAAGGAGGCGTTCATCTAGGACCCCTTTATTTTATTAGTTTCTCTTCACCTTTATTCACTTTTGTATTAATACGGTCTACGAACCATGAATGATTGCTCGTATTTGTACGTGGTCGCATGATGAACGTCTTGGTTTATTGATTTTCTATGGAATTTCAATAAAGGTCCTGATTTATTAAATCGGGGCGTGACAAGATGGTATCAGAGTCGACTTGACTGTAGGAAGCCAAACAGACCTAACCCTAGGACTTATATAAACCCTACTTTCTGACAAAATTACTTATCCTCTCATCTTCCGAGATTTTCACAAAAACTTTCTCTCTTTTGTAGATGCCGGTCCATACCATGAGCGGGACTCTTCGTGACGAGGCCGGATTCATCCGCGAACTTCACATGCTCGTCGACTTCTTGGGATTCTCCCATGAGCCCGCGTTCCACGGGATCTTTCCTGATGCGAGCGAGAGCTACTGCGAGGTCACGGTTGTCATCCGCTCCTCTCCCACGCAGCCTCCCTTCTACACCCATGGCGTCGGAGGACCCTCATTTGTGGTGGCCAGTCAGCGCGCCTTACTTCACGCCCTCGCCGAGCTTCGACTGGTCTACGATTGCCACCTCCGCGACACCGTCTACCGCTTCATGCCCATGCGCACACCAGGGAGTCACCGCAGCATCTAAAATCAGCCCCCTCACCCAGAGCAACTCCGCCATCACCCGCATGATGAGACTCTTAGAGGCTATGGACAACCTTCACACGGATGCCGTCCTCGACGCAGATAGCCAACACGACACCATCGACTTCTACCGCCATACCTCGGAGAACCTGAACCGCGAGAACGCTGAGCTTCGTCGACAGGTCCAGTAGAACCCCCAGTTAACTCTCGAGGTAGAGGAGTTGAGGCGTAAGAACGAGCTTCTACGCCAAGGCACCATAGTCAACACCCAGCTCCGCTAGCAGCTCAAGGAACTAAAGAAGGACATCGAGGAGATCGCACCCCTTCCGCCCCGCAAGCAGAAATCGCTTCGGATCCCCACTGCGAGGCCCAAGAGGATATCCCGTAGTGCACCACCCGCCGGACCCTCCAGTTCCACCATCCTGACCGTTTCCGTCGAGCCCGTGGTCGAGTCGTCCCCTGAGCTACCGTAGACATAGTATTTACGATTGATTGTTTTCTTTTCCTTGTTTGTAATGCCACTCATGTCAAATATAAGGCATGAGTGAAGAATTAAATAAAAGACAATAAATGTAGTCGCAAGAATGATACATTTTGAAATAAAGCTTAATATCATTTCCCTCTTCCTCCTATCTGTTAGGTCATAGTCCCAATCTAAAGGAGAGAATCTACCTCTAGTTTCAACTCAACATAATTCGTTCGTCGCCATTCTGCAAGATCAACTCCAATCATGAAATCAAGAAAAGTCGTCAAGAAAGCCCTAACTTAGCCAAACCCAATCTATGAATATGTAGACTTAAAGCCTCTAGTGTAAAGAAGTGATTCATAGCTGAAGCATATCCATGGCTTTCTATTTCTAGCCTTTCTGAATCTCAGGACGAGATTCTTGTTAAGGAAGTTAAGATTGTAACACCTTGCTTTTCGTCAGGCGTTAAAAATAAAATAAAATAATTAATAAATAAATTTCAAGAAAAGGATTCAGTATAAATCAAGAAAGAGGAAAGCTAAAATACAAGCCTAGAAATTTCATTTAAAAATAACAATTAGCTAAAGTATTTTCCTAAAAATTCTCCTAAGCATTAAATTGCGTTCCAAAAATTTTCCAGAATTTTTGGTACCAAGGAATTCAATAAGATATAATCAACATCACTTCATCTTAAACCTCTAACACTAATTAATAAAATATATTACAATGTGAATGTTGAGTGAATAAAATACATGATAAATCATTTATATTCAAAATAATATAAGGAATGAGTGTGAAAGTTGATAAGGGGCTAAAATAAAATATGTAAGCATCTACGTCAAATTATTCATCTTAGGCAATAAAATCAGTAACAATTTCCCCTTAATGTTGGCACCTTCTTTTTGAACCCTTCAACTTCAGGATGGCCAATGACAAAGGATCAGAAGCCCCACGCGATGGAAACACCTCAAGCAATCTGCCTCAGTGGGGTGCAGCTAGACAACAGCAGACCCCCATTGCCTATCATCCCACACTAGCGGAGACGATGGCAAAACAAAACCAACTGATCGCCACACTACTTACCCAGATGCAACAACAACAAAAGCAGATGCAAGAGCAGCAGGCACAGTTGTTCCGTCTCCAACAACACCAACACGAGCTCTCCCTTCAGCTAATCTGCGGGGACTTTGCCAACTTTCAGAGATTGGTGAACAAAGCAATTATGCCGAAAACCAGAGTGATTCCACCTCAAGCCCCAACCCCTGCCAAGCCACGAACCACCCTGGGAGGACCAAGCACAGGCATCCCACCCCAAGCACCGCCAGCCGGAAGGACACCAGCACAAGCTACTGGATATAAGAGGGACAGGAACGGCAAGCCGATTGTGTGCTTCAACTGTCGCCAAGAAGGCCACTACGCTTACAAGTGCTCCAACCCCAAGCGGGCGCCATCCTCCATTCCAAACCCAGAGGGACATACCCTAGTTCACCACAAAGAGAACCCAGATACAACCGAAGACACTCCCAATTTGATCTCGACCAAACCAGATCCGGAGGTCACTTTGCCTATTTCTGATGTAACACCATCTCCTAATCCAGAGCACCAGTAGAACCCCGTCCCCTAGTTTCCCCAAGGTTCGCTTCGAATCTCGAGGATGAGATTTTTTGTAAGGGGGATAGGATTGTAACAGCCCCACAATTAAAATAAAATAAAAATAAGGGAAATAAATTTTCTGGAATAAATGATTTATTAAATTAAAGAAAAAGGGTAAAAGAACTCAATTAAAGCAAATCATGAAGAAATATTTCAAATCTATACCTGAAAAATTTATGATGGAATCGAGAAGCCAAGAAATATTTTTGAGAATTTTTACAAAATTTTAACAACAGTCCTTCAAGCCTAAATCAAATAATTCATTTTCTGGAATTATTTTAATCCGAAAACAAATTTTAAATCTTATTGGGCCGAAACCCTGAATTCCCCTCCAAGAGCCTTTCGGTCCAGCCCAGTCCGGCCTCTCTCGCTGGCTGGTGGGACCCGCCTGTCGGCGCCATCCCCCCCACGCGCTCCGCTGGGTACACGCGTCAGCCTCCGCCCGCGCCCCTTCGGTCGATGCCAAGCCTGGCCCGCTCGTCAGCCCCCTTCTCTTTCGCTCATAGCCACTGACAGGGGGGCCACCTGTCAGGCCCTTCTTCCCCGATGGAAGGGGATCCCCCCTTCCAATTCCGGCGCCCCCTTTCCGATTTCAGCCGCCGGCCACCGCGTGAACCCAATCCGGTCCCGGATTCTTGTACCCCGATCTCCGGCCATCCCTTTCCGCTCAAAATCGACGCGCTTTCGCCCTTTTGGAAGCTTGCCAAGGGTATGGAAACCTCACCGGAGGAAATGTGGATCTCCTCCCCGGGTTCCTCCATTCACCTTCCAAATCCACACCGCCGGCGTCCCTTTATAAGTCCTCGGCCTCACCGCGTTTCGCCACGCCACCACAGCCCGAGCCCTAGCCTCTCGAGCCACCGCTTTCATTTTTCAGGTTGTGCCTCTGTTCGCACTCCGACAAGCCCTCACCGGCGCTCCGAGCCACCGCCGCCCATGCCGTAGCCCCCGTCGGGACCGCCGTCGCTCACCCTACCCCGGCCTCGCCTCCGTTGGGCCGAACCACCGCCGGAACACCTTCGCCACCGCCAACCTGAGGACCACCGCCAGCTCTTCTCATCGCCGGTCGTCGTCACTTGCCCCTCGCCGCCGTCACCGGTATCGTCATGTTCCCCGTCTTCCCCTCTGTCCATTTTCGCCATCGCCTAGGGCCTTAGGCCTCGCCGTCGCCGGTAATTGCTCGCCGGAGCTCCACCGGAGTCGTGGAAGAAGGGGTAAATTACCCCTTCGCCGCGTGTCGTGACGGATCCCTCGCGGACCGCACGATCTCGATCTAACGGCCCGGATTAAATCCCCGTGGGATTTAATCCTGTCCCTCGATCTGAGCCGAATCGGTACCGAGTCATGGGAGCCGTCGATCGCCACTTAAATTTCCCGCGCGCACTTTGGTCGTTGGATCTTGATCCAACCGCTGCCACGTGCCCGGCTCACGCGCGCAGTTGCCGGTTCACGGTGAACCCAGTTCAACGTGGACCAGAGACTGATTTCTGGTTTTTAATAAAATTCAGAAAAATAGTTTAAACTTCAAAAATTCATAACTTGCTCAAATTAACTTCAAATTTCACCATTTTAATTCTGGAAATTTTTTTTTTTCATCCTCTACACTTTTATGCAATAAAAATAATATGTTTATTTGGCACATAATAATCTTATTAAATAATAAAGAAAAGACCCCTTTAGGATTTAATTAATATTTCATTTAAATAATTCAGAAAAACCTTGAATAATTTATATAATAAATTCAGAGGACTTAATGACTTTATTCCACTGTTTTAATGCAACAAAAATAGCATGTTCACTTTGCCCACTTTAATGTATTAATTAATATTGCAAAAGCCCTTGTAGGATAATTAAGTAATTCATATAATAAAAGTTAAACACTTTATAAAAATGTCATGACAACTTATATAATAACTTCAGAAAACCTAACAACTTGAGTTCACTATTTTTAATACAATAATAATGTTATTTTTAGTTCATCTCTAAAAAGGGAAAATAAAAACCCCTAGGAAAAATAATTACATCAAGTCATAAAATTCAGAACTCTCATTAGAAATCAATCCTAAATATTTAAGTAACAATTCCCTAAACTTTAAGACTCTATCTCCTTTACTTAATCCAACATAAACATTTATGATGGTATGGTTGATTTGTTTTGGATTGTTTATTGAGTGTTTTATTTACTTTTTCGTATCGAGAAGACTACTACGCCGTCAAAGATCCGGAGTTCTATCCCGAGGTTCCACCTTCACCCTTTGCTGAGAAAGGCAAGTCATCGAACCCTCTTGTGGAAATAGTTGATCATTATTGAGCCCAGTTTTTATAACTATCGCTATAACTCATAGGATAATATTGCATTAGTCAAACATCAAGCCCTACACTTATATTTATTAGATCCCCGTCCTTGTGTGCAAACCCAAGCCATGGTTATTTGAGCCTTAACTCCTTGTCACTCTACTATATAAATATTAGTTAGTGCCCAATGTACCGGCACAACTGCTATAGGATAAAAAGAATGAGTCGTAGATAGATGGATTCTGTTATATGAATTTCCTCATTATTCTTGTCTCTGGACTCTGTTGGAGTTGGCTATGCTGTAAGTATGGCGGGTTCCGGGTGAAAGCTAGGGCATTGGTTGGTCGCACCTGGGGCACTATAAGGACCGGTCTGCGGGATCTGTTGCAAAGCACTTCCGTACCAACCACAAGTCTAATGGGTAAGTCCTAACTGGAAGTATGGAACACTCCGACTCTCTGCACCATAGTGGAGGGGGCAAGGGGCTAGCCCTCAAGGCGCCTTGTACCGACGAGGCTCAAGGGGGGGTATGGTGGAAACTCGACGCGTTGAGACACGATACGAAACCTATAAGAGGGTGCTGTTGGGTCGAGGCGAACCATACGAAAGGTTTTGGCACGAGTTCCCGTGGAATGGGTCATCTCGTTACACTTTGGTGTAAGTGATGAGTGCGTGCCTTGTGGGTATAGTGGTACATCTCTGATCAGAGTAATTTAATCTTTTCGAAGAGCCGAGCCCATGGTTAAGGGCGGGTTGTGTGACTACTCGCAGTTAGTTTACTGATGTTTGAATGGTTGAGTTATTTCATGGCATGTAAGGGCTGTTGTGCGAGGAGGTAAAACGTACTCCTCAAGTTAGAAGATGATGAGGCATACACATGTTTACATTTCAGTACTAATAAATTGGTCGCATTTAATGCTTTACAATTATGCTTCTTCCGCAAAATTAGCCACTATCTCCCTTGTTATTATCTTGCATTATATTTGCATTTGGTGGCTTGCTGAGTACATTTTGTACTCACCCCCATTGACTTACACCACCAGAGCCCGTCTACTACGAGGAGGATGAAGGTCTGGAGTAGCGACCCAGTCAAGGCGAGACGGGAAGGAGGCGTTCATCTAGGACCCCTTTATTCTATTAGTTTCTCTTCACCTTTATTCAGTTTTGTATTAATACGGTCTACGAACCATGAATGATTGCTCGTATTTGTACATGGTTGCATGATGAACGTCTTGGTTTATTGATTTTCTACGGAATTTCAATAAAGGTCCTGATTTATTAAATCGGGGCGTGATAGCTATGTTGTTGCTTTAAAGCACTCTTTATTACAATGTCATCCATATAAGCTTCTACATTGCGGCCTATTTGATGACCTAGAGCCTTAGCAATTAACCTCGAAAAAGTTGCCCCGGCATTTCTTAAGCCAAAGGGCATTCTTACAGAGCAGAAGACTCCCGAAGGAGTTACAAAGCTTGTTTTGATTTCATCTTCACGCTTTAGCCAGATTTGATGATAGCCGGAATATGCGTCAAGGAAGCTTAATAACTCCGAACCAGCAGTGGAGTCAACTAATTGATCAATTCGGGGCATGGGATAGGGGTCACGGGAGCATGCTTTATTCAAAGATGTAAAGTCAATACACATGCGCCATTTCCTGGAAGATTTCTTCCTAACGAAGACGGGGTTGGCTAGCCACTCCGTATGAGCTACCTCTCTGATAATCCCAGCCTTCAGCAACTTTTCCACTTCATATTTATCAAGGATAGATCTCAATGTAGATAGCTTCTGGAGTCCTTGCCGGACAGGCCGAACCTTCGGGTTCACAAGTAAACTATGCTCAATAATATCCCGACTGACTCCGGTAATGTCCTCATCAAACCAAGCAAAGACATCTAAATTCTCTTCAACTACTTTTTCTAACGAAGTAGCGACGTCTGGAGGCAAATCCTTGCCAAACTAAAATGAATAGTCTTTGCCATCTTTGACAATAACCTTCGTTATAATCTCCCCTTCAAGGCTTGGCCTTGGGAAGGTCTTCATCGAAGGTTTGCCTGAAGCAGAAAAATCCTCCGGGTTGCCTTGCACACTGTTCACCTGTCTCGGGTCAAGAGGAGGGCCATGACCATATTCCGCTCTTCACGCAGTGGCCTGATATCTGAAAACAGTAAGCACTCCCGCTTGTGTGGGCATCTTCATACACAAATAATTATGATGCACCACAACTCCGAATTGATTCAACATGCCCCTCCCGAAGATAACATTGTATGCGTATGGGGCATCCACAACATCAAAAATCACTTCCTCCGTCCTGGCCAATAGCCCTTTTCCAGAAAGTGACCTCCAGGCCTATTTGGCCGAGGGCATCAAGAGGGGGTCCTACGAAGCCTTGCAATGGACGAGCTGCTAGGAGAAGATGCTTCCTGGAGATGCAGAGTTGATCTAAAGCTTGGACGAAGATAATGTCCGCTGAACTCCCTCCGTCGATTAGTACTCTCTGGACCTCAGTCCCTGCTATGTCGGTAGTGATGACAAGTGGGTCTGCATGTGGAAACTTTATGCCAGCTGCATCATCTGCAGAAAAAGTTATCGGCACATGGGACCATTCAGGCATAGCAGCTATGGACGAAGAAGTTCCAATATGGCCCACTTCTCGGACATATTCTCTTCTCTGCCTCTTCAACATACTTCCGAGGGTCCCTCCTCCGGAGATGGGGAGGACTACACTTTTTCCTGGATCCTGACCATCTTCCTGCTTCGGAGATGGCATAACATTGACCACTGGAGGCCGTCTAGCAGGGTCGAAGTTATCTATACGTGCCACAACCTGGACAGGCTCCGGACGCACCTCGTTCGGAACTCAGTCGGTAGTGCCTTGACCTGAAGTTCTTTCAAGGTACTTGCCTCTTAAAGCGAGTATAGACTTACACACATCAGTTGCATGACTTTGATTCTCACCATGGACACAGCAGAAGAAGGACTGGGCTTTGCCAGCCGGCTTCACTAGCGGCCTCCAGCCGCTGGTCTTGCTTCTTGAAGGTTGCGAAGTCCTTGGGGCAAATTTCAGCGGAGGTGCAATGTTCAAGACTTCTAAACGAGGATGCTTTTGCCCCCGACGTCTATCATGCTGAGCTTCGAAGCTAGGCCCCTGCGACTCTGTTGAAGTCTTCACTTCCAACTTGACTTCTTGCACAATTGATGGAGTTGCGGCAGTTCTCTGAAGCCACCCCTCTTCTGACCTTGCATACTCTTCGAAATAAGACATCAACTGAGCAACAGAAGATATCTGCTTCCGGTGAAGTTTATCAAGGAGGCCTGCATGGGTAACTCCCTCTCGAGCTGCATCAACTACGAAGGATGTAGTTAACGCTCGAATTTGCGACTTCGTATGAGCGAAGCGCTTGAAATACTGCCTTAAAGTCTCTCCGGGGAGCTGCTTCACCAGGAAAAGACTTCCTGTTGACATTAGGGGTACGAAGGTACCCTGAAAGTTGCTTATGAACTTCTTCCTTACTTGTTCCTAGGTTCTGATTGACCCTGGCTTCAAGGACCAGAACCACCGCAGTGCCACTCCGTCAAGAGCTAGAGTAAAACATTTGGCCATGGTGTCTCGTACTCCTCCACTGGCCTCAATTGCCAATGCGTAAGAATGGGAGAACTCCCCAAGGTCTTCATCACCATATATTTGCAGAGCATCGAAGTTTTGAACTTAGGATTGAAGCGCACATTCTGTAACTCACGATGCAGTGGAGATTTGGTGTCGAAGGAAGCATTCTCTAGGGCTTCGAGATAAGGAAGTTCGTCGTCTTCGGGAACTTCGGGGATGACTGGGGTGGCCTGAGAATGAAGCCTATCTGCAGCTTCTTGCCGCCACCTTCCTACTTTAGCTTCGAGACTGGCCATTTGAGCGGCCATATCGCCAAGACCATCTTCATCTCCTCCGGAAGGACCTTCCGGGTCTTGAGAACTGTACGCATCAGTTCGAAGTGGAATTTGAGGTGGAAGAGGAGCTCCGGTTGGCCGAAGTATGGATGGAGTTGGTGGAGGAACTTCGTACGCTCGAGGAAGGGGGATCCCTTCCGGAGTCTGAGGTGGAGGAAATGTCGAAGGTCCTCTGACCTCAACTGTGTTTGAAGATCTTGCTCCGGAGGTCCGAGGGGACCTCCGAGTAGGACTACCACCTGAACTTCGCTTGGGAGGCATGGTTTGAGAACTTGGTAGAGAACGAAGTTTTTTTGACTAAGTTCTCCACGGACGGCACCAACTGTTGGCATAAAAGATTACGCTAACAGGTTTCTAGAAATTAGAAATCAACAAATGAAGTGTTTGTGAAGTAAACTATTTCAAGCCTCCGAATGGATAATAGCTCAAAATAGTTCGAAGATGTGTATTGAATAACTCAGTATTCGATCCTTATTACAGGGTGAAACGGTGGGTATTTATAGGCTCAAACATCAAGGAAAAGACCCTTTTACCCATCTGTTACAACCGACATAGTGGAAACTATTCGGTACCCTTAATAGGGCTAAAATGATAAACGACTAATCTAATGAGAAAGAAGATAAGTCTTCCATCCTAGCTGGCAAAAAAGCTCTCGGAAGAGTCAATGTTCGAAGATATACTCTGAACTAGAGTTTGCCTCCATCCTTCGAACTTGATCCAATATACTTCCGGAGTTAGATGCTGGAAACATTTGATTAAATCACCTGCCTTTGTCTTGTTGCAGCAATAGCCCTGAGGATGAAGTATTTTCCCCCAACACTTACTCTTCAAATATTCCTTACCCCTGGTGGACGCATCAGAGGAACGGAGATGCTTGCAGAGGTAAGCATCTTTCATGAGAACCCAACAAACGGCCTTAGAACCATCGGTTCAAGGATTCCGTAAAAGAGCCGAAGGTAGCCAAAGTCTACGGATTCCCGGCTCCGGCTTGATAGCATCCTTAGAAGAGTCTAAGGACTTTTAAAGAACATATTTTCGATACTCCGGGTTCGAAACATCTGTAAAAGAGCCGAAGGTGGCCAAAGCCTACGGATTCTAGGCTTCGGCTTGATAGCATTCGTAGAAGAGTCTAAGGACTTTAAAAGAATAGATTTCCTATCCTTCGGGTTCAAAGCATCTGTAAAAGAGCCGAAGGTGGCCAGAGCCTACGGATTCTAGGATTTGGCTTGACAACATCCATAGAAGAGTCTAAGGACTTTAAAAGAATAGATTTTCGATCCTCCAGGTTCGAAGCATCTATAAAAGAGCTGAAGGTGTCCAAAGCCTATGGATTCCAGTCTTCGGCTTGTTAGCATCCGTAGAAGAGTCTAAGGACTTTTAAAGAATAGATTTCCGTTCCTCTAGGTGCAAAGCATCTGTAAAAGAGTCAAAGGCAACCAAGTAATAAGGTTTCAAGGCTCCAGCCAAATGAAACACTTCATAAGTCCTAAGTGACCAATATCAGAGCTTATAAGTATAAAGTTAGTTCCAGAAATTATAAACATTACAATACGAACATACATTTCGAAGAACTCTACAAAAGAGTTAAACTCATGATTACCAAGTACTATTGCCAAGCAACAGGTTGCTATACCAATCATTATGTCTGACAGACCTTATTGAATTGCATACGGTCCACACCCACAAGGAGGGGGAGGGGAGTAAGATATAAGGGTGCTTCTTAGATAATTTGTATTAATCGGATAATCATGTTGCAATCATAATAATTAAGAAAAATTATCATCTAAACCTAAATAAAATCGGAGACCCCTCCGACCTCTAGAACTACTCCTAGGACTAGCTCGGTCTTCAGAGCCTAGAGTTCTCAAAACTTTTCTTTTGGTCCAAGTGCTTTTCTTCTTCAAAGCCTGTAGCTTTTTCTGTTCTTCTTGAAGTTCAGCCTAGGATAGAAGCTTTTCGGAGCTATCCTCTGTTGGGTCTTCGACTTGGTACTCCGAGTAAGACAAATATACTTACTCTGAGGATGAAGATGCTACTTCCTTATCCTCTTCTTTAATATAAGATTGGACTTCGCTACAAACATCAGGTGTTATTTCCCCTTGCTCCCCTCGAGGAACAGAAAATTGCGAGTGCCTGTAAGGCCTTAGGCTTTCTAGGATAGCTTACTGTTGGTGAAGCCCTTCATTAAGCTCCAATACTTCGACATCAGGATCCGAAGTATGTAGCAAAACCTAAAAACAAACATTCAAGTGAAGACTTCCCATTATAAACTTTTCATTCATTAAAATAAAAGGGCATTACAAGATTTCTTGTACATAATTAAGCGCCCTAAGAGCTAGACCTTCGGGTCGTTAGGCGGAGCAGTTGGCAGAGTAGGAGCTGGAGGCTTCGTCTGAGCTAGCCTCTGCCGACGGGCTTCGTCGATCCAAGCCTTGGCCGCAACTTCATGGTCTCCTTTCCAGGTTGATGTGTCACGGGGTCCCGATCTTCACGACGTAGGATCGATCTTCAGATAACTAGCTATAGAATAGCCGGATAACTTGCTGCAAGCAGCGATAACTAGTGCAACCAGGCAAATAAAACTCGAAGCCAACCACCGTCTTTAACCGGCAACCTGAATCGAGGATTCGCCCAACCACACTCTCAAAGAACCAACCAACACAGCCTACAATCAATCAAGGAGGACCTTGAAGGGAGTAGGAGCACAAATTGGGAGCGGATGAAGCCGCCGCTTCTGTAATCCCGCAAAGGAAATCACAAGAGCAAGGAGGGTAGAGATCTCTCTCTGAATTTGTTAGCACGCAGCTGAACAAGGGGTTCTATATTCAATAATCAAAGTTGCCCATTACAATGGTGCTAGGGGGTATTTATACAAGGAGTAGACCTTGAAGATAGGTGCGAACATGAAAAGAAAAGACTAGGAGAACTATGTGAAAACGAATCAGCTTCTGGAGAGTTTTCGCGTGGCTGTTGGTCTTCTGAGCGGTCTTCGGTATTTCAGCAATAACTACTCCTTGGAAGCTTCAATTCACGAACGGTTGGATTCCTTGGAAAGGTGACTTGATAAGGTTTCACACCATGTATAATATGCACCATGGAACTCGGTAGAATGATGCAGTTTTAATACGAGAACATTGACTTCATGCAGACTGTTGACCTTCGGACCAGCAAGCACTAAAACTGGTCAGACGCCTTCATGCAAACTTCAAACTGGTCGGGGTTAGATTCATTGGAAACTAGACTTCAAGAGTTTTCCATAAAGTGCTCATTTGCTTTCATAGCTTTTGGAAATCAAAAGTTATGATTATTTCCTTGAGACGATCCTACAGGACTGGCTTGGTTCGAGCATGATTCTTCTATGTGTCCATTTCCTTGTGAGTTCTTGTCATCCTTCTTGGTAAACCTGAGCATTAGCAATGTACACGACTTAGGTAGTATATAACTCTCATTAATAGTAAAATGAATTTCACAAAGTAGCGCGTGCACCTCTTGTTGAAGCTTCTTAGCTCGACTGCGTGTAATTGGTCCATCAAAAACATGTATTGGAGTCGCTGTGGTCAAAGTGGTCGGTGTAGAGGTTGGAGTGGTCGGCGTGGTCATATCATCCTCCCCCTCTTGAAAAGGAGTCGTCCTCGACTCTAAAATGTCTTCACTTGTGAATGCTGATAGGTCAGCAACATTGAAGGAGTTGCTTACGCCATAGCTTGGTGGAAGGTCAATCTTGTATGCATTATCGTTGATCTTGGCAAGAACACGAAATGGACCATCCCCTCGTGGCATCAGCTTGGACTTGCGCTTATCAGGAAAGCGATCTTTACGCAAGTGAATCCACACCAAATCACCTGGTTCAAACGACACCTTATTTCTATGCTTGTTCATACTTGTAGCCTTACGTGTCGCCTTTAGCTCGATTGCTTCTTTTATTTTCTCATGTATCTTCTTGACATATGCAGCTCGCTTGGAGGCTTCCATATTGGTTCTCTCCTGTAATGGCAAAGGTAACAAATCTATCAGAGCAATGGGTTTGAACCCATAAACAATTTCAAAAGGACACAAGTTAGTGGTAGAATGTACTGCCCTGTTATAAGCAAACTCCACATGAGGCAAGCAGTCCTCCCAATCTTTCAGGTTCTTTTTCACCATGGTTCGCAGCAACATCGACAGGGTTCGATTCACCACTTCAGTTTGTCCGTCGGTTTGAGGATGACAAGTGGTCGAGAATAGAAGCTTGGTCCCCAGCTTGGACCACAATGTTTTCCAGAAGTAGCTCACAAACTTGACATCACGATCAGATACAGTGGTCTTAGGCACCCCATGTAACCTCACAATTTCCCTGAAAAATAAATTAGCAACATGTGAAGCATCGTCGCTCTTTTCACAAGGGATAAAATGAGCCATCTTTGAAAATCTATCAACCACAACAAAAACAGAATCTTTTCCTCTTTGAGTTCTAGGCAGTCCCAGAACAAAATCCATACTTATGTCTTCCCAAGGAATTTTAGGAGCAGGTAGAGGAGTGTATAAACCATGAGGGTTCAGTTTAGACTTTGCTTTGTGACAAGTGATGCAGCGCTCCATGAACCGGATGACGTCTCTCCTCATCTTGGGCCAATAGAAGTGATCACCTAGCAGCTCATAGGTTTTCTTTTTTCCAAAATGACCTGTCAATCCTCCTCCATGGGACTCCTGCAATAAAAGCAATCTAACCGAAGAATTTGGAACACAAAGCTTGTTAGCCCTAAACAAAAATCCATCATGTATATGATACTTTTCCCAACCTTTTTCATCTTTACAATGAGTGTATGGTTCTGAAAATTCAGGGTCATCATTATACATGTCTTTCAAACTTTCAAGACCTATAACCTTCACCTCAAGTTGGTTTAGCAACACGATTTTTCTAGACAAAGCATCAGCAACCACATTGTCCTTACCTTTCTTATACTTCACAATATATGGAAATGTCTCGATGAACTCAACCCATTTGGCATGGCGTCGGTTTAGTTTTGCTTGGCCTTTCAAATACTTTAAAGCTTCATGATCGGAATGGATAACAAACTCTTTTGGCCATAAATAATGCTGCCATGTTTCAAGTACACGCACCAAAGCATACAATTCTTTATCATATACAGAATAATTCAATTGAGCACCTCCCAACTTTTCACTAAAATATGCTACAGGTTTGCCTTGCTGCATTAAAACCCCTCCTATGCCAATTCCACTGGCATCACATTCTACTTCAAAAGTTTTAGTGAAATCAGGAAGAACAAGCAATGGTGCTTCAGTTAAGCGTTTCTTTAATTCTTGAAAAGCATTTTCTTGTGAACTTCCCCATTTAAATTCAACACCTTTCTTTGTTAATTCATTTAAGGGAGTAGCAATGATACTAAAATCTTTAACAAATCTCCTATAAAGTCCAGCTAGACCATGAAAGCTTCTTATTTGACTTACATTCGTTGGAGTTGGCCAATCTTTGATGGCTTTCACCTTGGTTTCATCCACTTCAATTCCTTTTCCTGAAACAACAAAGCCAAGGAACACAACATGGTCTGTGCAAAAACTGCACTTCTCAAGGTTAGCAAATAATTTCTCCTTTCGGAGCTCATCTAGGACTTGTCGAATATGATTCATGTGCGTTTCAAAAGACTTGCTGTAAATTAAGATATCATCAAAATAAACAACCACAAATTTTCCAATAAAGGCTCTCAAAACATGGTTCATCAATCTCATAAAAGTACTTGGAGCATTAGTCAAACCAAAAGGCATAACTAGCCATTCGTACAACCCAAATTTTGTTTTAAAAGCAGTTTTCCATTCATCTCCAGCTTTCATTCTTATTTGATGGTACCCACTTTTCAAATCAATTTTAGTGAATATTATGGAACCACTTAATTCATCAAGCATGTCTTCTAATCGAGGAATAGGATGGCGATAGCGAATAGTGATGTTATTTATGGCTCTACAATCAACGCACATCCTCCAAGAACCATCTTTTTTTGGTACTAAAATAACAGGAACGTCACAAGGACTTAAGCTTTCACGAACATAACCTTTATCGAGAAGTTCTTGTACTTGCCTTTGTATCTCCTTTGTTTCTTCAGGATTGGTGCGGTATGGTGGTCGATTTGGAAGAGCAGCCCCTGGAATAAGATCGATCTGATGTTCAATCCCACGTACAGGAGGTAATCCATTCGGTGTTTCCTTTGGAAAAACGTCCTCATATTCCTGCAAAAGATGAGACACCATACTAGGAAAAGAGGTGTTATCGTTAGCTGACACTAAAATGTCTTTGCACACAAGTACAAAGAGTACTTGATCTGGGTTGTTCCTTACTTCTCTTATCTCAGATTTTGTGGCTAACATGACTAAATTTTTTTCTTCTTCTTTCTTTTGATCTCTCAATTTTTTTCTCATATTGGGCTGGTGGCTCTCACTCTCTGATTTGTGGAAGGCACTCGAATTCTTTTTCTCTTCCTTTCCATTCTCATCTCTCATACTAGAGCTCTTTTGCAAATGCTCAGCAAGAATTTGTTGTGGTGTCATAGGTTTGAGTACAAACTTCCTCCCCTTCAAATCTAGAGTGTACTGATTTGTTCTCCCGCAATGCTGAGTATATCGATCATATTGCCATGGCCTCCCGAGTAGTATGTGACATACGGACATGGGTGCCACATCACATTCTACCATGTCAACATATTCACCAATCTTGAAGAGAACTTTTACTTTGTATCCAATCTTGATGTCACCGGAATCATTAAGCCATTGGACATGATATGGATGAGGATGTCGCAGAAGTTTCAGATCAAGCTTGTCAACCATCTCATGACTAGCAAGATTATGGCAGCTTCCTCCATCAATGATCATCTTCACTACCTTATCTTGCACTTTGGCTCTTGTCTGAAATAAATTATGCCGCTGGCCGTTCTCAGCTTCCTTCATCTGAACACTCAATATTGGGGCCACCACAAGAGCAGCACCGTGCTCAAAATCACAGCCGGTATGTTCCTCTTCTTCATGGGCTTCTTCTTCCATATCTTCCTCTTCACTGGCTGATTCGTACTCTCCATTATCAGTTACAATGATCACTCTATTATTTGGACACTCTCTAGCAACATGTCCACGACCTCCACACTTGAAACACTGAATCTCACTGCTCTTGGATGTAGAACCCACTGAAGTGGAGGTGGAAGCTGCTGGTTTGGAACTCGTGCTCGGGGCAGCAGAGTTCTTCCCACTAAAATTACTTTGAGCATTAGAACGTGAGCCTCCAAATGAACCTTTCGCAGCTGACGGTGCAGTAGTAAACATGGAATTTAACTTGCTTCCTCCAGACATAGTCCTCGTACCAGAAGGCAAAGACTTACTGCTCTTGGTATCTTGCTGCAGTTGGCGTTCAGCTTTGGTGGCTTGATGTACCAAATCAATAAGACGACGGTACGACTGAAACTCAACAATGCATTGAATATTTCGATGCAACCCAGCCATGAATCGTGCCATAGTTTGTTCTTCATCTTCATATACGTTGGCTCTAATCATAGCCTTCTCCATCTCTTTATAATACTCTTCAACAGAATAACTTCCTTGTTTCAAATTCTACAGTTTATCAAAAAGATCACGCCGATAATGCTTCGGCACAAAACGTCTTCTCATTTCACGTTTCATCTCTGCCCATGTGGCAATAGGATGTTCTCCATCTTCTTCACGATCTTGGAGAAGTTGCTCGCACCAAATCAGAGCATATCCTTCAAACTCTAGAGATGCCATAGCCAACTTCTTCTCTTCTGTATAATTATGCAAGCGAATGATCTTATCGACCTTCAACTCCCAAGTGAAATAAGCTTCAGGATCAGATCCTCCATCAAATTTTGGCATGGTAAATTTCAGTTTACCAAGCCTCTCTTCACGATGGCCTCCTCTACGATGTTGGCGATCATGATGGGAATGATTATCATCATTTTCAGATTCGGATTCTTCCGTGTCTTGATTTCTTCGATTCCAGCCCCTCCCTCTTCCATGTGCAGCACTTCGGTTCCTCCGTCCTCTTCTTCCTCCTCTTCCATCACTATCATCACCTTCTTCACCATGGGTGCTTGCTCCATCATTAGGTGGACGACGTCCCCTAATTTCATTTAGTATGGTTTGAAAATCTTGGGCCAACCGATCTTGTCTCTCTTCTAGACTTTGCTGGAATTCATTAAATTGTGCCATGGTGACACAATCATTGATCTCAACGCCGTCACCCATCTTTCTGTAAAATTAGTGACAACAAAGGAACAAGAGTATATGTGGAATAAAAATATATGTGGGATCTCTCAATCTCACTTCTCTTACCAACCGAGGCTCAGTGAAGTTCCTATGGGTTACAGAGAAACAAAATGTGTGGTTGTACCGAGAGCGATGGTTAAGCGAATACAAGACCAGAGAGTACCGATTACGATGGCTTTTATGTGGAGCTTGGTGGGGATTATAAACAAGGAATGCAATCTGAATTCTAGTTGTTGTAAAGTTAAGTAACAATCCAAACTAGAGGTTCCCTGCTTAGTGCTGATCTCAAAATGCTAAAGATGTAAATGGATCACACACACGTGCAAAGAAAATCTCAGATTGATGTAAACAAGGAGTATGATTGGGATGCAAGTGTTGCAATCAAACCCAACCAAAATTTTGTACCAACAAAAGATAGCGATCTGGTTGCACAACTTGAAACACAAACTTTCAGCAACTGTGCTCTCAAACAAACTGATCTTTAAACTTTTCTTTCACAATTTTTTTTTCTCAACTTTCCTTTTTTTGAACTTTTCTTTCTTTTACCTTTTTTATAGAACTGAACACAATGACCAGATATATAAGAGGCTCAAAGGACACACGATGGAAAATGATCAGCAACTAAAACAAAGACTCTAATGGACTGAAAATTAACTGAACTCACTAAAATAACAGATTGAAACAAAGGGCTAAACAATATATATGTATATATATTTTTTTGGCTTTTGGTGGATAGGACGAAACAAAATATATGTAGCTAAGCGTAAAGAATCCTACCGTGGAAACCGATCAGCTCTGATACCAGATGATGCGTCACGGGGTCCCGATCTTCACGACGTAGGATCGATCTTCAGATAACTAGCTATAGAATAGCCGGATAACTTGCTGCAAGCAGCGATAACTAGTGCAACCTGGCAAATAAAACTCGAAGCCAACCACCATCTTTAACCGGCAACCTGAATCGAGGATTTGCCCAACCACACTCTCAAAGAACCAACCAACATAGCCTACAATCAATCAAGGAGGACCTTGAAGGGAGTAGGAGCACCAATTGGGAGCGGATGAAGCCGCCTCTTCTGTAATCCCGCGAAGGAAATCACAAGAGCAAGGAGGGTAGAGATCTCTCTCTGAATTTGTTAGCACGCAGCTGAACAAGGGGTTCTATATTCAATAATCAAAGTTTCCCATTACAATGGTGCTAGGGGGTATTTATACAAGGAGTAGACCTTGAAGATAGGTGCGAACATGAAAAGAAAAGACTAGGCGAACTATGTGAAAATGAATCAGCTTCTGGAGAGTTTCCGCGTGGCTGTTGGTCTTCTGAGCGGTCTTCGGTATTTCAGCAATAACTCCTCCTTGGAAGCTTCAATTCACGAATGGTTGGATTCCTTGGAAAGGTGACTTGATAAGGTTTCACACCATGTATAATATGCACCATGGAACTCGGTAGAATGATGCAGTTTTAATACGAGAACATTGACTTCATGCAGACTGTTGACCTTTGGACCAGCAAGCACTAAAACTGGTCGGACGCCTTCATGCAAACTTCAAACTGGTCAGGGTTAGATTCATTGGAAACTAGACTTCAAGAGTTTTCCAAAAAGTGCTCATTCGCCTTCATAGCTTTTGGAAATCAAAAGTTATGATTATTTCCTTGAGACGATCCTACAGGACTGGCTTGGTTCGAGCATGATTCTTCTATGTGTCCATTTCCTTGTGAGTTCTTGTCATCCTTCTTGTTAAACCTGAGCATTAGCAATGTACACGACTTAGGTAGTATATAACTCTCATTAATAGTAAAATGAATTTCACAAAGTAGCGCGTGCACCTCTTGTTGAAGCTTCTTAGCTCGACTGCGTGTAATTGGTCCATCAAAAACATGTATTGGAGTCGCTGTGGTCGAAGTGGTCGGTGTAGAGGTTGGAGTGGTCGGCGTGGTCATATCACAGGTCGCCCGAAAGGCTTCCCAAGCTGAAGCCACTTTCAAAGATGGTCGCAGCAAGGCTTAGTCGACGAAACTTGTTGGCGTCGAACCCTTCACCAGAGCAACAGATACTCCGTTGGCTTCGAGGTGTCGAAGGACACTAATCCCGGTTATTTTCCCGGAGATCTCTCCATAGCGAGTCCCGGAGCCATTCATCATCTTAGTCACCTCTTGGATCATCATGAGCTTTCGATCAAGAGGTTCGTCTACTACAGATGAAGAACAGGAGCACACCGTGCCAAAATACTCTAGAACACACCTGAGGGTATCTAGAGTTTGATCAGCAGTCATGATGTGCTTCGCCTCAGCCTTCGTCATCTCGGAGGCAATGGCAGAGATCTCAGTTGTCCTCAAAAACAGGTAATTCTTCTGAGTTAGCGCTTGTTTGAGTGAAGTTTGAAGCTTTACAAGGTACAGCGCTGGAATCCACCTCCGCTTTCTGAAGCTTCTCGATCTCGGCTCTTAGGACCGTACGCTGTGCTCGGATTTCTTCTATCGAAGTTGTATGTTTAGCGCAGGTCTGCTGTTCGGCCCGGAGTGCATCCTTCGTGATGGCCTTAGCCCTCCCCTCCTCAAGGAAGCCCTTGAGGATATTTTGGAGTGTTGTAACCTTCCTTTTGAGCTGATTTGTTTCAAGCTTATTGGAAGTCGCTAATCGTCTTCAGCGAGGTCTTCTTCTGAAGCGCCTACCGAAGGATCATTTGACGAAGGTGTCGTTGTTAAAGAGGGGAGAGGACCAAGACCAGTCTTGCTCTTACCTCTCCCTAGTACAAAAATTTGAGCTGCTACTTCGGTTGGAGTTGCTCCTTCAGGCGGAGTCACCTCGCCCGAAGCAACCCCAATAGTAAGAGCCCTCACCTCAACCAGAGCCTCATCTCCAAGATGAGCCTCATCTCCAAGAGGAGACGAAGCTCCATCATTGGTTGGAGCCATGCTGCTCCTCGACGCATCTGCAAAATGCAAGGTATTCATTAACTATTCATTGAAATATTATTGATGTAGTGAAGTCATTTCAGGAATTTCAAAGAAAGAGTTTGGAGGCATACCTCCGTCCAGACTTTGAGGAAGGATTTCGGGGTCCCTCGAAAATCGTACATCTTGAGGTATTCATCGAGGTCATCCCACGAAGTTTGTGCCAGAGTAGCAGACGTCGAAGCCCTGACCTCCATTGCTACTACTCCGATCACCAGCGTACTAGGATTCTCTAGCTCTGGATCTGGCTCGGCTCCAGCAGATTCATAGTGGGTTGCCACTGCCGCTTCCGCAGTCTCCCGAGGAGGGTCTTCGGCCGTGGCTTGAGACGCACCCTCATCGTCATACAGCAGATAGTTTTCTAGCTATCTCCCCATGTGCACATCCGAGTCTCTTTCTTCTGACTCCTCCAAAGAGGAGCTCTGAATGTCGAGCGAAGCCAGAGATGATGGAGGCGTAGGGAGTTTGGCTGTCTTCTTTCCCTTCTTCACGGGAGTCTTCGCTGCCTTCTTGGAGGTCCCGGCAGTGGCTTTTCTCTTCTAGGGGACCACTCCCGCTAAGTCAAAGTCTGGCAGAGGAGGAGCCTCCATTCCAAGATCACTCACACACCGGTTGGAGCGTTCCTAGCTCCCAACCAGTTCTACTCTCCGCTGCTTCTCCACTACAGTAGGGGCTCCAAGTACCCGTTCTGTAGACCTGGCTATTTGCTCCAGAGCTAACGCAAGTGGAGCCACTGAAAAAAAATGTAACAATCTATTGAGCATGCTATTGTTCTCTAATCATTGTTAATGCAGAAGGATGGGACGTCTACCATGTCTACCTCCTTCGAACATACTTTACCATATTAGCCCTATTCGGGGTACCGAAATAGTTTCCACTATGTCGGTTGTAATTGAGGGGTAAAAAGGTCTTTTCCTTAGAGTTTTTACGTATAAATACCCCCCTTCTCATCCTGTAATAGGCATCGAATATTCAGATATTCTATACACAACTTCAAACTACTTCGAGCTATTATCCTATTCGGAGGCTTGAGATAGTCCGCTTTCACAAAAACTTTGTTCGTTAGTTCTTAAATTTAGAGAAACTATTAGCGTAATTCGTTGCGCCAATAGATATGTTATGTTCAAATCCGTGTGCACCTTGCAAATCTTCATAGCACCTCTCTCTATTATCTCGCGGATTAGGTGATATCGCCGAAGTATATGTTTGGACTTCTAGTGTGACCTAGGCTCCTTTGCTTGCACATTGGCACTACTATTATCGCAATAGAGGTACACTAGACTGGACGCACTAGGAACAACATCCAGCTCAGAAATAAACTTTCTGATCAAAACAACCTCCTTTACAGCTTCTGAAGATACAATATACTCAACTTCTATCGTATAATCAACCACCGTCTCTTGCTTGGAACTCTTCCAACTCACTGCACCTCCATTGAGGCAGAACACAGAACCAGATTGCTATCGAGAATCGTCTTTATCGATCTAAAAGCTAGCATTGGTATAACCGCTTACAACGAGCTCCTCATCACCACCGCAAAAATCCATTATTGGAATTCTCCATTTTGAAACGCTTCAAAAACATGTTAATGTACATACTCTAGCCTAAACCAAATAGCCATTTTGATCTTTCTCTATAGATATTTATGACCAAAATTTATGCTACCTATCCAAGATCTTTCATTGAGAAACTATTTTTCAATGAAGTCTTGATAGTATTAAACAATATGTCATACACATATTAGACTAGAAATACAAGTGAGCTCCCACTAGCCTTTTTGTAAATACTAGGTTCTTCTTTTTTCTTGATAAAGACAAACCCTTTGACTACCTTATTGTTGGCGTAAAAGATTACGCTAACAGGTTCTCTAAGATAAAGAACTAACAAACAATGAATTTGTGTTAAGAACTATCCCAAGCCTCCGTATTGGATAATAGCTTAAGTAGTCCGAAATTGTGTATTGAATGGCTGAGTATTCGATGCCCATTACAGGGTAAGAAGGAGGGTATTTATAGGCAAAAATTCTAAGGAAAAGACCTATTTACCCCTCAATTACCACAACGATATAGTGGAAACTATTCGATACCCCGAATAGGGTTAAAATAGTAAAATCTACCCGGAGAAGGAAGATAAGGCAAACATCTTATCAGTCTTGTTGTTTTCCACCGAAGCTTCATAGCCTGCGGAGGGTACCTTCGAATTGTAAGCCGAAGCACCCTTCGGCTTAGAAACATCACCACCTTCAGGCATAAGCACAAGCTTCGATGCCGATAAGTTATCTTTGACTATCAATCTCTAAAGTCTTGAGGGAAAAGTATTTTCCCCCAACAGTAGCCCCTCGAATACGCTTCTCTGATTTTAACCTGTATAGTAGGAAAGAAGTATACGCAAGGAATATTATCATATTCAGAGACTTAGAGAAATTTGAAGGTGTTACAGCTATTCGAAGGGTATATGACACCGAAGTATTCCCGTTGAAAGCTTCAAACCAGGACTGTCGTGTGAACACTTCACGGGAAAGGGAACCGTTGCGGAGGTAAAACGTCGTGAAGAGCCGATAATTTTGAGCCGTTACCCTTCAGGTAGTCTTTATGCTCCCGAAAAGGTAACGGTCGAAATTTTACCTTGGGTTCACACCGTTTCACTTCCTGGTCCCACCCGCTAGTGATGGAAGTCGAACCAGCAATTTGAATGCAACCGAAGCACAATAGCTAACGGAAGGCTATAAAAGGGGGATCAGAATCCGCCGGAAACTTTTACCGTGCCTGACTTCCGAAATTTACTTTCTTCAACCTCCTGATATCCAGCCTTCCTGAGCAATCGAGCCATGGCGAGGACCAGCCACACCGTGCCCACACCAGCAAGTACTTTGGCGTAGAGGCAAGCTTGGGCGGCCTCGGCGGCAGCGTCCATGGCGGGGGCTCCAGGAGACTTTTGGCCCAAGAACCCTCGAGATCTCCACCCTACATCCAAGAAGAAGATCCACCAAAGCTTCCTCATCGGCTAGTCTACAAGCACCGCGGAGTCCATCGAGGAGGCAGTGCCCGGGAAGCTAGGCCCCGGGATGAGGACTCGGGTCCCCGGAATAGAGTTGACCCCAAGGCCACGGAGCGGAGAAGTAGTAGTCTTCGAAGCTGGTCTTGGGCTCCTACCATCAGCTTTTTATCAGAGGTATTGGAAATGTTTCACATTACATTGCCTCAACTGTCCCCCAATGCCATCGCAAGGCTGGCCATCTTTGAGTGGGCGCTTCGGGTTGAAGGATACGAAGGACGATCGGAGGTCTTCGCTGCCACTCACGAAGCTATCTGCCAACCGAAGCCACAAAATGGCCTCGGAGACACCAAGGTGATAACAGCCTTCAAAAGTGTTAACTTCCAGCTGCGAAAGGAGCACGCTCAACACTTTCCGGCGAAGGCCATCAACGACCGATGGTACACCAACTGGATCCTCCAGTGGTTCTACGCCGAGGTCGAAGAAGACTCTTGCTTTGCGGGGCCTCTTCAAGAAATCTTGATCCGGAAGGAGGCAGAAGTCACTCCGAACCCTAGCCTGCTCTCAACGCGGCTAGGGTTACTTACTTCGATAGCCAGCTGCATGAGCATGCGGGACCTGGCCGAAGAGTTCATCGCCCTCCAGATTCCATCTCTCAGAGCCGATCGGCCGATAGCGTTCCAAAGCGCTTCGAAAGGTGAGCTTCGAAGTCTAGGTAAGCCTTCAATCCTCCTGCATTAATATGTTAGAAAAGAAATAACATACTTATAATACGCTACCTTTTTCAGTGGCCCCTTTGGTGCTAGCTCCAGAGCAGATAGCGAGAGCCACCGAATGGGTGCTTGGAGCCCCTACTGTGGCTGAGAGGCAAAAGAGAATAAAGTTGGTGGGAAGCTGGAAACGCTTCAACAGAGTGTGGAGAGCCCTCGGAATGGTGCCTCCACCTCTGCCAGACTTCAACCCGGCCGGAGCGGCCCCTCGGAAAAGGAAAGCCGCCACCGAGCCCTCAAAGAAAGACAGCAAGACCCCAATCAAGAAGTGGAAGAAAGTAGCCAAACCTCCTCGTCAACTGACTCCGGCGTCCTCTGCTTCATCCTTAGGGATTCGGAGCTCATCTTCGGAGGACTCCGAGAACAAGGGCTCCAAAAACAAGGGCTCTGTTGTTCAAATGGAAAAAGCCCTTGAAGACTATCTTCTCGATGACAGCGAAGATGAAGCGGTGGACACAGCTAGAGCTCCTGCTCGAGAGACTGCGGAGGCAGACCCAGAGCGCTCTCCTGCGCCCGTCGTTGCGAGTTCAGAGTTGGAAATGGTTATCCCCAACTCACCCGTGGCTGGGGTGATAATGAGCGAGGTCGAGCTGCCTGCAGCAGATACACCGGAGAGGACTTCGGGCGACGACCTCGATGAATACCTCCAGTTGTACGAAGTCCTAGAGGACCCTTCAATTTTACCTCAAGGCACCAACGAAGGTACACTTCGAAGCCTTTGCCTTTATCATTTCCTGTAATAGTTATTACCCACAAATATTCATCAAGTACCTTAATGTTGGAGGTGCGTTGAGGAGTAGCACAACTCCGGCCATAGATGGAGCTCCAGCTTCTCTCAAAGTTGAAGCTCCGATGGACACAACGGCTCAAACAACTGGAGCCATCTCCAGTGAAGCGGTTCCAGCCGAGGGGACATCGGTCGAGGGAGGATCTACCTCCGCCGGTGTCGCTCCTCCGACCTTCGTACCAGGAAGGGGAAAAAGCATGACAAGCCTTGGACTCCCCCTGCCCCGACGACGACGCCTTCTTCCAATGACCCTTCGGCGAGTAACTCAGAGGAGGAGGCAACCACAGATGATCACTAGGCTATGTCTTGGCTCCCTTTGTTGGCTCCCTTCTTGGAGCAACGAATGGGCTTCCGGGCGCTTCTGGAGCCCTCGGCGGAGAAGGGCCAAGAAGTCGTAAACTCTGAGTTGGTCTCCGTCTTGAGCGAGGCCAGAGCCCCGGAGCTCAATCTAGCCCTCGAAAGGGCTGCCCTTCAGGTATAAAACGTACCACAAGTTCCTTTAATTAATAAATGGAACTACTTAGTACTTACTTGCTCTTTTTGCAGCAATTTATCCTTGCTAGAGCGGCAGCGACTTCCAACGAAGTCGAAACCAATCGGCTCAAGAGGAAGGTTACTACCCTCCAGTCCGCACTCAAAAGCTCCGAAGATAAACACTTCGGCTGGAGGAGGAACTCCTTGAAGAATGGAGGGCTAGGGTTGCCACCGACGAGGCCCTCCGGATCGAGCGGCAGAATAGCAGTACACTCCAAACTTCGGCCCAAGAAGCCGAAGCCAAATGTGTGGTGCTCCGAGCAAAGGTGGAAAGCTCCAGCAAGCAGCAACTACTTCGAGCGCGCAACTTGTAGAACTCCACGACTCGCTCAAACAGGCGATGGCGCAGAAGAGCACCTTGCTGTCCAAAATGGCTAAAGTATCTACTGCTGCTGCGGGGCTGGAGGCGGCGGAGACGAAGAATGCTGAAATAGCGGAGCTTACCTTGGATGCCCTTCACGGTACCTTGGAGTACTTCGGCACCATGTGCCCTTCGTCTTCTACTGTGGTGAGTGAGCTCCTCGACCGGAAGCTGAAGATGATACAAGTGGCGACGGGGCTGATGATGGGCTCCAGCGTCCGGTACGGAGAGATCTTTGGACAAGTTGCTGGAATTGGAGTCCTCCGCCATCTCGAAGATCTTGGGACTTCAGTCTCTTCGGTTGGGGGTTCAACGCCAGCAGGCTTTGCCGACGAGGGCTTGTTGCATCCTTCGCAGGATGTAGCTTCTGCCTGGGAAGCTTTCCGGTCAATCTAGAAAACAGACCACAAGGCTGCAGCCAAAATTTGGATCGACGAGGCCCGCTAGCAAAAGCAAGCGCAAACAAGGCCTCCGCTTCTAGCTTCACCCGCTCCGACACCTCCTACTCCACCAACCGACCCACAAGTCTAGTTTTATAGGGCAATTAAGCATGTACAAGAAATCTTGTAAAGCCCCTTGCATTAATGAATGAAAAGTTTATAAACGAGAGACTTGTTTGGATGTTTATTCTTTTAGGTTTTCCCATGTCCTTCGGAGCTTGACTTCGAAGTATTGGAACATAACGAAGGGCTCCGTCGGCAGTGGTCAGTCCTCAAAAGCTTATGGCCTTATCGACGTTCGCGTTTCTCTGTTCCTCACAGAGATCAAGGGGATATAGCACCTGATGTCCACCGCGAAGTCTTGGCTTATATCAAAGAAGAGGAAAAGGAAAAAACATCTTCATCCTCCGAGTATGTAGACTGGTCTGACTCGGAGTACCAGGCCAAAGATCATGTAGAGGCTAGCTCCAAAAGGCTTCTGACTTGGGCTGAACTTCAAGAGGAGCAAAAAAACTGCGAGCTTCGAAAAAGAGACGCACTCAGACTAAGAAGACAGTCCCGACGGCATCGATCTCCGATGGTCGAAGTGGCCTCAGAAGTAGCTCTAGAGATCGGATGGGTCTCCAATTTTATCTAGGCTTAGACCAAAATTTCACTTGATGTAAAAGTATGATTATCCAATTAATGTGATTTGCTTCGAAATAATCTTGTTGTTCCTTACTCCCCTGCCCCTCCTTGTGGGTGGGGGACCGTACGCGTTGCGATAGGGTCCGTCAGACACAATGATTTGTATAACAATCTGATGCTTCGCACAACTCTTAGTAATCATACTTTACTTTTTCGTAGAGTTCTTCGAACTATGCGTTCGTATTATGATGTTTATAAGTTTCGGAGATAAGTTTATACTTGTAAACTCCCATAGCAGTCGCTTAGGACTTTAAAAATGTTTCATTGACCGGAGCCTTGAAACCTTATTACTTGGTCACCTTCAACTCTTTTACAGATGCTTCGAACCCGGAGGCTGGAAATCTATTCTTTTAAAGTCCTTAGACTCTGCTATGGATCCTAACAAGCAGGAGCCTGGAATCCATAGGATGGCCACTTTCGGCTCTTTTACAGATGCTTCGAACCCGGAGGCCGGAAATCTGTTCTTTTAAAGTCCTTAGACTCTTCTACGGATCCTAACAAGCCGGAGCCTGGAATCCATATGCTGGCCACCTTCGGCTCTTTTACAAATGCCTCGAACCCGGAGGTTAGAAATCTATTCTTTTAAAGTCCTTAGACTCTTCTACGTATCCTAACAAGCCGGAGCCTTGAATCCATAGGCTGGCCACCTTCCGCTCTTTTACAAATGCTTCAAACCCAGAGGCCGAAAATCTGTTCTTTTAAAGTCCTTAGACTCTTCTACATATCCTAACAAGCCGGAACCTAGAATCCGTAGGCTGCCAACAGAATCCTTGAACCAATGGTTCGAAGGCCGTTGTCCGGGTTCTTGGAAAGATGCTTGACTCTGCAAGCATCTCCGTTCTCCTGATGCATCCACCAGGAGTAAGGGATATTCGAAGAGCAAACAAAATTTGAACCTCCATTTTTATTTAGAAAGGAACTTTTACAATTGATTACAAGGAGCCCCTAAGTGTAATAACATTTAAGATGCTCCACATGCAATTCATGCTTCAACTCTTCCCCTTCTAAATTAGCTAATTTAAATGAGCCGGGGCGCCTTGAGCGTAGGATAATATATGGTCCTTCCCATTTATTTCCTAGCTTCCCCGGAGTTATTACACTTCGCAAAACTAAATGACCTGGCTTAAGCTCATTCAGCTTTATCTTCGGGTCATACCATGATTTAGTTTGGTCTTGGTACTTTGTCAGATTGGCGACAGCTTGAAGCCTTGTTTCTTCTGACAAGCCATCGAAGTGCTTCTCTCGCCTTCATCTCCAGGTTCTACTACACGAAGGGATCCACCCTTGAGCTCCGTAGGGGTCATGGCCTCATCTCCGAATAGCAGCCTGAATGGGGTGAAGCCTGTGGACTTGGCTTGAGTGGTCCGAATGGACCATAGAATCTTAGGGAGTTCTTTAGTCCACAACCCCTTGACCAACCCGACAATCCTTCGATTCAGACCAGAGAGAATATTCCCATTGGCTCGCTCGACAGCTCCGTTGGATTGTGGATGGCGAACTGCTGCGAAGCATAACTTGATGCCCAGTTTTTCACAAAATTCTTTAAAGGTTTCAGCTTCGAACTAGGTTCCATTATCCACAGTTAGCTCCCTTGGCACTCTGAACCTGCATATGATATTTTGCCAGAAGAATTTTTGTACATTCCTCGAAGTGATAGCAGTTAGGGGTTCAACTTCAACCCATTTAGAAAAATACTCAATTGCTACCACTGCGAACTTCAAGCTACCTTTTGCCATTGGAAAAGGGCCGATGAGATCCATTCCCCATCATGCCGTTGGCGACACCGGGCCAGTAACTTGAAGTGGTACTGGTGGACGGTGGCTCCGTCTACCCATCCACTGGCATCCTTAACAGGTTCGAACCAATTCCTCCGCATCTCTTACAATTGTTGGCCAGTAGAGCCCCTGCCGAAGTGTCTTTCCTGCTAGAGCACGGGGGGCCAGGTGGCTTCCACATAAACCTTCGTGAATGTCCCAAAGTATATCTTGGCCTTCGGGTTGTGAGATGCACCGGAGTAGGGGGAACAAACTCTGGCTTTTGTATAATATCCCATTGACAAGCTTATAATTTCGAGCCCTTGCTTGCAACCTTTGGAAATCCGGACCCTGTGATAAGACTGCACTGCTTTGCAAGACATCCATTATCGGAGCCCTCCAATCTGTAGCTGTGATACAAAGGACTTCTACGGAGGGTAATTGATTTACTGTAGGCTTGACTAGTTCTTCATAGAAAGCACCCTCCGGGAGGTCCAATGCTCCGGCCACAGCCTTCGCTAGAATGTATGTAAGCTGATTATATGCTCGAGGTATACTTCGAACAGAAAATCCTTTAAACATTGCCTCTGTCTTGTTGATTTCTTCCTGATACTTTGCCAGATGTGGGTTCCTTGCTTGAAAGCTTTTGTCAACATGCCATGTGACGACTTGGGAATCTGTTTTAATTATAATCCTTGCTGCTCCATGTGCCTTTGCCTTTCGGAGGCCTAGCAGGATTCCTTCGTACTCTGCGATATTATTGGTGGTCTTAAAGTTGAGCCTCGCAGAATACATGACCTTTTGCCCCGACGGCGATATTATTACAGCTCCAGCTCCGGCACTAGATGCCTGATAAGCTCTATCAGAAAAAATTGTCCATAGACCTTTGGAGGGTTCTTCCGGAGCCCAAACTGCAGATGGAGTGCACTCTACCAAGAAGTCAGCTATGATCTAAGATTTGATAGTTGTTCTCGCCATGAAGGAAATTCCAGAGGGGGCTAGCTCGACAGCCTATTTTTTGATCCTACCCGTAGAATCTTTGTTCCGAAGCATATCACCAAGGGGATACGAGGTAGGCACGATTAGGTTATGTGCTAGAAAGTAATGCCTTAGCTTCCGCGAGGCCATTACTAAAGCATAAGAAAATTTTTCGAGCTCGGAGTATCTTGTCTTTGCTCCGGACAAAGCTTCTGAGACGAAGTAAAATGGGTTTTGCACCAGCTTTCCTTTAAGCTCAACCTCTCTAACCAATACTGCACTTACTACGGAGCCCGTTGTTGCAAGATAAAGAAGGAGAGTTTCTTCCGGGAGGGGCACAGTAAGTGTCGACAGGCTTTTGAGGTACTCTTCTGTATCATCGAAGCTCTTCTAGCACTCTGGCGTCCAGTTGAAACTTTCGAACCCCTTTAGAGCTTTAAAAATTGGAAGGCTTCATTCGGCTGATCTGGCCAGGAATCTGCTGAGAGCTGCGAGCCGTCCTATTAGCTTCTGGACCTGCTTCAAATTTTTTGGTGGAGCCATTCTTTGCAATGCACTTATCTGCGTCGGGATAGCTTCGTTTCCCCTACTCGAAACTATGTCCACTAGCAGTTTTCCTGCTTGTGCCCCGAATATAAATTTTTCAGGGTTGTGGCGAACTCCACATGCTCGGAGGCTCACAAATGTTTCTGCTAAGTCTAGGCTATGATGGTGCTTTGCAGCACTCTTTATTACAATATCATCCATATAGGCTTCGACATTTCGGCCTATTTGATGACTTAGAGCCTTAGCTATCGAACGTGAGAATGTGGCTCCGGCATTCCGCAAACCAAAAGGCATTCTTACATAACAAAATACTCCGGATGGGGTTATGAAACTTTTCTTGGCTTCGTCTTCGCGCTTTAGCTAGACTTGATGATAATCGGAGTAAGCATCCAAGAAGCTCAGTAATTCAGAGCCAGCCATAGAATCCACCAGCTGGTCTATTCGGGGCATAGGGTAGGGGTCTTGCGGGCATGCTTTATTTAATGATGTAAAATCGATGCACATGCGCCATTTGTCGGAGCCCTTTTTCCTGACAAAAACAGGGTTAGCTAGCCACTCCGTGTGGGCTACTTCCCTGATGATGCCAGCCCTTAGCAATTTTTCCACTTCTACCTTGGCGAGGTCTACCCTCTCTCCAGATATCTTACGGAGCCCCTGGCACACTGGCCTAGCCTTCGGGTTGACAAGCAGGTGAGGAGCCATAATGAATAGCGTGGGCCTCATGGCTCCAGAAGTGATGAGTCATTGTCAATGATAGTCAAAGAGGACTGATGAAGAGTGAAGATCTGCTGTTTCATGGACCGCGTGTGACTCAGGTACATGGGCAGCAAGCGATTGTCGGGCAGAGGAGGCTGCGAAGTCGGGCTGGCCCAATCCGTGTACATGGGCCAGAAGCAGTAGAAGACCCACTGGGCTGTTGACCAGGGTTGACTCAGGTACATGGGCGGCGAGTGATTGCCGGGATAAGAGAGCTGCAGAATCGGGCCGACCCAATCCGGGTACCTGGTGCAAAGTTGGTGGAGGCTTTGTCAGTTTTGGCGCAAAACTGACAACCGTTGATCTTGTATCGGACTCTCCAGAAGAGAAGCCGTAGTCGCTACGAAAGCCTAGCTTCCAGATAAGTCATCTGTATCTCTAGGCCCACAGTCAGTTAGTCGTGTCTGTAAAAATTCCTAAGGGAAGATGAGTTTTTTCCTTTATTTTAGCGTCTATAAAAACCCTAAGGGGCTGTTGGAATATTCTAGGTCATTGGGCAGCCTATAAATAGGGCCCCAATCCCTAGGGTTGGACTACCCTTCTAGAAATCACTTTTTAATTATTCCTTGGGTCATCTTTGTTTCCTGCGCATTCTCATTCCTGCTCCTGTTTTGTGCGCCGCCAGAAGGTTCTATTCTTGCATGCTTTCCTCCTGTTCTTCATTAATGCACTGAGATTTTGTTCTCTGCTTATGTGCGAGGCATGCATTGATTTTTGTGGATCTAAATCTTAGTGAATCGTGTGCAGTTTGTTCACTATTTGCTTCTCTATTGCCTGTGTTCTTCGCACAAGTAGTACTAGTTCATACTGGTTGCAAGTAGTACTACTACACTGTAGGAACAGTACACTTGTACTCAGGCTTTGCTTTATCAGTGTAGCTTTTTGATCGAAGCAGACAAGACTAAACACCTTTTCTGACTGTTTCTGGCGAAGTACCTTCTCTCTGTTTGAAGTCTCTCAAGCTCCGTGAGACAGGCTTCGATCTCACTTCCTCGAAGGGCTTCGCTTGAACTTCGTCTTCACTTTGTGCACTGCGTTTTTAGCTTTGAGGGATGTTTTTGTGCTGTCTGTCAGCTTAACATACTTTGACCATTTGTGCGAAGGTGCACTACGTTTCGAGGATACTTCGGCTATTTCGTGAAGCCTACGTTGATAGACTTCGAACGTAGCATGTCTTTTTGATAGACTTCGCAATGTGTGTTCTCCTGTTTTGATCAAAGTCCCAGTAAGGGTGGTTCGAAGGTCATACTTCAATTTTGCTAGCTTCGAAGGTAGAGCATAGACTTCGATTTGTTCTCTCTGCCGTGTGTCGGGCTTCGCCTCACTCTTCGAAGGTTGTTTGTTTGTGCGTTGTGTTCGAAGCTTCCTTCTCGAGGGATAGGCTTCGAAGTACTTGGTTCGAAGCTATTTTCGATACTCTTGTCCTTAGCTTCGAAGCAGCTTCGCTATTTTGCCACCTCGAACCAGGTTAGACCAAACCTCCTCAGCAGACTTCGACAATCATTTCCGAAGCAGGCTTCAACCTCCGAAGCTGACCTCGACCGGCGAAGCTGGCTTCGCCAAGTTCCGAACAGGAGACAGATTTGAACAGTAACTTGTCTTCTCATTCATAGTGCACTTAGATTGTTTTTACTGAGAAGTTTATCTTGCCTTGTCTAGTGTCCTCTTTTCATCTGTCTATTAGCACCGCATTGGCATTTCTCTATTTATCAACAGTTGCTTCTAGGCTAGATACCTTTAGACTTAGGCGATATGTTCTTTTTGTGCTGTTTAGTCTTTAGAGGTGCGTTGGGTTTTGGGAGCAGGCCATTGATTCGAAAGAATTTTTAGTCGCCCATTCACCCCCCCCCTCTGGTCACTACTTTCGGTCCTACAAGTGGTATCAGAGCGAGGTTAGGGTTTTTCCATACCTTAACCGGTTCTAAACCCTAGTAGTGACCATGACGTCTCCTGGCAAGGTCCTGTCTTTGGAAGCCTATGGCTATAACTATTGGAAGACTCGCATGCGAGACTATCTCATGAGCCAGGGTTCGGACATTTGGGACATTTGCGTTCACACCACGTTTGTCATATTGCCAGTCGCTCAGCATGGTACTGCTGGTATCATTGCTCAGCATCTGAGCAACAGTAAGGCTGTGAACATTCTTTTCTCTGGTTTAGGTCCCACTGAGTTTGAGCGTGTGAGCCATCTCTCCACTGCGAGAGAGATCTAGGCTACCCTCAAGGCACACCATGAGGGAACAACCCAGGTCAAGGCTCGGCTCTATCAGACCTACCGGCGTGAATATGAAAACTTCACACAAAAGCCGGGTGAATCTGTTGAAGCCTTGTTTGGTCGTTTTCAATCGATCATAAACAAGCTTCGGGACAACAAGGCTGAGGGTGCTCAGTTAGTCTCAGATCACGAACAGACGCTCAAGGTTCTCCATACCTTGGACCCAAAGATCTAGGAGATCAAGGTATCCTCTATCGTTGAGAGCACTTCTTACGATACCTTGACCATTTCTGAGTTGTTTAGCAAGCTAAAGGCCACTGAGGTAGATATCCAGCTGAGATCAAATCTCACTGGTTCTGGATCAAAGTCCCTAGCCCTTGCTACACCTTCTGTTGATCCCTCTACTGCGAGCTGTGCTGGGTTCTCATTGATGTCTATCACTGAGGACCAGCTTGAGTTGTTGGGAGATGATGATTTGTGTCTTTTTAACAACCGGGTGCGTCGTGTCTATGACAAAAGAATGTTTAAGAGACACGGCACAAAATCCGGGTGCTTTGAGTGTGGTGATCCAAGACACTTCATCGCCGACTGCCCCAAGCGCAATGGACACAAGAAGGGCACCGGTGGTGGCTTCCACGACTCCGGCAAGCACGACAGCTCTTCCTTCAACAAGGGCAAGCCGAAGACCAGATTCTTCAAGAAGGCCCTGAAGGACTACTGGCGAGAGAACAAGAAGCGCGGCAAGGCCTTCTTCGCCGAAATGGAGAAGAGCTACTCCAAGCGGTCCACGTCTTCTTCCTCTTCATCGAGCTCAAGCGATGAGGAGATCGCCATCAGGAAGGGGAAGGACAAGGACGATCCGGCGGGCCTCTGCTTCATGGCTTTCGGAGACAAGCCGAAGAGCCGCTCACACCAGCGCCGAAGATACCGCAAGAGCTTCTGTTCAATGGCTCTTGGGGATAAGGAAGAAAGGAGCTCCTCCGATGACTACGACGATGACGACAACAAGGTATCACCCTATGAACGCGAAATTGTTGATTTACTTGAGAGCAATCGTCGGGAGTTGAAATATCGGGAAAAACTGCCTAGGGGGGCCAAGAAGAGGATAGATGAGTTAGAGAGTGAGCTTGCCATAGCCAATGGTAGAATTGAGAGACTATCTTCTTCCCCTGTCTTGGGTAATAGCAGTGAGTGCTCGAAGTGTGAGGTGCTTCTGTGTGACTTGTCGACTTTGAAGTCCAAGTACATAGAAAGGGTTGATGAGAGGGACGCTTTGGCCACTGAGCTTGAAAGCGCTCAGCTGGAGCTGAAAGATGCTCAAGCCACTGTCGTCGCACCCTGTGTTGATTGCGCATCTCATTTAGCTGCCTTAGCTGAGCTGAAATCCAAGGGCGATGAACATTTGGGTGATTTGGAAAGGTTGAGAGCTAAGCTTGCACAGACTAGTCTAGAGCTTGAGACATTGTCAGTTCCACCCACTGTCTGTCTCTTAGACTTGAGTTGATTAAGCTAAAAGCCGAGAAGTCTGTCCAGATAGATAGCGAGTGTGAGACTTGCTTGTCTCAGGTGGAGGTACTAGCTTCCTTGAGAGAGGAGCTAGCTGATTCTCAGAATGAGAACTTTTACCTCTGTTCTATCCTGAGTTGGATCAGTGCCAGAGAGCCACAGCTCGGTATGATGATCCAGCAGTTCAAGAGGCAGGATGGGTTTGGGGTAGGTTACACCTACATCAAGGCTGACTTTGAGAGTGCCATTAGCTGGGCAGTGGAGTGGAGTAAAATGACTCCTGAGCAGAGATACCCCAAGACTCACTCCACTGAGTCTTCCCAGGCTTGTCAGCCCAAGGATGGAGTAATTCATGAACCACCCAAAGCTGCACCCAAGAAACCTATCTAGGTTCCAAAGCCCAAACACCTCCACACCTCTCTAGACTCTCTTCCTGGACTCTCTCAACCCAAGAAGACAACACCTAACACCACCAAGCCCAAGAACCTTAAACCTCAACCACATCCCAAGAAGCCCACCTATCATTGTGAGTATTTCCAGAGAGACGGGCATCTTGCGGAGTTTTGCTTCAGGAGGAAGCGGGTTGGGAGAGCAGAGAGAGCTCATGGTGGTCAGGAGCAGTTCTACCAGCAGGGTGGTAGACTGCGTGTTCCTCGACGCGGGGAGAGGCTGGAGGCCAGGCCGCATCGTGTAGGTGGTGGTAGAGGATACGACTTTCTTGCCCATGCTCCAGTTGGTGGTGGTCGTTCCGGCAGAGCTCCAGACCGTTTCGGCTACGGTCCTGGACCTCATGGCCGAGGGTTTAGGCAAAACCAAGGACCGCGCTTTGAGCCGCGTTTTGGTCCGAACTCTCATGATGATTTCTGCTTTCCGTCTTTTGAGTAGATGGCTCGACACTGGTTTAGCTCCTTTGCTAAACTTGGTGCCGGACCATTTGCTCCCACTTACATCCACTGATTGTGCAGGATCGGGGACTGGAGGACGTTTGGATCATGGACTCAGGATGCTCTCGCCACATGACGGGACATCGCAGATGGTTCTCCAGTCTCACTCCCCCGAGCTTCAAAGAGTACATCACATTCGGGAACAGTGGTCAAGGGAAAGTAAGTAGCATTGGCTCAATTCACATTTCAGATCATTTCTCTTTGAAAAATGTTGCCTTGGTCAAGAATTTGAACTTCAATTTGATTTCTGTTTCGCAACTTCTTGAGGATGGTTTGGAAGTGCGTTTTAAGAAGGGTAATTCTTCTGTGATTGATTCTAGAGGGTCTTTGATTTGCCAGATCTTACCATTCGGTAAAGTTTTTCGAATTGACTTCTCTAGTTCTTTTGGCCCTTCTCGCTGTTTGATTGCTGGATCCTCCTTAGAGCTCTGGAAGTGGCATAGGAGGTTAGGTCATTTGAGTTTTGATCTGCTAGTCAGGTTAAGCTCTATGGACCTCATTCGAGGATTGCCCAAGCTTAAAATGGAGAAAGATCTAGTGTGTCATCCCTGTCGTCATGGGAAAATGGTTACCACTTCTCACTCACCTGTGACTCAGGTGATGACTTCATATCCGGGCGAGCTTTTACACTTGGACACTGTTGGTCCAGCTCGGGTACGTTCAGTCGGTGGGATGTGGTACGCACTTGTGATTGTTGACGACTTCTCTCGATTCTCATGGGTTTTCTTTTTGGAGTCTAAGGATGAAACTTTTCAATTTGTTCATGACCTGATTTTGATGCTGAAGAATGAGAACAATGGTCGGATGCGAGCAATTCGCTCCGACAACAGCTCTGAGTTCAAGAACTCTCAGTTCGTCAGCTTCTGTAGTGATCAAGGTCTGGACCATCAGTTTTCTTCTCCTTATACTCCCCCACAGAACGGCGTTGTGGAACAAAAGAACTGGACACTTGTCGAGATGGCCAGGATGATGCTCGATGAGCACATGACTTCTAGGCGGTTTTGGGCTGAAGCCATGAACACGGCTTGCTATCTGGCCAACCGCATCTTTCTTAGAGCTTACCTTGGTAAGACATCATATGAACTGCGGTTTGGCAGACAACCCAAGGTGAGCCACTTGCGAGCGTTTGGCTGCAAGTGCTTTGTGCTCAAGAAGGGAGGGCATTTGGACAAGTTTGAGTCTCGTTGCTGGGATGGTGTTTTTCTTGGTTACGCTTTGCATTCTTGAGGCTTCCGTGTTTGGAACCTCGACTCCCAGCAGCTTGTCGAGACTTGTGAGGTTTCATTTGATGAGTCCTTGCCTTCTTTGACTCCTTCTTTTGAGCCTTCTGATGGTGAGCTCGGAGAGTCCATCTTCGAGGAAGATGAGGATACTCCAGCCGCTAATGAGGGTGGGCCTTCTGCACCCCCTGCAGAGCCCACACCTTCTGAGACTTCGACTGAGGACGAGGGCGGACCTCTGATCACTTCTTCCACTACGATCGAGCCCCCTCAGTTGAGTCCAGAGGTGCCAGCTGCTGACTCCGGTGAGGTGACTTCAGATCATCAGGGAACCCGAGCAATTCAGCGTGACCATCCCTCAGAACTCATCATAGGTGATTTGACTGAGATAACTTTGCGTTCATCTACCTCTCTTGCTGTTTTTGCTGAATCTGCTTTTGTTGCATCTTTTGAGCCCAGAGACGTTTCTCATGCTCTTTCTGATTCTAATTGGATTAATGCTATGCAAGAAGAGCTTGAGAACTTTGTTCGCAATCGGGTTTGGACACTAGTTGAGCCGCCACCAGGATGCAACCCCATAGGCACCAAGTGGGTATTCAAGAACAAACAAGGTGAAGATGGGGTTGTGGCGCGCAACAAAGCTCGACTAGTTGCCTAGGGTTATTGCCAGAAGGAAGGTATTGACTTTGAAGAAACCTTCGCTCCTGTTGCCCGTCTTGAGTCCATTCGTATTCTTCTAGCTTTTGCCGTTTCGAGGGGTTTTAAGCTTTTTCAAATGGATGATAAGAGTGCTTTTCTGAACGGGTTTATAGAGGAGGAAGTTTATGTTAGGCAGCCCCCCGGTTTTGAGAACCCCAAGTTTCCTCGACATGTTTTTAAACTACAAAAAGCTTTATACGGGTTGAAGCAAGCCCACAGGGCTTGGTATGACCGGTTGAAGCAATTTTTGTTGGGGAAGGGCTTTGTGATGGGTTCTGTGGATAAGACACTCTTTCTGCTCAGAGTTGCTTCAGACTTCTTAGTCGCTCAGATTTACGTGGACGATATTATTTTTGGCGGTACTACTAATGATCTTGTGTCCAAGTTTTCTAAGCAGATGCACAGTGAGTTTGAGATGAGCCTCATGGGTGAGCTTAAGTACTTCTTAGGACTCCAGATCAAGCAGACCAAGGACGGCACCTTCATCCACCAAGGTAAGTACACTCGCGATATGCTTAAGAAATTTGACTTTTGTGGGGAGTTGAAGCCGCAGATGACCCCGATGGGCACATCTGGGGGTCTGGACAAGGACGAGAGTGGTGTCCAGGTCAATGAAAGGGAGTTTTGAGGGATGATCGGCTCGCTGCTGTACTTGACGGCAACCAGACCGGACATTCAATTCGTCGTGGGACTGTGCGCACGCTTCCAGTCTTCACCTCGCGCGTCTCATTGGCAGGCTGTCAAGCGCATATTCAGGTATCTTACTTATGCGCCCGATCTTGTATTCAGCTTCATCATCTCTCGATTTATCTGGATTTTCGGATGCTGACTTTGGTGGGTGCCGGTTGGATCGCAAGTCGACTTCCGGTACTTGCCAGTTTCTTGGTTCGTCTCTTGTCTCTTGGTCTTCTCGAAAGCAATCTGGAGTTGCTCTTTCGACCACTGAGGCTGAGTATGTAGCTGCTGCTAGCTGCTGCTCACAGTTGGTTTGGATGATTTCCACTCTGCGAGATTTTGGGTTGTTCTTTCCTACCAGAGTTCCTTTGTTTTGCGACAGCACCAGTGCAATTAGTGTAGAGAAAAACCCATGTCTCCATTCAAAAACCAAACATATTGATGTGCACTTTCATTTTCTGCGGGATCAATATGAGAAAGGTGTCATTGACCTTGTTCATGTTGATACCCATCATTAGTTGGCTGACATTTTCACCAAACCCCTAGATCAGTCTACCTTTGAGCATTTACGAGGGGATTTGGGTGTTGTGTATCCTTTCTAGGATATTTTGCGTCAGTTTTCTTTCTTCTTTACTCTTTTCTTGAGTCTTTTTGTGTGTGTTCATATCATGCATATTCACATATCACACCTTAGAGTCTAGCTGGTACATGTTTTTGAGTACTTGTCAATGATCATGCTTTAGTTCAGTTCACTTGATATGTCTGATATCTGTCATATGCATGGCTTTTATGCTTTAAAACTTGAAAAATGATCACCATTGCTTCTGGTAACTAGCATGTGTAGGCTGAATGTTTTTGCTATCTGTTACATGCCTTGTAGCTAGTTCCTGACTTAGATGCAAACAAGCAACTTGGACATCTTTCTGCTTTAAAACATGGAAATGTGCTGTAAAAATGATGAAAAATCAAGAAAAAAATGAAAATTCCATGCTCTTTATGCATAACTTGAAAAGATCCAGGTGGGTTTGTTTTGTTGCATTGCATTGTTCTAGACTGCGTACCATAACACTTTGGCATGAACTAGGACAATATAATGTATGCCAAGACCAATGTCTTAAGCTTCTATTGGTCCAGTTCTGACCTAGGCTTGACTTGGTCGGTTAGCATAAGGCTTGACATGCAAATAACCCCTGGCATAAATGAAAAAGAGAAAAGAAAAAGCTTGAACATTGAAATGATAACAAGTTTGCTGAAGCACTTTGATTTGGACAATGCGTATCTTGGTAGATATCAGTTAGCTTTTGCATCTCATGCTTTACCTTGCGTGTTTACTGGAAAATGTGGTGATACTTTTGTTTGCAAAAACTGAAAAATATGTGCTAATGACTTTCTTTAGATATCATCTGTTGCACTGATCATGCCATGTTTCATTAACAGCATGTCTTTTGCTGTATCTATTAGATGTTGTAATTGCAGTCAATCATATCTGAGAAGCATGCTTTATTCACTCCACCTGCACTCCAGTTACATTCATTACATATTTTGAGGGGGAGTTGCATTTCAGGGGGAGTCTGTGTCTCTTTTGAGTGCTTGATGAGTTCACTTGTCAACAAGCGGGAGAAAATTTGGGATCGGAGTGTTTATCTCGCTTGTTCTTACTCTGTTGATATCCTTGTTGTTCTGAAATAAGCACTCATTTTGAGCTTTTACGTTTTGGTTAACCATAGTGACCACTTCTTCCTTTTGTTCGGCTTTTGGTCATTAAGGTTAAACTTTTACTTTATTTTCTTCTTCTTTGTTTTTCTTGTACTTTGTTTTCGTGTTTCCACATTTGCTCGCATGTGCTCAAGAGCTGAAAAAGAGGAGTGTTGACAATGCACTCATCAAGGGGGAGATTGAGGAGCCATGCTGAATAGCGTGGGCCTCATGGCTCCAGAAGTGATGAGTCATTGTCAACGATAGTCAAAGAGGACAGATGAAGAGTGAAGATCTGCTGTTTCTTGGGCCGCGTGTGACTCAGGTACACGAGCAGCAAGCGATTGTCGGGCAGAGGAGGCTGCGAAGTCGGGCTGGCCCAATCCGGGTACATGGGCCAGAAGCAGTAGAAGACCCACTGGGCTGTTGACTAGGGTTGACTCAAGTACACGGGCGGCGAGTGATTGCCGGGCTGAGAGAGCTGCGGAATCGGGCTGGCCCAATCCGGGTACCTAGTGCAAAGTCGGTGGAGGCTTTGTCAGTTTCGGCGCAAAACTGACAACCGTTGATCTTGTATCGGACTGTCCAGAAGAGAAGCCGTAGTCGCTACGAAAGCTTAGCTTCCGGATAAGTCATCTGTATCTCTAGGCCCACAGTCAGTCAGTCGTGTTTGTAAAAATTCCTAAAGGCAGTTGAGTCTTTTCCTTTATTTTAGCGTCTGTAAAAACCCTAAGGGGCTGGTGGAATATTCTAGGTCATTGGGCAGCCTATAAATAGGGCCCCAATCCCTAGGGTTGGACTACCCTTCTAGAAATCACTTTTCAATTATTCCTTGGGTCATCTTTGTTTCCTGCGCATTCTCTTTCCTGCTCCTTTTTTGTGCGCCGCCAAAAGGTTCTATTCTTGCATGCTTTCCTCCTGTTCTTCATTAATGCACTGAGATTTTGTTCTCTGCTTATGTGCGAGGCATGCATTGATTTTTGTGGATCTAAATCTTAGTGAATCATGTGCAGTTTGTTCACTATTTGCTTCTCTGTTGCCTGTGTTCTTCGCACAAGTAGTACTAGTTCATACTGGTTGCAAGTAGTACTACTACACTGTAGCAACACTACACTTGTACTCAGGCTTTGCTTTTTCAGCGTAGCTTTTTGATCGAAGCAGACAAGACTAAACACCTTTTCTGACTATTTCTGGCGAAGTACCTTCTCTTTGTTCGAAGTCTCTCAAGCTCCGTGAGACAAGCTTCGATATCACTTCCTCGAAGGGCTTCGCTTGAACTTCGTCTTCACTTTGTGCACTGCGTTTTTAGCTTCGAGGGATGTTTTTGTGCTGTCTGTCAGCTTAACATACTTTGACCATTTGTGCGAAGGTGCACTACGTTTCGAGGATACTTCGGCTATTTCGTGAAGCCTACGTTGATAGACTTCGAACGTAGCATGTCTTTCTGATAGACTTCGCAATGTGTGTTCTGCTGTTTTGATCAAAGTCCCAGTAAGGGTGGTTCGAAGGTCATACTTCAATTTGGCTAGCTTCGAAGGTAGAGCATAGACTTCGATTTGTTCTCTCTGCCGTGTGTCGGGCTTCGCCTCACTCTTCGAAGGTTGTTTGTCTGTGCGTTGTGTTCGAAGCTTCCTGCTCGAGGGATAGGCTTCGAAGTACTTGGTTCGAAGCTATTTTCGATACTCTTGTCCTTAGCTTCGAAGCAGCTTCGCTATTTTGCCACCTCGAACCAGGTTATAACAAACCTCCATAGCAGACTTCGACAATCATTTCCGAAGCAGGCTTCGACCTCCGAAGCTGACCTCGACCGGCGAAGCTGGCTTCGCCAAGTTCCGTACAGGAGACAGATTTGAACAGTAATTTGTCTTCTCATTCATAGTGCACTTAGATTGTTTTTACTGAGAAGTTTATCTTGCCTTGTCTAGTGTCCTTTTTTCATCTGTCTATTAGCACCGCATTGCCATTTCTCTATTTATCAACAGTTGCTTCTAGGCTAGATACCTTTAGACTTAGGCGATCTGTTCTTTCTGTGTTGTTTAGTCTTTAGAGGTGCGTTGGGTTTTGGGAGCAGGCCATTGATTCGAAAGAATTTTTTGGTGCCCATTCACCCCCCTCTGGTCGCTACTTTCGGTCCTACAGCAGGCTATGCTCGATGATACTCCGGTGAACCCCGGTGATGTCTTCGTTAGTCCAGGCAAAGATGTCCAGATTTTGCTTGACTACTTCTTCCAACGAAGCAGCTATCTCTAGAGATAGCACCTTGCCAAACTGTATTGGGTATTCTTTGCCATCCTTCAGAATTATCTTTGTGACGACATCACATTTTGGGCTTGGCTTGAGGGAAAGGCCCTTCGAGGAGTTTGAAGACTCCGGAACCTCCTCCCTGTGCTCCGACACACTGTGCACTTATCGAGGGTCCAATGGCTGACCACGGCCATATTTCGTTCTTCGAGCTACAACTTGGTCTCCTAAGATAGTGAGAAATCCACCTTGCATGGGCATCTTGAGACATAGGTAGTTGTGATGTGCTATAGCCACGAACTTATTCAGCATCCCCCGTCCGAAAATCGCGTTATAGGTATATGGGGCATCGACGATGTCGAAGATCACCTCTTCCACCCTGGCTAAGGGCCCCTCTCTGAAGGCAACCTCGAGGCCAATCTGTCCGAGGGCATCGAGAGGAGGACCTGCGAAACCTTGAAGTGGGCGGGCCACCGGAAGTAAATGCCTCCGAGGAATGCACATCTGATCGAAGTCCTGGACAAAAAGTATGTCTGTGGAGCTCCTGCCGTCCACCAGGATCCTTCAAACTTCAACCCCAACTATATCTGCTGAAATGACCAAGGGGCCAGCATGGGGGAACTTCACCCCTGCAGCGTCATTGGCAGTAAAGGAAATAGGTACATGAGACCATTTGGGCATTCCCTCCGCGGAATTCGAGGTCCCTATGTGTCCTACTTCGCGGACATATTCTCGCCGCTGCCTTTTTGACATGTTACCGAGGGTCCCCCCTCTGGAGATGGGCAAGACCACTCTCGTGCCGTGGTCTTGGGGATCTTCATGCTTCGGTGGTGGCATAATGTTGGCCACCGGTAGCTGCATGGGTGCTTCGGGGATACCGGCTCGGGCCACGATTTGCATGGGCTCCGAACGTGCCGTTGGAGGGGCTCGATCCGAAGTACCTCGCCCTGTACTTCGTCCCAGGTATTCACCTCGAAGGGTTAATACCGCCTTACAATCCTTCGAGTCATGGCTTCTATTCTCCCCATGCACACAGTAGAAAAAGATCTGGCGCCTACCAGCTATTCTTTCTTTGGGCTTCGGAGCTCCAACCTAGAAGTCTTGCGCCTAGTGAAAGTTGGCAGGTGCCTTCGGGGCAGAGGGTGAAATGTTCAACACCTCTGAGCGGAAGTGCTTCTTTCCCCACCTGTGATCGTTGAAGCGATTCTCATGAGGGGTTTGCGGAGAGGTTGAGGCTTCGGGCTTTGTCTTCACTTCCCGAAGGGCTAATGCAGGTGATGTGGTTCTTCGGAGACAACCTTCCTCTGCCTTGGCATACTGTTCTAAGTATGCCATTAGCTGTGCCACGGATGACACCGGTTTCCGATGAAGCTTGCTGCGGAGATCTGGGTTCAACACCCTTTCACGAGCGGCATCGACTACCGAAGAGGTAGACAAGCCCTTGATCTGCGATTTGGTGTGGGCGAAGCGTGTGAAGTATTCCCGAAGCGTCTCCCCTACTCGCTGCTTCACCTGAAATAAACTCCCTATCGACATTGGGGCCACAAACGTACCTTGGAAGTTGCTTACAAACTTCCTCTTCAACTGCTCCTAGGACTTGATCAATCCTGGCCTTAAAGACCAGAACCATCGGAGAGCTACACCTTCGAGAGCGAGGGGGAAATACTTCGCCATAGTGTTACGCACCCCTCCACTAGCTTCTATCGCCAAAGCATACGAGCGAGCGAATTCTCCGGGGTCGGACCTACCGGAATACTTGTGCAACTTCGTGGCCTTAAACCTGGGATCGAAGGGCACCTTCTGCAGGTCCGAATGCAATGGATACTCGTCATCAAAGGATGCGTTCTCGGCCTCCTCCGAGACTTGGACAGCTTCGGGAATGTTACCAGCGCCACCGTCATGAGGGCCTTCTAGAGCCTGGGTGGAAGCTTGAGAGCGGATCGATCAGCGGCATCTTGCCTCCACCTTGCCACTTCCTCCTGAAGTCGTGCTACTTGAGTAGCCTCGTCCTCAGGAAGGTCTTCGTCTCCTTCAGAGGGGAGCTCCAGGTCTCGGGAACTTGCGTAGTCGGTTTGGAGCACCGTGGGAGCAGCTCGAGGGCCTCTGGGTGCTCGACGTCAAGCAGCTCCTTCGGGGGTTACCGGGATGACTGAATGTCCTGCTCCGTTGGTCCAAGGGGACCTTCAGGGAGGATTCGAGGCTAGGCTCCGCTTGGGAGGCATAGCTAATGAAGATGAGGTCCGAAGATTGAGGACTTCGATTGGTTTGGGAAGGCGAGGAAAGGCCTTCAAACTGCACTAAGAAGCCCCTTACCGAACGGTGCGTGAAATCTTGAGACTCCAAAGCTCCCTCCGCAAGTGCTCTTCGAAGTACAATTAGTAGTAGAGAACTAGCTATTAGAACTAGGTTCCCCACGGTCGGCGCCAACTGTTAGCATAAAAGATTACGCTAACAGGTTCTCTAAGATTAAGAACTAACAAATAGTGAATTTGTGTTGAGAACTATCCCAAGCCTCCGTATTGGATAATAGCTTAAGAAGTCCGAAATTGTGTATTGAATAGCTGAGTATTCGATGCCCATTATAGGGTAAGAAGGAGGGTATTTATAGGCAAAAAGACTAAGGAAAAGACCTATTTACCCCTCAATTACAACCGACATAGTGGAAACTATTCGGTACCCCGAATAGGGTTAAAATAGTAAAATCTACGCGGAGAAGGAAGATAAGGCAAACATCTTATCAGTCTTGTTGTTTTCCACCGAAGCTTCATAACCTGTGGAGGGTACCTTCGAATTGTAAGCCGAAGCACCCTTCGGCTTAGAAACATCACCACCTTCGGGCATAAGCACAAGCTTCGATGCCGATAAGTTATCTTTGACTGACAATCTCTAAAGTCTTGAGGGTGAAGTATTTTCCCCCGTCACTTATAAAAATGAAGATTCCAACTCTAAGAATCTTGCTTTAGCCCATAAATGGACTTCTATAACTTACAAACATTCCCAACATTTTCTAGATCATCAAGACCTTTAGGTTGTGACATGTACACATCCTCAGTTAGGTTTCCATTCAGGAATGCCTTCTTGACAACAATTTTCCATATCTCATAATCATAAAATGTGGCAATTGCTAGGATGATCCGAATAGACTTAAGCATTGCGACGAGTGAAAACGTTTCATCATAAACAACGCCTTGAATCTGTCTGAAACTTTCCACCACCAATCGTGCCTTATAGATGTGAACATTTCCATCACGTCTATCTTTTTCTTAAAGATACATTTACACTCAATAGTTTTTAAACCATCGGGTGGATTGACAAAGTTCCAAACTTGGTTTTCTCGCATGGACTCTAATTCGGATCTGATGGCTCCAAGACATTTCTCAGAGTCTGGTTCCATCAGAACTTCCACATAGGTCATGAGCTCATCATTGTCCAACAACAATAAATCACGCTGCCCGGTGGTCAAAAACATGACCACTATGGCGTGTGACTCACCCTCTCGGACCATCGTGGGGCTGATGTCTCTACAACGGGCTATGCAACACCTTGCATGTCCTGTTGTGGTTTAATGGGAACTGGAACACTTTCCAACGGATCTTGAACTTCTTTGAGATGTACTGTTCTCCCACTAACTCCTTTCGAGTGAAACACTTTCTCAAGGAACACACCATTTTAAGCGACAAACACTTGGTTTCTCTAGGATATCCCACAAAGAAGAACTTGCTAGATTTAGGAGTGAGATTGTTAGACGCCAAACATTTGACATACGCCTCACAACCCCATTTCTTTAGAAAAGAAAAACTGGGACGTCTCCTAGTCCACATCTCATATGATGTCTTCTATACTAACTTAGATGGAACTCTATAACCATGTCCAACAAAGTGTTGACACGAAAACGTGCCCCCGTACTTGGGTCAGTTCGACAATCCAAAAGTGCGCGGATACTAAGGAACAAGCCTAAGCGTGACGCAGCACCGACGTCGCGTTCCAACTACCCTTAGTCGTGATAAGGGGGGTGGAGTCGCCACGCAATCAGATCACACAAAATAATACAATTAGCCGAAAGAAATATATTAAATAGAATAAAACCAGCAAACCGGTCGGAGCCTGTCTGCTTCGAAGTCTGGTGCGAAGGGGTCGCCGAAGTATACCTTCGGCGTCTGGTGCGAAGTATCCCGCTGAAGGGTGCCTTCGGCGTTTGGACTGATCCGGCCGAAGATGAACCCCGAACGGATCTAGACGCGATGATCACCTCCAAACAGCGAGGTTCGGTGTGAGGTCTACGATACGGCAAATTACAGAATAATGACGCGAGGGCCGCGCGTAGGCGTAACTTCGTCTAGAGCGGAGTACGATCATGGCGAAGCCTGTTGTGACAGAATGTGCACGCGAAGCCTGTCGTCGAAGCCTATAGTCTCGCCAAAGGTTGTCCTGATGACCTCCGAAACCGATCTCTTAGCTCCGGACACCTCCAACGAAGTAGCTCCAAACGTGGGAACCTGCAACAAAGAGGGTTCGAAGTACCAATTCGGCCTGTTGACCTAATTCTAGTAAGTGTTGTACTAGTAGCGAAGGTAGCAATCTGTTACGCAGATTAGCAGATACTTCACAAGCGAAGTAACAAGGCGATAGCAATCTATTACGTAGATTAACGGATACTTTACAAGCGAAGTAACAAGGGTTACCACTGTTCCGAAGTGGCCGGCGGAGAGCTTCCAAGCAAACCCACGAAGAGGTACAGAAAAGTAAAGGTAAATAAATGCAATCAAAGCTAGGGCTTTGTGTTTGATTTGTGTTGGGGGGGGCTCTAAGCTGGCCTCGCCTCTCTATTTATAGGGGCCAAACTTTAGATCTAATCTGCTATAATTCAGCTTGGATAGAGATAAAAACTTAGTCGGAATTGCATCCAACTCTATCTCTCCCGAAGTGGGCTCATCAAAGCCTGCTCCTCAGGCCGAAGCTTCGGTGGCCTGGGCCTCCGAAGGCTTCCTGGCCGAAGGCCGTAGGCTAGCCATAGGCTTTTGGAGCTCACAACCCAATGGACCTTCGGCACTATAGGGCTTCAGCCTGACCCTAGACATGTGTATTTTTGGCCCAATCACCAAAATTGATATTTTGACAATCTCAGCCACTACTGCCATTTTTTGTTATCAACACAAAGTAAGGTTTCTACGCTCAAACAACCCATTCCACTAGGGCGTGCCAGGTGGAGTCAGTTGTGGAGCAATTACACACTGCTTCAGATGGTCACTAAACTCATGGCTCAAATACTCACCTCCACGATCTGATAGTAGAAATTTAATTGTCTTACCAATATTATTTTTACTTCATTTTGGAACTCTTTGAACTTTTCAAAGGATTCCCAGTTATGCCTCATTAAGTAGACATAACCATATCTTCTAAAGTCGTCGATAAAAGTGATGAAGTACTGAAAACCACCTCTTGTGAAATGGCTCATTGGTCCACATACATCAGTATGTACAATGGCCAATGGCTCACTCTCCCTCTCACTTTGATCAATGAAAGGCATCTTTGTAATTTTGCCAAGTAAGCAAGACTCACATGTGTCATATGATTCAAAATAAAAGACTCCAAAAGTCCACTTGTATGGAGCTTCTGCATGCATTTCTCATATATATGACCAACACGACAATGCTAGAAATAGGTAGGATTCAAATCATTGAGTCATCATTTCTTCGTACTAATGTTATAAATTTGTGTATCATCAAGACTTATTATATATAATCCATTAACAAATGGATAAACACCATAGAGCATACCATTCGAAAATATTGAACAACACTTGTTCTTTATTATGAAATAAAAACCTTCTTCCTCTAAACATGAAGAAGAGATAATGTTTCTACGCAATGCTAGAATGGAATAACAATTATTTAATTCCAGAATTAATCCTGAGGGTAGCTACAGAGAATAAATGCCGATGGCCAACGCTGCAACTTTTGCACCATTGGCAACATGGATATCCAGTTCACTTATTACACACTTTCTTTACCTATTTAGTCGTTGTAATGATTTACAAGTATGAATCATCGACCCGATATCAAATACCCATAAATCATTTGGACGAGTAGCATGTTTAATTTCAATAACATTTATACTTGAGGTAGAAGCGGAAGTCCTACTTCTCTTCTGCTTCAAGATTTTTTCCGAGTACCACTTGTAGTTCCTGAATCATTGACCAGTTCACCAAGATGGGACTCCTCTACAACATTTTCCTTTTGTTTGAGGACACTTCTCAAGTTTATATACCAGTGTGTAAAAATTGTTACAAAAATAATAGATCGCAAAATAAAGGCTAAAGTGTTCTTAACAGTCAGTACCATGACCTACAAAATTAAATGTGAGGTTCAACACTATGTTATGTTTATCTTCTATCCAATAAAAGATGTTCCACTATGTAAAAATAGTCACTTTCCCTATAATGACTAATAGTGGCACAATATCCATATTCATTATAACTCCTAGTGAGCATTGGCATCACTACTAGAAGCTAGGTGACATAGGTAAGCAATCCTTTGCTAATCACATCATATGTGTCTCTTGTCATTGGAGTAGCATCCAATGCATGACATCCAACTCAACGTCCTAAAGCCCAAAACCATTTTGATAGCTTTGTTAAGCAAAAAAATAATATATGTGCGAAAGTATGACTTCCACCCTAACTGGTCAAGATAAAAGATAGCACCCTACTTTGGTAGACCGACTATCGATGATCGATATCCTTTGTAGGTGCAGCTATTGGAAAGACAATAAATACTTAATTTTCTGAGGAAAAACTATTCTAGCAAGGTGACGTCCCCTAGAGCACACGAAACATGAAAGAATAGTATGACTAGAACATAAGTAAGCACCATAGACAACACATTTATCGTGACATAATATGGCCCCTTCACATGGTGATATCCATCTCCATGGCTCCCATCATTGGGTTTGTGCTTCTGGCCTACATGAACTGTACTAGCCTATCAAAATAGCACCTATACTAGTTACATGAGCCAAAGCATCAATAAACGACACGCAGGTCATATGAATATACACCAGCCTTGGACTGTAAATAGTCATGACATCCAGGATGTATTTAATTTACATTCAATGCATCTCATACAGCACAACAATGCCATACCAGTGACTACATTCTCTGGAAAACAAAGTGAGGCGAAGAATCTAAAAGTTACTGAATGGGATCGAAACTTTCGATTCCAAATTAGAACTTCTGATGTCAAAAATTGCTCTTTGTTTTGATTAAAAACCGACATCGGAACTTATGATCCACCATAAGAACTTTCGATCTAATATCGAAACTTCCGATCAAATATCGTTACTTCCGATAGAAAAATTGTTCTCTGTAATGAATTATATTTGGTATTGGAACTTCTGATCAGTATCGGAACTTCCGATCCAACAAAAACTTTTGATTAGTATCGGAATTTCCGAAATTCGATGAATAGGAAAAATAGATCTAGGTGGATCAGAACTTCCGATCTAGTATCAAAACTTCCTATCCGTCTTTTGTGTCTAAAATTCTATCTATTATCGGAACCTCTGATCCAACGAAAACATTCGATCAGTATTGGGAATTCTGAAATTGGACAGATAGAAAAATAGATCTAATCTATTTTCCACCACGTATCTCCATACATGATCGATCCAGATCAAACACAATGTATGTATGCTCTGACAACACTATTGGGAGATGGGGACGCTATGCTAGCTGGAAAATTCAAAAATTTCGCCCTCAAACGTTGGAACCATGCATGAGAGGGATCATGAATTGTTACCTTATATCATGAAATGCGCTAGTGCAGCGGAAGAAGATGTTGGCAAAGACCATCGATGTCCATGCAAAGAAGACGATGATCAGCGCTGTTCGAGCAACGCCTCCACGGAGTCCACAAGTACAGGGAAAGGATTGCTCCCACGCTGGGGTGCTAGCAGCGCTCATGAGAACCGGGGAGAAATCTCAATCTCAACTCTCGAGGTCAAGATGGAAGGGAGAGGATACTTGTGGTGGCTAGGGTGGAGCACTTGGTTCTTTTGAAAACTTGTATCCACGACCTCCTCCTCCCTATTTATAATGTCAAGGTGTGGGCCTTCGACCACAATCAGATCTCTAACAGATCTAATATGTTACATGCTGATCGAAACTTCAAATACCCCTATTGGAATTTCTGGTAAAGACTTTCGATCTATAACTCAGCCCTCATCAGAACTTTCGATACCCCTATCGGAACTTCCAATCTAGTCTTTCAATCTCCAAACCAGAACACATCGGAACTTCTGATACCCCTATCAGAACTTCCGATCAACCGATTCCAAATCAGAACTTCTGGTTTGAACTCTTTGTCTCTGAATAAGAAATAATCAGAACTTCTGATTCCAAATTGGAACTTCTAATTTGAGCTCTCGGTTTTGCAAACCATAAATTATCGGAACTTCCTATACAATATCGAAACTTCTAATTTGAGCTCTCTGTTTCTAATTCATAAAATAATCGGAACTTCCGATTACAAGTCGAAACTTCTGATCCTCCGAGAATTTTCTTGGGCACAATTCCTTCACGAAGATCTTGCACGAACTGTCTCTATGATCTTCGGTGGTGCAATCGCCACCGAGTACAAGTGCTAGTTGAATTTGATGCTTCGCCGCATCAATACCGATAACCTTTAGTCGTGAAAATCAGTGGATAGATGTCCCCAAGCCGGTATAATTTCCATTGGTCGTTGACCCGGTCATCCTAAAAGTACATCTCAAGGGGGTGTTGGTCGACGGCGGTAGTGGCCTTAATGTACTATTCAAACGGACATTAACCATAATCGACATCAATGACTCCATGCTCCAAAAGATGGACACGCCTTTCTATGGGATTATTGTCTTAGGGAAGGCCTCCATCCCCCTTGGCACTCTCACCCTGCTAGTGACATTTGGCACTTGGGACAACTACAGGACCGAGCACATGAAGTTCTACATCACTGACTTCAAGACCACCTATCACGCCAAGCATGGACATCCGTCTCTCGCCAAATTCATCGCGATAACCCACTACACATACTTGGTCATTGAAATTCCTAGACCAGGTGGGGCTTTCTCTATAAAAGGCGACGTCGCCACTTTGCACGCCTACGAACAGGACAGACTCGCCTTGGGTGAGGCCATGAACATTTCTGTTAGAATAGAGGAGACGATTCAAGAAGCCAAGACAACGATGACCATGGGAATGGAGATCCCGACCACCATGCCATCTACATCAAGCTTGACACACTCATCGACTGAATCCAAGAGTATTCACCTCTCAGACGTTGACCACTCCAAGACGACACTAGTCAGGACAGTGCTAGATCCTAAATAGGAATGCACACTCATCAGCTTACTCTGCTCCAACAACGACATCTTCGCCTAGAAACTAGCTAACATGCTAGGAGTACATCGGGAGCTGGTCGAGCACAAACTCCATGTCTACCCGACCGCCTAGCTGGTCAAGCAGAAGATGCACTGTTTTGCTCAAGAGCACAAATAAGCTATTAAAGAAGTTACCCGTCTTTTAGTGGCAAGGTTTATAAAAGAAATACACCATCCTGACAAGTTAGCTAATCCAGTCATTGTAAAAAAGAAAAATAGGAAATAGAGAATGCGCGTTGACTACACCAATCTCAAGAAATGATCCCTTGAAGATCCTTTCTCATTGTCACGTATTGAGCAAGTGGTTGATTCAACTGTGGGCAATGCTCTCTTATGCTTCTTGGATTGCTACTCAGGATACCATTAGATTAGCCTAAAGGAAGAAGATGAAAGAAGAAAGCATTCATCACCCATTTGGTGCCTATTATTATACATCTATGTCCTTTGTGCTAAAGAATGCAGGGGCTACTTACCAGCAGGCGATTCAACGTTGTTAAGAAATGAAGATCGCCTTGATGACGTGGTGACCCAGATGGCCAATATTCAAGTCAAAGTGACAAGGTGGAGGCAGGAAGCTCCAGGCAGGCTTCGTCCCCAAGCTACCCCTGTCATTCTGGAGGTGCCTCAAGATGATGACCTCGCATTTTATCCCGAAGACCCTGAGAATGCTTCTTTTGATAATGAATCTCCGCTGCACCCTGACTTGCAAAAGGTGCGCTTCGACCACAAGTTCAAAACTTCGAAGCTCTGTAAGTACTTTGGAGAAGAAGATCCAGGAGAGTTTTCTTGTTCATATGCTTTAGCAATTGAAGCCCATGGAGGGGTTCAAGATACAATTGCGAAGTGCTTCCCCCTTGCGCTTGAAGGAGTCGCTCTGCGTTGGTTCTGGTCTTTGAAACCAGGATCAATTAAGTCTTCGGAACAGTTAAGAAAGAAGTTCATAAGCAACTTCCAAGGTATATTTGTGCCCCATATGTCCATTGGAAGTCTTTTTCAGGTGAAGCAGCAACCTGGAGAAACTTTGACGCAATTTTTTAAGTGCTTCGCTCATACGAAATGGCAAATAAGAGGGTTGTCTGCATTATCTATGGTTGATGTAGCTCAGGAAGGAGTCACAAATGTAGGCCTCCTCGACAAGCTTCACCGGAAGCATATATCCTCAATAGTGCAATTAATGGCTTATTTTGAGGAATATGCTAGGTTGGAGGAAGGATGGCTCCGAAGGACGGCTTCGTCTTCGCCAACCATCCAAGAAGTTAAACTTGAAGTGAAAACTTCAACTCCTTCATAAGGGCACCACTTCGACAATCAGCATGATAGACGAAGAGGGCAAAAGCATCCTTGCTCCGAAGTCTTGAACATTGCTCCTTCTTCGCAAAAAATTTCCCCTAAGAATCCACAAGCTTCGGGAAACAAGGTCAGCGGCTGGAGGCCGCCAGGGAAGCCGGCTGGTAAGGGCCAGGCCCTCTTCTACTATGTTCATGGCGAGAACCGAAGCCATGCTACCGATGCATGTATGTCTATATTAGCCTTGAGAAGCGAGTATCTCGAAAGGAGCTCTGGTCATGGCACTACAGACCAAGCCCCTCTCGAGGCACATTCGGACCCAGTGCAGATCGTTGGACATGTAGACAACCTTGAAGCCCCAAGACAGCCTTCGGTGGACAATGTTATGCCACCTCCGAAGCAAGAAGATAATCAAGACCGTGGCACAAGAGTGGTTCTTCCCATCTCCGGGGGAGGAACCCTGGGCAGCATGTCAAAAGGGCAGCGGAGGGAGTATGTTCATGATCTAGGGCATATCGGGACCTCTTCGTTGGCAGCTAAATAGTCCGAGTGGTCCCATGTGCCTATATCCTTCTCTGCAGCTGATGCCGCGGTATAAAATTTCCTCATGGGAACCCCCTTGTTATCACTGCTGATATTGCAGGAACAGAAGTTCGGAGAGTGTTAGTTGATGGTGGAAACTCTGCGGATATTATCTTTGTTTAGGCCTTCGACCAGCTTTGCATCCCGCAGAAACATCTCCTCCCATCAGCTTGTCCACTTCAAGGCTTTGCATGACCTCCTCTTGATGTCCTCAGTCAAATAGGTCTCGAGGTTGCCTTCGGAGAGGGGCTCTTAGTCAAAATAGAGGAGGTGATTTTCGACGTAGTTAATGCCCCCTACGCCTATAATGTCTCTTTAGAAGGGGCATGTTAAATCAATTCGGAGCCGTGGCGCATCATAATTATTTATTCCTAAATATGCCCACGCAAGGAGCAGTGCTTATGGTCTTCGGTGATCAAGCTATGGCACGAAGGGCAGAATATGGCCATGGTCCACCTCTTGATACTAGACAAGTGAATAATGTGCAAAACCATTAGGAGGATATCCCTGTATCAAGTGAATCTTCGAAGACGTCCTTTCCAAGACCAAGCCCCGAAGGAGAAATTATAACGAAGATTATTGTAAAGGACGGTAAAGACTATCCCATCTAGTTTGGCAAGGAATTGCCTCCAGAAATTGCTACATCACTAGAAGAAGTAGTTTGAGAGAATTTTGATGTCTTTTCCTGGTACGATGAAGACATTCCGGGAGATAACCGAAATATCATTGAGCATAGTTTGCTTGTGATCCCGAGGGTTCGACCTGTTTGGCAGGGGCTCCGTAAATTATCAGCAGAGAGGGCAAGCCTTGATAAGGCAAAAGTTGAAAAATTGTTGAAGGCTGAGATTATTAGAGAAGTGGCTCATACGAAGTGGTTAGCCAACCCAGTCTTTGTCAAGAAAAGGCCTCCGAAAAATGGCGCATGTGCATTTATTTTACATCCTTTAATAAATCATGCCCACGTGACCCCTACCCCATGCCCACATTGATCAATTAGTTGACTCCACTACTGGTTCAGAGCTCTTGAGTTTCCTCGATGTATAATCTGGATATCATCAAATATCGTTAAAACGCGAAGATGAAATCAAGACTAGTTTTGTAACTCCTTCGGGAGTCTTTTGCTATGTAAGAATGCCCTTCAGCTTGAGAAATGTCAAAGCAACTTTTTCAAGGTTAATTGCTAAAGCTTTAGGTCACCAAATAGGTTGTAATGTCGAAGCCTATATCGATGATATTGTAATAAAAAGTGCTTTATAGCACCAGCATAGTCTAGACTTAGTGGAAACATTTGAGAGCCTCCGAGCATGTGGAGTTCGCCTCAACCCTCAAAAATGTATCTTCGGGGCTCAAGCTGGGAAACTGTTAGGGTATTTAGTTTCGAGCAAGGGAATCAAAGCTAGCCCAACTCAAATAACTGCACTGCAAAAAATAGCTCCACTAGAAAATTTGAAGCAAGTTCAGAAGCTTACTGGATGCCTCGCAGCACTTAGTAGATTTCTAGCAAGCTCCACAGAGCGAAGCCTCCCAATATTCAAAGCCTTGATAGGGTCCAAAGATTTTGAATGGACACCGGAGTGCCAAAAGAGTTTTGACTATATTAAAGATTATCTCAGCAACCTTGCAACACTCACTGTGCCAATGGCAGATGAAACATTTCTTCTTTATCTTATAGCAATGGGCTCCGCTGTCAGTGCGGTCCTTGTTCAAGAAATGGATTTCAATAAGAAGTTGGTACAAAATTCAGTATATTTTGTATCAGAAGCTTTATCTCGAGCAAAAACTTCTTATCCTCTGGGAAACGACGACATTATTTTCTAGCACATAATGTAATTGTACCAACTTCTTATCCTCTGGGAGATATGCTTCGAAGCAAAGATTTGTAGCGCCTCGATTTATCAAATCGAGACATTATTGAATTTCATAAGAAAAACATGTAGAGAATAATATTATGAATTTTCTGAAATTGGAATGGCAATTTTTAGAGTTCAAATGCACCAGATATGAATTTTACAAGTTTAAAAGTATTTCTGAAATTCATTTTCAATTTTTAAACGCCTCGGGTCCACGGTGAGCCAGGCCCACGGTGAACCCGCGCGCTGTGCGCGTGCACCGGGTCGATCTGGACCGTTGGATCCAGATCCAACATGCGTAGGCGAGGCGGGGCGCTTAAGTTATAATGGACGGCCAGGATTAAAACGCGCGAAAGGGTATAACGTGGACGCACAAGATTGAGTCAAGGCTTTTAAAAGTGATCAATGGCCCAGATGGCCTGGTACCCCTTTGACCGGATCAAGGGCGGAGATTAAATCCCGTAGGGCTTTAATCAGAGCGCTCTGATCGCGATCGTGCGGCCAGGATGAAATCCGGCACGACACGCGGTTAGGGGGTTGTACCCCCTTTCGTCTCCGGTGACGGCGGGGTTCGGGTGCGGCAGCGACGGCGCCGACGAGGGGGCTAGGCCCTAGTTCTATGCAAAAATGGAAAGAGGAGGCCATGGTGGTCACGACGATACCGTCGATGGCGATGAAGGGCGGCGGACGGCGATCGGCGGCGAGGGTAGACGCGAAGGGCTTCTCGGGTACTCGACGGCGGTGGGGACCCGACGATCTCCTCGGCCAGCGAAGGTGTGGCCGAGGTAGGGGCGGTCCTTGCGGTCGCAGAGGTGCGGTCGATGAGGACGGAGGGGTACTCCGGCGACGGCGATCGACGGCTGGTGAACGGGCGGTGGTGTTGCGCTTAAAACCAGGTGGAGGGCGTTCTGATCGTGCTCGAGGCGAGTGGGCGTGGCGGTCAGACGCGGCGGAGGCCGGGGGGGGTTAAATAGGACGTCGGAGGGGGCTCGCATGCAAGGAAAGCCGAGGAGGGCTTTACTCACCGGCGATGGCGCGGCCATGCGTGTGAAGGCGATCCAGGGACTTAAACGCGCGTCTTAACGCGCTTAATTGACCGGTGGGCCTCGGGGAAGTTAAGGCCGGCCTCGGTTTAATGGAAGGGGGAGCCGGCGAGCGGATCTGAGGCGAAGTTCTCGCCGGCGGGATTAGGTGGGGGGCCTGGCGCGAGGTTGATGACGAAGCTGACAGGCGGGGGCCACTGGTCGGCGGGCGCGGACGAGCGAGGGTGGCGACTGACGGGTTTGGCCGGGCTCGGGCGCGAGAGGGAACGGTTGGCGCCGACAGGTGGGGCCGAGGTGTCGGGTGCGCGCGTGAGAGGAGAGGTGGTCACTGACGAGTGGGCTCCACAGGTCAGAAGGCGCGCGCGGGAGGGAGTGGGTTGGGCCGGCCGGGAGAGAGAAGGGAGGGGAGGGAGCCCGTTACTGTTTTAAAGCATTTCTGAATAAAAATAATTCTAGGAAATAGATTAAAATCTTAGGGCTACTTCCAAGGTTGGTAAAAATTTATAAAAATTCTCAAAATTATATTTTGGTCTTAGGATCATATACAAAAAGTTTCACCTCCTAGTTTGGCCATCTACTCTATGTTGTAGTTCAAAAGGGAAAAAAGAGAATTAAAAGTATTTTCAGAAATATAAATTCCAAGAAATTGAATTTAATGATATTTTTATTGTTTTGGAAATTTGGGGTGTTACAAACCTACAGAGAGAATTGGAAAATGGGTCGTCGAGCTAGCACCCTTCAGCATCTCCTTTGTAGCAAGGACATCAATCAAGTCACAAGTGGTGGCTGATTTTGTAGCGAAATGGACTCCATCTGCAGTACGGCCTCCGGAAAAATCAAGTGAAGGAATATGGACCATATACTTCGATGGAGCCTTTCAAGCATCCATAGAAGGTGTCGAAGCAGTGATAATTTTACCTTCGGGGCAAAAAGCAATGTATTCTACAAGTCTCAACTTTAAGTCCTCCAATAATATTGCAGAGTACAAAGGAATTTTGCAAGGCACGTTCCCTTGGTGCTACAAGAGTTGTTATTAAAAACATATTCCCAAATTGTAGCAGGGCACGTTGATAAAAGTTTCCAAACCCGGCATCCACAACTTGCTAAATATCTAGAAGAAATCCATAAGATAGAAGCAGCATTTAAAGGGATTTCTATGTGAAGCATACTAAGAGCCGACAATGCACAAGCTGTTATCTTGGCAAAAGCTGCAGCCGAAGCCATAGATATTCCGGAAGGGGCTTTTTATGATGAACTTACTTCTCCTTCGTTGCCCCAACTCCATCATGCAGAGGTCCTTTGCATACCGAACACCGACTGGCGGAGTTCAATTATGGAATTACTGCAAGGCGATGCTAATTTACCCGAAGGCCCCAAACTTTCAAGATTGCAATTGAGAGTCTGGAATTATCATATTATCAATGGTATTCTTTACAAGGCCGGAGTATGTTCTCCCCTACTCCAATTTATTTCTCAAGCTGAGGGCAAAGATATACTCTGAGAAATTCATGAAGGCCTTTGTGGTAGCCATCATGCCCCTCGAGCCTTGGCAGTGAAAACACTTTGCCAAGGGCTTTATTGGCCTACAATAGTAGCTGATGCGGAGGCCTTGGTCCGCACTTGCCAAGGTTGTCAATGGATGGGAAGACGATGTCATCATCCGCCAACACATCTTCAAGTTATTGCTCTAGTTTGGCCCATGGCCAGATGGGGTATGGATCTCATTGGCCTCTTTCCAATGGCAAAAGGAAATTTAAAATTTGTAGTGGTAGCAATTGAATATTTTTCCAAGTGGGTCGAAGCAGAACCCCTCACAGCTATCACTTCCAAGAATGTACACAAATTTTTGTGGCAAAATATTATATGCAGGTTCGGAGTACCTCGACAGTTGACAATTGACAATGGCAGTCAATTCGATGTCGAACCCTTTAGAGAATTATGTGAAGGTCTTGGCATAGAAATGTGTTTTGTAGCTGTCCGTCATCCTTAATCTAACGGAGCCATCGAGCGAGCTAACGGTAATATTTTATCGGGCCTAAATCGATGAAAAGTAGGATTGGAAAAAGGGTTATGGACTGAAGAGCTCCCGAAGATTTTATGGTCCATTCGAACCACTCAGGCAAGGTCCACAGGCTTTACCCCTTTCATATTACTATTCATAGATGAAGCCATGACGCCGACGGAGCTTAAAGGAGGATCTCTTCGCACCATCGAACCTGAAAAAGAAGATAAAAGACAAGCTTCGCTAGACTTAATAGAAGAAACAAGGCTTCGAGGTATTGCAAATCCAACGAAGTATCAATATCAAACGAAGAGTTGGTATGATCCAAAGATTAAACGTAATGAACTTAAACTAGGCCATTTAGTTTTGTGAAACATTATAGCCCCAGGGAAATTAGGAAATAAATAGGAAGATCCATATATCATCCTTCGTTCACGATGCCCTGGGTCTTTTAAATTAGCTAATTTAGAAGGTGAGGAATTAAAGCATGCCTGGCATGCGGAGCACCTTAAGCGATATTTTGCATAGGGGCTCCTTGTAATCATTTGTAAACACTTTCTGAATAAATAAAGCTCATGGTTTGAATAATGCCTACTTCTCAAACATTTCCTACTTCTAGTGGACACACTAGATAAACGGAGTTGATTGCGAAGGAAAGTGTCATTCATTTGAACCAATTTTATGGACTTCAAACCATTGGTTCGAAGCATTCGACGAGGTGGGAAAGTCACATAAAACGGATTCTAAGCCACCGGCTTGAAAGCATCCGTAAAAAGAGTCCAAAGAGACAAAATGGTACGGATTCCAAGAAACCAGCTGGAAAGCATCTGTAAAAAGAGTCCAAGGAGACCACAAAAAGCGGATTCCAAACCACCGGTTTGATAGCATCCGTAAAAAGAGTCCAAGGAGACCAAATAATACACACTCCAAGCATTTAGCTTGAAAACATCTGTAAAAAGAGTCTGAAGCGACCACATTCAAAAAAGGTACTAATTTACCAATTTTCATACTCTAAATTAGTAGAGTCGAAGATATTTTCGAGGTCCTTATTTCCTCTTTAATATAATAAGGTGCTCCGAGCCTCCAAAATTGTACTCCTAACTAACGATATCTTCGTCGTGCATAACCACCTTCGATAAAATCTCAGAGGTGCTTACCCCCAAAGAGGGGCTGGGAAGTAATGAGACAATTTCAAAGCAACCTAGTTTATACTATTTAAACAGATTACATTACATCATGAAAAATTTGTGTCTAAGCCAATGAGGAAGCAAAGACCACTTCGATCAAAATTAAACCGACTTCAAATGTGATTTGTCCCAGAACCTGGAGTCTTTAGAACTTTGCGCTTAACTCTTTTCCCTTCTTTTGAAGCCCGAAAGCGTTTTTGTTCCTGCTGAAGTTCAGCCCAGGTCTAAAGTCGTTCGGGGCTTCTCTCCCAGCTTCAAAGTTGTTCAGGGCTTTTTCCAATTGCTCCTCACCAGTATTTTCTTCTTCGGACCATTCAATGTCCTCTGAAGACGAAGATGCTATACTAAATACTTCTTTTTCCTCCTTTTTAATATAAGTTAACACCTCTTTACATATATCGGGTATAACCTCTATAGAACTTTCTCTAGGAATTGAAAATCAAGGACGCTTGTGAGGCTTTAAGGCTTCGAAGGTGGCCCATTGTTGGCGAAGCCTTTCATTGAACTCTAATACATTGAAGTCAGGATCCAAAGCATATAATAAAACCTAGAAACAAACATTCAAGTGAAGACTTTTCATTTATAAACTTTTCATTCATTAAAATAAAAGAGCATTACAAGATTTCTTGTACATAATTAAGCGCCCTAGAAGCTAGAACTTCGGGTCGGTAGGCGGAGCGGTTGGCAGAGTTGGAGCCGGAGGCTTCGTCTAAGCTAGCCTCTACCAACAGGCTTCGTCGATCCAAGACTTGGCCGCAGCTTTGTTGTCTGCTTTCCAGGTCGCCTGAAAGGCTTCCCAAGCCGAAGCCACGTCCAATGATGGTCATAGCAAGCCTTCATCGTCGAAGCATGCCGGTGTCGAACCTTTCACTGGAGCAACAGAGACCCCGACGGCTTTGAGGTGTCGAAGGACTCCGATCCCAGCTACTTGCCCAAAGATCTCTTCGTAGCGGGTCCCGGAGCCTTTCATCATCTTTATCGCCGCCTGGATCATCTTGAGCTTCTGATATAGAGGTTCATCCGTCACAGCTGAATAATATGGGCACACCATTCCAAAATATTCTAGAACACCCCGGAGGGTATCTAGAGTCTGATCAGCTGCCACTTTGTGCCTCCCCTCGGCCTTCGTCAACTCAGAGGAAATGGAGGAGATCTCTGCTATCTTCGACAATAGGTAATTTTTTGGACCAGCACTTGATTATGTGAAGATCGAAGCTCCACAAGTTCAGCTCCGGAAACCACCTCCACTACCCGAAGCTTCTCAATCTTAGCCCTTAGCACCGTGCGCTCCGCTTGAATTTCTTCAATCAATGAAGCGAGTTTAGCGTAGGTTTGCTGCTCTGTCCAGAGTGCTTGCTCCATTATGGCCTTAGCCCTCCGCTCCTCAAGGAGCTCTTCCTCTAGCTGCAGATTTTTGTCTTAAGAGCTCTTGAGGATCTTTTAGAGCGCTATAACCTTCCTTTTGAGCCGATTGGTTTCTAGCTCAATAGAAGTCACTGCCGCACTAACAAGGATGAATTTCTGCAAAAAAGCAAAGTGAGTACGATGTAATTTTCATTAAATAAATATGGTTGTTATTTGTTGCATACTTGGAGGGTAGCCCATTCGAGGGCCAAGTCGAGCTCCGATCCACTGGCTTCGCACAGAACGGAGACCAGCTCAGAGTTCCCAACCTCTTGGCTATTGTCAGCCAAAGGTTCCAAGAGAGCCCAGAGCCCTGTCCACTGCTCCAAGAATGGAACCAATAGCGGGAGCCAGGACAGGGATCGTTGATCGTCTTCAGCAAGATATTCTTCCGATGCGCCTACTGAAGGATCATTTGTCGAGGGTGTTGTTGTTAAAGAAGGGAGAGGCCCAAGTCAAGTCTTTCCCTTACCTCTCCCTGGCACAAAATTTGGAGCCGCTACTTCAGTCGGAGTAGATCCTCCTTTGAGAGTCTCTCCTTCAAGGGGAACCACCTCATCCGAAGCAACTCCAGTCGTCAGAGCTATCACCTCGGCCAGAGCCTCATCTTCGAGAGAAGCCAAAGCTCCATCCTTGGTCGTAGCCATGCTGCTCCTCGAAGCATCTGCAAAATGCAAGGTATTCATTAACTATTCATTGAAATATTATTGATGCAGAGAAGTCATTTCAGGAATTTCGAAGAAAAAGTTCGCAGACCTACCTCCGTCTAGATTCTGAGGATGGATTTCGAGGTCCCCCAGAAACTCATACATCTAGAGGTACTCTTCTAGTTCCTCCCCCGAAGTTTGTGCTAGAGTAGTAGACGTTGAAGCCCTGGCCTCCGTTGCTTCTACTCCGATCACTGGCGAGCTAGGTTTTTCTAGCTCGGGCTCTAGCTCAACTCTGGTAGGTTCGGGGTGGGTCACCACCAGTGCTTCCGTAGTTTCTCGAGGGGGGTCCTCGGTCGTGACATGAGACTCATCTTCAATTCCATGTAGCAGGTAATCTTCAAGTTCTTTTCCCATGCGAACATCCAAAATTTATTCTTCAGAATCCTCTAAAGAGGAGCTCCGAATATCAAGAGAAGCCGGAGATGATGGAGAAGAAGGGAGTTTGGTTTTCTTCATTTCCTTCTTCACATGAGTCTTCGTAGCCTTTTTAGAGGTCCCAGCAACAACTTTCCTTTTCCGAGAGATTGCTCCCGCTGAGTCGAACTAGGGGCACTCCACACTCGGTTGGAGCGTTCCTAGATCCCAAATAGTTCCACCCTCCATTGCTTCTCCGCTGTAGTAGGGGCTTCGAGCACCTGTTTTGTAGCCCTGGCTATCTGCTCTGGAGCTAATGCCAATGGTGCTGCTGAAAAAGGTAACAATCTATTGAGGATACTATTTATTCTCTAATCGATATTAATGCAGAAGATGTGAAGGCTTACCCAGGTTTCGAAGTTCTCTCTCCAAAACACTTTGGAATACAATATGCCAATCATCCCTGAGAGGTGGTATCCAGAGGGCAATAAACTCTTCGGCCATGTTGCGCATGCTCATGCGCTTGGCCATCGAAGATAGTAACCCAAGCCGCGTTGGAAGCAGGCTTGGGTCCAGAGAAACCTCTACTTCCCTCTGGTACCAGATCTCTTGCAGGGCCCCGCCAGGCAGGAGTCTTCACCGACTTCGGCATAAAACCACCGGAGTATCAAATCGGAGTACCACCGGTCGTTGATCGCCTTCGCTGGAAAATTCTTCAAATGCCCCTTTCGGAGCTAGAAGTTAACACTCCCAAAGGCCACCAGCAGCTTGGAGTCTCCGGGCCCATCTTGTGGCTTCGGTTGGCACAATGCTTCGTGAGTGGCTGTGAAGACTTCGGACCTCCATTCGCATCCTTCAGCTCGAAGGGCCCATTCAAAGATGGCTAATCTTGCGATGGTCTTCGGAGACAATTGCGGGAAGGTAATGTGAACATATCTAATACCTCGACCAAGAAATCTATTGCAGGGAGGCCTAGCCCCGCTTCAAAAAAAATCTTTGAAGACCACAACTTCTCTGCTCCTTGGCGCCGGGGTTACTTCTATTCCAGGTACTCGAGTCCTCATTCCCAGACCCAGCTTCCTATTCACATCTTCCTCTATGTATTCCGCTGAACACTTCCATTGCCCTAGAAGGAAGGTTTTATTCAGTGGCTTCCTGGATGGTGGGCAGAGTTCTCGTGGATTCTTGGGCCAAGAACCGCCTGGGGCTCCCGCCATCGCAACTACTGCAGATGCAGCCCACGCTTGCCTCTCCGCCAGTCCTTGCTGCCATCGGCACTCTTGTGCTAGTCCTCTCGATCGGATGGTTTCTCAAATGTGTTGGAGAGAGTTTGAAGGTGAAAATGTGGAGACTTAGAACTGGAGCTCTGTAAAAGCTTTCCATCGTGGCTCGATTTCCCTTTTTATAACCACTCTGTCTTCGTTTAGCATGGTTCGCATATGCGTTCACACTTGCAGATTCATCCTCTGCCGCTGACAGGTGGGACCATAAGGTAAAAAGGTGTGAACTTGCAGTGAAAATTTCTGTCCGTTATATCTCAGAAAAGCCAAACGGCTATTTGAGGGGTAACATCTCAAATTTAACGGCTCCTTGCGATGCTCTGCATTCGCAACAGTCCATTTCCTTGCGAATCTTTCACAAGGAGATTCAAGTTCAAAGCTTGAGTCTGATACACTTCTGATGTTGAAGACACTTCGAATGGTTGTAATACCTTGAATTTTTTCGAAGTCACTAAGTATGAAAATATTTCTTGCGTATACTGCTCTCCTTCTTATGCAGGCTATTCAGGGAAGCGTATTCGAGGGGATACTGTTGGGGAAAATACTACATCCTCGGGATCCTCAAGATTTCAAGACAAAGACAAATCATAATCTCAAAGTCTAAGACAAATCATAATCTCTAGACTGAAAGGTTTAAAGTCGGAGGGTCTGTCCAGACTCCGGTCCGAAGAGACCCTCCGAAGGTTTCCCCTCCAAAGTGGAAAATAGCCAGAAAGATGGGACATCTACTTTATCTACCTCCTTTGAACATAGTTTACCATATTAACCCTATTTGGGGTACCGAAATAGTTTCCACTATGTCGGTTGTAATTGAGGGGTAAAAAGGTCTTTTCCTTAGAGTTTTTATCTATAAATACCCCCCTTCTCAACCTGTAATAGGCATCGAATATGGAGATATTCAATACATACTTCGAACTATTTTAGGCTATTATCTGTCTTCGGAGGCTTGGAATAATTTACTCAAGCAAACACTTCGTTTATCACACATACAGTTTCTTAAACCTGTTAGCGTAATCTTTTACGCCAACAGCCGACCTCCAAGAAACTGTAAACAATCTCCATTAGTTCAGATGGCGACTCAACCCAGAAAAATTTGTATTCGGGGTGCCGACTAGAAAGTTGCTTGGATTTATTATCAGTAGTCGAGAAATCGATGCAAATCTAGAGATGATTAAGGAGATATTGAACATGGTCAAGCTAGATAGTGTCAATCCCATTTAATATCTTATAGGCTGCAAGACTTCTCTTGGTTGATTTATTTCTCGACTAGGTGAGCACGGGATGACTTTCATCGAATTGCAAAAAAATGAAGGTTTTTTCTTATGGACGCTAGAGGTTGATCAAGCATTCTCTGACCTCAAGAATTTCTTATCTTCTCCACCATTGTTGGTTCTGCCAACCTCTGATGAAACACTCCTCCTCTACATCACTGCCATGACTCACATGGTTAGAACCACCATGGTCGTCGAGTGCCTGGAGGAAGGACACACATATCAAGATCAAAGATCGGTATATTTTATATATGAGGTACTTGGACCATCCATATTTAAGTACCCTCAAGTCCAGAAGCTCCTATACGTCGTCCTCGTCACTACTCGGAATCCCAAGCATTACTTTCAAGCTCACTTTGGGGAGGTGATCACTGAATTTCCACTAGATGATATTTTGCAAAACCGGGATGCAACATGTGAGATCATGAAGTGGGATATTGAACTAGGAGAATACACCATTGACTTCAAGACCTGCACCACCATCAAGTCTCAAGCTCTTAGCAACTTCGTTGTTGAGTGGACCAAGATGCGACTCCCACTGACAAGTGATCTTGAAGAGCACCAGGTAATGTATTTTGACGGTTTTCTCAATATTGATGGTGCAGGAGCTAGAATTCTTCCAATATCCCCTTAGGTTGAAAGTTTGAAATACGTCCTTCAATTATTATTCACGGCGTCCAACAATGCAGATGAATATGAAGTTCTCCTCAACGGTCTATGCATCACAAATATTTATGGTATATGGAGATTCCAAAATTTGTTTATTAACAAAGTTAATAAAGATTCATCCTGTACAAGTGAGAAGATGAATGCTTATTGTCACGAGATTCACAAGCTAGAAGGCAAATTTAGCGGGCTCGAGTTTCATCACATCCCTAGGGATGACAACTGGATCGCTGATTTATTGTCCTAACTTGGCTCATCATGAGCTCCAATCCCAATTGGTATTTTCATGCAAGAACTCCCAAAGCCATCAATCCGACTTGATAAAGAAAGACGTTTGGAGATCAAGTAGGCTCCATCAGAATTGATCATCACTGATGATGAAGAAGACTTGCAAAAATGAATCATTGATTTCATTCTCACCACAAAATCTCCTGAATACAAAGATGTGGTAATTCACCAATCTAGAAGGAGTAAACAATATGTCATGGTGGTACCAGAGTTATATAAAGAGCGGCTTCAACTTGAGTGTTCATGAAGTGTCTTGATAAAGCAAAAAGGTACATAAATACTGAAGAAAATCTATTCGGACATTTGTGGAAATCATGCCAAAGCTCGGACATTGGTTGGCAAGGCCATCAGGTCAGGATTTTACTGGACGATTACCAATGAAGACACCAAGCTACTAATCCATAGCTACCAAGGATGTCAGTTTTTTCCAAACAACATCATCTCACTGCTTAAGCTCTCCAAACTATCCCGACATAATGGTTGTTTGCATGTTGGGGGCTTGATATGGTTGGACCTTTTCCAAAGGCCCCTAGGGTTATGATCGTCTTTTTATCTCCATTGACAAGTTCACCAAATGGATAGAAGTCATCCCACTAAGGACAAGCATTGATAAAAAAGACGCAGAGTTAATGCAAGGCATAATATACTGTTATGGTGTCCCTAATCAGATCATTAGAGATCTCGGGACATAATTTATCAATAATGATTTTTGGAATTTCTATGAGGATTGGTGTATTAAGGTCAAATATGCTTCTGTTGCACACCCGAGAGCCAATGGACAAGTTGAATGAGCTAACATCATTATATTACAAGGGTTGAAGGTAAGAATATTTGATTCCCTTAATAAATATGGAAGTCGGTGGATGAAACAATTGTTAGATCTTCTATGGGGTCTTCGTACTCAACCAAGCCAAGCAACTGGTCATACTACTTTCTTCCTAGTATATGGGTCAGAGGCTATTCTACCAGTGAACATGTTGCATGAGTCCCCCAAGATCCAACATTATGAAGAAGGCACGATCAATCATACAAGAGAAGAAGATATTAACAATCTTGAAGAAGCTTGTCTAGCAGCCGTGATACAATCTGATTTGTATCAACAAGGTCTATGAAGGTAACACAATCACAATGTCTAGGGTCAGTTATTTCAAGTTGGAGATTTAGTCCTTTGCCGAGTACAATCAGCAGTCAGTGCTCACAAGTTGTCAGCTCCTTGGGATGGACCTTACATTATCTCCGAAGTTACCCGACCTTCGATGTTTTTATCCATAACACAATAGTTAAGTTCTTGCTTCAGTTTGGATTAACAAGAATGTTCAATATTTTCCAATTTTCCTTCCACATTTTATTCTCGCCTCCCAAACCCCAAGCTTCTAAAATTAGACGATCTTAACATTAAATTAATGATCCACTCTGGATAAGTTAAGTCAAAATTTTCCATTCACTCATGGGTTTATTTTTTCACTCTTCGTTTCGTCCAATCACTTTTTAGTGATATGTTATGATTATATGTGATATCGACGGTTCTACACAACGTGCATGCAGCCAAAGTTTCCCTACGCTATCGAACCTAAGATAAATCATATAATTAAATTGATCACAACTGATTGGACTTAGAGTAAACTTAACAAAAAAAATACATAATTTTATAACATCCCAAATGTATACAAGTAAAATGTGTCTACATTTCTACTCAACAGGTGCAGTTAGATAAATCTTAATGTCTGAGACAAGGACATTGGCTGTTTCACCGACCTCCACATAAATGTGGCCGACGTCGGACACCCCAATGCCTACCTTCCACCCCACTCAGATGTCACAATGAGCTATTGGATACAACGTTCTAGTGGACTCTCAAGTCTGTTTCTGCCCCTTTGAGTCAAGTGAATGTCTCCACTACCAACCACTCTCTACTAGATGGCTTGACATCGATCATCTTGATCAAAGTCTCTGCACTTGGTACTGATCCCGCTGTGCCTGAGCATTGGACACACACAACTCCATATCGGTAAACTGGGCACCCAGTCGGCGATGAAGCTCTGCAAGCAACGTATTTATTCAAGATGAGTCTCATCAAATAAAAATTCAAAGAAAAGGTGTATAATTGGTTATCTGTATTTTATACTCACCAAATCACTTCTCAGAGGTCACCTCAGACGTCTTCCTCCTTGAGCTTTTTCACTTCAGCAAGGGCTTCATACCTCCCGGTTATGACTTGTTCTACCATGGTGATGATTGGTCTGCCAAGTTGGTGGTTGTTTCAAGGCACTAAGTTGACGCTAAACACTCTTCCTTACAAGAACTAGATTAATACAATTAGTGATATCAAACCAATAGCAGAAAGTGGTGGGAGCACACCATCAGTGATATCGAATGCATAGTACATAATATGTGTATTTAACTAGAATTTGATGGAATACTTACGGTGGTCTCCTCGACCTCGGTCACAATGGGGTCAGTTTCTAGTGACATGGAGTCAGCCACCTCCAGTTTGGCCGGAGGCATCTCCACGTTAACAACGGCGGCAATTTCAACTGCTGGCGATTGATCTGCAGGTGCTGCTAATGACATGGGCCTCGATGCCTCCACCTCTGCCGAAGTAGGTGCTCCTGCACTTGGTGTGGCAACATCCTCATCACCAGCTGTTGGTGTTGGGGAATAGGGGAGCTACGCTAGCCGGAAAATTCAAAATTTCCTCCCTATGGCCCTAGGCTCATGCATGTGAGATCATAGATTGGTACCTTCTAGCACAAGACACGCTAGGTGCAGCGGAAGAAGATGTTGGAGCAATGTGTCAAGCCTCTCCTCGATTAGTCCTTGACGTCCCTCGCTGATCCGATCAATGAAGACGACGTAGTCATTCGCATTTAGATATTCACGAGCGTCGCTATTGGAGCAACACCTCCACGGAGTCCATACTTACAGGGATGGAGTACCTCCCACGACAGCGTGATAGCACCGCACATGAGAGACGAGATCCTTGACCTCAAAGTTTGAGATCAAGAAGGGGAGGAGAGAACTCTTGGGTGGCTAGGTCTAATCTAGGCTTATTGCTTGCCCCAAGATGTCCTCCTCCTCTCCTTATATAGGGCTTAGAGCCCCTAAGTCGTGCTCTTCCCGAAACCCTAAAAAGCGTAACAGATCCAATCTATTTTCCCGTGTCAAAACTTCTGATCCTATATCGGAACTTCCGACAGGGTATTTTAGGTCTCCTGATATAGTATGACAAGCAACATATCCAATCTGTTATTACCCACCTCAGAACTTCCGATACCATATCAGAACTTATGATCAGTACAAAAATTTCCGGTTCCGAATCGGAACTTCTGGCTCGTCGGAACTTCCGATACCATATCGAAACTTCCAAAGCAACATTTGCTCTCTATATCGAGGCCAGAACATAATTGGAAATTCCGATACTTCCTATCGAAACTTCCGATACACGGAATTTTCTTGGGCATATCCTTCAATCTCCCACTTGCACAAGAACCAATTCATTGCATGTTTCAATCCATCCCCTTATGTTTTTGACCCGATAGGTTCATACACTAACGAATGTTCACCGGAAATCGTTTCTAACTTAGTGATCAATAGCGGTATCTAGCAGCACATATTGACCCCTGAAAACGTACAAAATAAAATTTTCACGAACCTTGATATACGGAAGCACTAGTCCCTTTACAACGCGTCGTCAGTCAAGCTCAAGGCGAGATATGTGCCACCCTTGTTGGTTAACTTGACATTTTGACTCGATCAAGTATCAGATTCAAATCATGACTAACTCCTTAGTCATAGTGGCATGGCAATGCACCTTTCTAATCCAATACCTCGAGGGGCCCAAAGATGACTCTCCCGTTATTAGGAGGGGTAAATTCCATCTTGACCGCTCACATCCCAACACATGTTTCACAACACACCTAAAAATAATCGTTATTACTACCCTGTTACGGAAGAGCGTTAGGAAGCATCTAAGTGTGTCACTACGCATTCTGGAATCAAATGACAATCTCACCTCCAAGGACTCTGCAGGTACACCATTTGAGATGACAACAGTTGGCACATAACAATCTCAGCAGTATCTCAAGTGTGTCTGTCCAATACCGTGTTCACCAACATGTGTCCACATAACTGATTTGACATCTCTATGTCCATGATCTATAAAACACAATCATCAACTAGTCGAATGTGGTAATCCATGTATCATCATTGTCCCACATGATGATAAGATTAGGGACCCTTTTGAACAACATCATCATAAAGCAAATAGTTTCACATAATAAGTCGTACTCATTAATTAAATGCAAACGATATTTATTTAAGGAACAAGATAATAATTATCCTTATACATTAGCATATACTCTACTAGAATCTTCTACAAACACATGACACACTCACGCAAGTATCTAATACCCATGTAGCTCATATGCTCCTCATGCTTGGGCTGAGGAAGAGGCTTTGTCAACGGATCCGCCATGTTCAAATCCGTGTGCACCTTGCAAATCTTCACATCATCTCTCTCAATGATCTCACGGATCAGGTGATATCGCCGAAGTATATGTTTTTATTTCTAGTGCGATATAGGCTCCTTAGCTTGCGCAATGGCACCACTATTATCACAATAGAGGTCCACTTGACTAGATGCACAAGGAACAACACCCAACTTAGAAACAAACTTCTTGATCCAAATGGCCTCCTTTGTCACTTTTGAAGAAGCGATATACTCAGCTTCTGTTGTAGAATCGGCCACCATCTCTTGCTTGGAACTCTTCCAACTTACTGTGCCTCCATTGAGGTAGAACACAAAACCAGACTGCAATCGAGAATCATCTTTATCGGTCTGAAAGCTAGCATCCGTGTAACCACTTACAATAAGCTCCTCTTCACCACCTTAAACTAGGAACATTTCCTTGGTCCTTCTCATGTACTTGAGAATATTCTTTACTATAGCCTAGTGACTTTAACCTGAGTTCGATTGGTATCTGCTCATAACACTCAGAGCATATGACACATCTGGGTGTGTACACAGCATGACATACATGATGGATCTAATTGTGGAGGCATACGGGATCACACTCATCTTCTCTAGCTCATCAGGTGTCACAACACAATGAGTTTTACTAAGAGAAATACCTTGTGACATTGGCAGAAAACACTTCTTAGAATTCTACATTTTGAACCGTTTCAAAACCTTGTCAATGTACATACTTTGGCTTAATCCAATTAACTGTTTTGATCTATCTCAATAGATCTTTATGCCCAAAATGTATGCTGCCTCTCTAAGATCTTTAATCGAAAAACTATTTTTCAGTGAAGTCTTGACAGCATTCAAGAAAGGAATGTCCTTTCCGATGAACAATATGTTATCCACATATAGGACCAGAAACACAAGTGAGCTCCTACTAGCCATTTTGTAAACACAAGGCTCTTCTTCGTTCTTGATGAAGCCAAACCCTTTGACTACCTCATCAAAACAAAGATTCAAACTCCTAGAAGCTTGCTTCAATCCATAAATGGACTTTAGCAACTTACAAACTTTCCCAACATTCCCCAGAGTCACCGAGTGCATGCTCCTGGCCTCCATGATGAGTACCAGTCCATCTCGCATAGTCTATACTACTTACATTGGCCGACTTACCACAGAAATGACATGCAAGCTGTAATGAATTTTACATCAGCATTGGGCTGTAAATAACCATGACATGCAAACCTTATTTAATTTACATTCATTGCATGCATCTCATACATCATATTTAACCAAGGCCATGTTAGTCATGACATTCTCTTCAAAACAAAGTTAGGCGAGCAATCTACAAATGACTGGATTTTGGATCTGAAAAACTCAGGTCAGCAAGCTCAGTTTTTCAAAATCGCGCTGGTCGAAACTTCTGATCTGGCATCAAAACTTCCAATCAATATCGGAATCCCGCATCGAAAAAATTGTCTTTTGTGTCGAATCATTATTCGATATTAGAACATCCGATCAGTATCGGAACTTCCGATCCACCATCGGAACTTCTGATTACATCGAAATTTCTGATCTGCCGTGGATAGAAACAGATCTAATCTATTTTTCCACCATGTATCTCCATACATGAGGGATCTAGATCGAACACTATGCACATAGGCTCCGATACCACTATTGTAGAATATGGGAGCTACACTAGCCGAAAAATTCAAAATTTCTGCCCTTTGGCATTAGGGTCATGCTTGTGTGATATCATAGATCGGTACCTTCTAGCACAAGATGCGCTATGTGCAGCGGAAGAAGATGTTGGAGTAGAGCGTCAAGCCTCTCCTCGCTTCGTCGTTGCTGTCCCTCATTGATCCAATCGATGAAGACAACATAGTCATTCACATGTAGATATTCACGAGCATCGCTATTGGAGCAATGCCTCCACGGAGTCCACACGTATAGGGATGGAGTGCCTCCCACAGTAGTGTGCTAGCACCGCAAGTGAGAGACGGGATCCTTGACCTCAACGTTTGAGATCAAGAAGGGGAGGAGAGAACTCTTGGGTGTCTAGGTCTCATCTAGGCTTATTGTTTTCCCCAAGATATCCTCCTCAGCTCCTGTCCTTATATAGGGCTGAGAGCTCCTCGGTCGTGCTCTTCCCGAAACCCTAAAAACCGTAATAGATCCAATCTGTTTGCCCATGTCAGAACTTCTGGTCCTGTATAGGAACTTCAGACAAGGTATTTTTGGTCTCCTGATATAGTACGACACGCAACATATCCAATCTATTATCGCCCACCTCAAAACTTCCGATACCATATCAGAACTTCCAATTAGTACAAAAATTCACTATTCCAAATCGGGACTTTTGGCTCGTCGAAACTTCCGATACCATATCGGAAGTTCCGAAGCAACATTTGTTCTCTGTATCGAGACTAGAAAATAACCAAAACTTCTGATACTTCCTAATGGAACTTCCGATACACTGGTTTTTCTTGGGCATATCCTTCTGCCAGGGCATTTGATGACCTGCTCGACCTAGTCTTCCGCTGGTCCACCGTCTTGGAAAAAACCACCATATCGGCAAATGGGACAGTCGATGCCATCATGCCCACTGGATCCTTATCGGGCAGCATCACCTAAGTAGGGATGAAAACAAGAAAGCAACAACGTTAAAGCAAGATCATGTTCAAATATTTGACTCATACAAATCACACCTAAGCCTCACCATCCCGGTTGTCAGAACACCATCTTCTTTGTCTGCGAGCTGGGACCCGCTCCGGGGTGAATCTAGCTGCTGGTGGTGGAGGAGGCAAAGGTAGTTGCATTGATAACAGTGTAGGTTGTGTAGATACTAACGACGACGATACATAAGCCCCGACAACCATGGAAGCCACCTCGGAAGTCTCTGAGTCGTCACCCGCCTCTCCTTAGAAGGATGATGGAATCTTAAGCTGCCCCTAAGGCACTGCCACATTTGTTGCTACACTCATCCGTGCTCTTGTTGATCGTGGCCCCACCGTGGCATCCGCCACCGATGACTTAATCCTCTTCGCTTGAGGAGGGAAAACTTCCTTGTCCTTGCTTTTCTCGGCGGTCGGCCCAACATGTGGGTCGATGTCTTTTTGCCTAATTGCCCGAGGATGTTCTGGTAGTGGCAGTAGAGAGAAAAGGGCTTCCTGACCATACACAGTTCGAGAGTTAGCACTCAGAAGGTGCACCTGAGGGGTCTATTGACCAGGAAAAATTCAAGACCGAAGCTTCGAAGCACTTTCTGATTCCTCAAACTTATCGACATATCGAAAAATGCTCGGGGGCTTCTGTTGGGAATATGATCCTAGGCTACTTCCCGAATAGTTTCAAGACGATCAATCAACAATGGGATTTCTCCAGGTGGACATCTTTTAGGGATCCACACACTCCCGAGTTGAGCACTCGGGAAGAGGTCTCCCCGACCACTTACTTTCAGACGGTCACTATCAAGAGCCAGATCATCATTAACTCTCCATAAACCCGTAGTTAATCAAAACAGTTATCTCTACAATTATTGCCCATACACTGATTATTTCCTCTTTTAATTAGTCTTTAATGGGGCTCATTGCACCTAATTTGTAACCCCCAATTCCTATCATACGAAGGAATCGGGGAGAGTCTAAAAAGGGGATCTAGAATCTCCGAGATTATATTGGATTATTCTGAAATCATACATATGCAAGAGTAGTGTTATTATCCTGCGGGAGGTCTGAACTTGTCTAAAATCTTTGTTTTTGTCTCACTTAGTGAGATAACCATTGAATTGTACCACAACTCCCCATTAGCCTAACCAATTTCTTCTATGAGCAAACCTGCAGTACATTGTTCTTCGTGAGACAAAAAACAAATTAATTTTATGTAGCATTTTTACACATTATACGTGTGAGCCCCGTTACAGTGTATTCTACAGATAGCATTATAGTAGTACTACTAGTAGATCAATCAAAGCCATGAATTTTAAACAGTAAATTGGTACGTTTAATTGGTAAATCAGTCGATGATGGATGCATGGGAGATATGTGGCTGTCGCGGTTGCGGCTAGAAACGAACAGGGACACTCGAAGATGATGACATGGAGCTGGGAAGCTGTAAGCCGTCTACAGCCACCGAGTGAGATGCGCCAACGCTAGACATTTCTATGAAGACTAAAGGCCTAACTTATTTTTTGGATTATTTTATCCTTTATGTAATCTGTTACTTCTCATTAAGGTAGTAACAAACAAATAATCCGAACCATTAAATAAAAAAACAATGGTTAAAATATATTCTACTGCCAGTATAATATATGCACAGGAAAATAGTGTGTATAACATAAATTTGCATGTTGCTTACAGGCGTAATTAACAAAAAGATAACCTCCACTTGCAAACTATATGCATGACAGCATGAGTTCGATCTACTGCTACATGCGTCGATCAACGATCGACGACACCATTCTCTGCAACGTACGGAACCAATGGCGAGATGGCGCCTAGCATAATACAGTACAAAAAATGTTGAGATAGAATTGGACGTCAGAGAATATAATTTTGGACAATATCACCGCAAGATCCATCGAACAAGTATAAAATAAAGTGCATCGTGTCGGTTTCCTGCCCACAAAAACTAAAGAGGAATAGTCACGTATCACTACTGTTTATTTGAGGGCTCGCCTATATTTCTGAGAAGCATGTTTTCTATGTTCCACTCTAGTAACGACTCTCAAAACAGAGCTCTTATTTTTAATTTCCATCATTTCTTCACATAATATACACGTGTATTTGATAAAATCATAATACATAATAAATTTTTTATTATTTAATAATGAATGACTAAATTTAAATATTCAATTTTTTACATGCAAATACAAATAATCAAATTTAAATATAGGAAGATAATCATCTATCGTATTGAACAATAGGAACTAAATCATCTATCATATTTAAATATAGGAAGATAATCATCTATCGTATTGAACAATAGGAACAATACGAAGTTTCCTGGGTTTAGCGGGGTATTATCGGAGGTTTATCGAGAATTTTTCCAAGATAGTCAAGCCGATGACCAAGTTATTACAAAAGGGAGAGAAGTTTGAATGGACTCCTGAATTCGAGGAAAGTTTCCGCACCCTCAAGACTCGGCTGGTGTCAGCACCCATACTGACCCTACCAGATATCTGGAAGGACTTCCATGTTTACTGCGACGCATCTCGCCAAGGATTGGGATGTGTTCTCATGCAAGACGGAAAGGTTATTTCATACGCCTCTCATCAGTTGAGACCTCATGAGCTAAACTACCCGACCCATGATTTGGAATTGGCCGCTGTAGTGCACGTCCTTAAGATATGGAGGCATTATTTGGTCGGAAATCGCTGCGAAATCTTTACAGATCACAAGAGTTTGAAGTATATCTTCACTCAGCGAGACCTCAATCTGAGGCAAAGACGATTGTTGGAATAATAAAGGACTACGACTTAGGTATTCACTACCACCCTGGAAAAGCCAATGTGGTAGCTGATGCATTAAGTCGTAAGGGATATTGTACCGCCGTCATGATTCATGATCACGCGCCCTCACTTTATAAGGTGATGGAAAAGCTAAACCTTGGGTTAACAACAGGAGCGTATCTAGCCACTTTGGAGACCCAGCCAGTTCTATTTGAGCAGATCCATGAGGCTCAGATGGAAGACCCGGATATAGCTGCCATTAAGAAGAACATGAGACAAGGTAAAGCCCTCGGATTTTTAGAAGACGAGAATGGCAGCGTATGGTTTGGAACCCGGATATGTGTGCCGGATAAACCGGAGATAAAGACCCTTATCCTAAGGGAAGCCGATGACACTTTATACTCCATCCATCCCGGAAGTACCAAGATGTACCAGGACCTGAAGGAACGCTATTGGTGTGTTAGCATGAAGAAAGAGATTGCTCAGTTCGTCGCAGAGTGTGACACCTGCAGAAGAGTAAAGGCAGAACATCAGAGACCTGCAGGATTGTTACAACCACTTAAAGTGCCTGAATGGAAATGGGAAGAAATAGGAATGGACTTCATCACCGGACTCCCAAAGACCCAGCATTGGTATGATTCTATTTGGGTAATCATCGACCGGCTCATGAAAGTAGCACACTTCATAGCCGTTAAGACGACCTTCAGTGGCCCTAAGCTCGCAGAGTTGTACATGGCCCGCATTGTGTGTCTTCATGGAGTGCCCAAGAAAATAGTGTCCGACAGAGGAAGTCAGTTTACCTCTCGTTTTTGGAAGAACCTTCAAGAAGAGATGCGGACGAGACTGAACTTCAGCACTGCTTACCACCCTCAGACAGATGGACAAACTGAAAGGGTGAATCAGATATTAGAAGATATGCTACGGGCATGCGTCCTGGATTTTGGAGCAACTTGGGACAAGAGTTTACCATACGCTGAGTTTTTGTACAACAACAGTTATCAAGCTAGCCTTCAGATGTCCCCGTTCGAAGCCCTATATGGACGAAGGTGTAGGATGCCTCTACTTTGGGATCAAACCAGCGAATCCCAAGTATTTGGAACTGACATCCTTCGGGAAGCTGAAGAGAAGGTACGGATCATCAAAGACCGGCTCAAGATAGCCCAATCTCGCCAAAAGAGCTATGCAGACAATCGTCGTCGAGATTTAGCCTTTGAAGAGGGAGACTATGTCTACCTCCGTGTCACACCCCTCCGTGGCACTCAATGGTTTAACATGAGAGGAAAGTTGGCCCCTCGATATGTTGGACCATTTCCCATTATTCGATGCCAAGCCGAAGTCGCTTATAAGTTGGAACTGCCACCCTCACTAACCGGAGTGCATGATGTGTTTCATGTATCCCAACTGAAGAAATGCCTTCGCGTCCCGACAGAGCAAGTGGACCTGCAACAGTTGGATGTTCAAGAAGATTTGACCTACGTGGAAAAGCCCGTCAAGATATTGGAGGTCAAGGAAAGGACAACCAGAAGCCACGTCATCCGCTTCTGTAAAGTTCAGTGGAGCAATCATCCCGTACAGGAAGCCACATGGGAAAAGAAGATGAACTCAAGGCACAGCATCCTGAGCTATTCGAGGAATGATCCCAATCTCGAGGACGAGATTCTCTGTAAGGGGGATAGGATTGTAACACCCCAAGAATTAAAAGGAAATAAAATAAAAGAAAATATTATTAAAGACATTTCTGAATTTATTTATTAAAGAAAAACCCTAAAAGAGCCCTATTAAAGCAAAACAGGGAGAAATATTCAAAATTTGGACTTGCAAAATTTATAGGATAAACTAGAGGCCAAAATATAATTTTACAAATTTTTACAAATTTTTACCCACAATGCTTCAATCCTTAAACAAATATATAAATTACTGTAATTATTTTAAATCAAAAAACAATTTAAATTCTAAATGGGCCTCAACCCTCAATCTGCCCCAAGCCCGGCCCAGTCCGACCGCCAGCCACCGACAGGTGGGACCAACCTGTCGGCGCTCGCATCCCCTCTATCCTCCCCACGCCCATCCCCCGCCTGGCCCACCCGTCAGCCACCCATGGCCGTCCCTCGCTCTCTGGTCACCGGGGCCCATCTGTCGGCCTTTCCTTTTCTGCTTCGCCCGCTGACAGGTGGGGGCCACCTATCAGGACCTTCGTCCCCGATGGAAGGGGATCGCTCCCCTTTCCTTCCGGCGACCCCCTTTCCTTCCCTCACCGCCGGCCGCCCCGATCCTGCTGGATCTACCTCGGACACCTTTCCCCGGACCCCATGATCCCTTTCCACCAATAGGCCATGTGTTTTGGCGATTATGGTAGCCGTGCCAAGGGAATGGAACCCTCGCCGGAGCAGGAAGGAAACCCACCGCCGATGACCCTATAAAACCCCCCCAAGCTCCGCCTTCAGCCCACACCGTCTTAGCGCCAGCCTGTGCGATCCAGAGCGCCACCGCCCCTCCTGTCGGGATCCCCCTCTGTTTCAACTCCGGCCGCCGCTCGCCGACGACTCCGTCCTCCCCCGCCCTAGCCACCGCCACCGTCGGTACCATCATCGACCACCCGTCCTCGGCCACCCCTCTGTTGGCCGTGGAACCCGCCGGATCGCCGTCGCCGTCGAGCTCCCGAGGACCCCCTTCGTCTACCCCTCGCCGCCGGTCGCCATTCGTCGTCCTCCATCGCCACCGCAGGTATCGTCGTGATCGCCGTCCTCCCCTCATTCCATTTTAGCCAAAACCTAGGCCCCTAGGCGCTCGCCGCTGCCGTCGCCGCCGCGCTTGAGGCCGCCGTCACCGGAGACGAAGGGTAAAGTACCCTCGTCGCCACGTGCCGTGCCGGATGGCCCCCTGGCTGCACGATTGCGGTCAAAGGGCTAGGATTAAATCCCTTCGGGATTTAATCCAGGCCCTTGATTTGGTCAAAGCAGTATCGAGGCCTCTCGGCCGTCGATCGTCACTTAACCCGTCCGCTCGATCTGGTGCGTCCACGCGTACCGGTTCAGTGCGATTTAATCCTCGCCGTCCAATCTCATTTAAACGAACCCGCCTCGCTCCCGACCACCGGATCTAGATCCAACGACCCTAGATCATTCGGTCCACGCGCACAGTGGCCCAGTCCACCGTGGACCAGAACCCATTTTCCAGTTTAAATAAAATTCTAGAAATTGATTTAAACTTTGAAAATTCATAACTTGCTCATTTTAACTCCAAATTTCACCATTCTAATTTTGTTAAATTCAGCATTTTATTCTCTACACATTAATGCCATAAAAACAGTATGTTAATATTTCCCAAAGTAATCTTATTAATTAAATGAATAAAAACCCCTTAGGGATAAAATTATTAATTCATAAAATAAATAAGGAAAAAACCTTAAAATATAGGCTTTACTGTTTTTTCACCAAACTTCAGAATATTAAAACCTTAATTCACCCATAGACATGTAAGTTTATTATTTGGTGGACTTTTATCTGTTTATTGAATGTATTGTTTATTTTTCCGTAACGAGAAGACTACGAGTTCGTCGAGGAGGCGGAGTTTTATCCAGAGGTTCCACCTTCCCCATTTGCTGAGCAAGGCAAGTCATCGACCCTCCTGTGGAAATAGTTGATCACCTTTGAGCCCATGTTTTAATGAATTATCGCTATAACTCATAGGATAATATTGCATTAGTCCAACATCAAGCCCTACACTTATATTTATTAGATCCCCATCCTTGTGTGCAAACCGAAGCCATGCTTATTGAGCCTTAACTCCTTGTCACTCTACAAATATTATATTAGCTAGTGCCCAATGTACCGGCACAACTGCTATAGGATAAAAGAAATGGGTCGTAGATAAAAGGATTCTACTATATGAAATTTCCCCGTTATTCTTGTCTCTAGACTCTGTTGGAGTTGGCTATGTTATAAGTATGGTGGGTTCCGGGTGCAAGCTAGGGCATTGGTTGGTCGCACCCGGGACACTATAAGGACCAGTCTGTGGGATCTGCTGCAAAGCACTTCCGTACCAACCACAAGTCTAATGGGTAAGTCCTAACTGGAAGTATGGAACAATCCGACTCGATGCACCATAGTGGAGGGGGCAAGGGGCAACCTGCGGGTGACTTGTACCTACGTGGCTCAAGGGGGGGTATGGTGAGGCTCGACACATCGAGACACGATACGAAACCCATAAGAGGGTGCTGTCGAGTCGAGGAGGACCATATGGAAGGTTTTGGCACGAGTTCCCATGGAATGGATCATCTCGTTACACTTTGGTGTAAGTGGTGAGTGCGTGCCTTGTGGTTACAGTGGTACATCTCTGATCAGAGTATTTAATCTTTTCGAAAAGCTGAGCCCATGGTCAAGGGCGGGTTATGTGACTACTCGTAGTTAGTTTACAACTATTTGAATAGTTGAGTTATTCATGGCATGTAAGGACTGTTGAGCGAGGTGGGGCTGACTGTACCCCTCGAGTTAGAAGAAGATGATGCATACACATGTTTACATTTCAGTACTAATAAATTGATCACATTTAATGCTTTACAATTATGCTTTTCCGCAAAATTAGCCACTATCTCCCTTGTTATTACTCTGCATTATATTTGCATTCGGTGGCTTGCTGAGTACGTTTGTACTCACCCCCGTTGACTTACACCACCAGAGCCCGTCTACTACGAGGAGGATAAAGGTCTGGAGTAGCGACCTAGTCAAGGCGAGATTGGAAGGAGGCGTTTATCTAGGACCCCTTTATTTTATTAGTTTCTCTTCACCTTTATTCACTTTTGTATTAATACGGTCTACGAACCGTGAATGATTGCTCGTATTTGTACGTGGTCGCATTATGAACGTCTTGGTTTATTGATTTTCTATGGAATTTCAATAAATATCCTGATTTATTAAATCGGGGCGTGACAGGCTTGGTGGCCTATTTTGAGAGCCCTTCTATTTTTGAGAGTCGAGTAACGGCCCTGTTGGACTTTGATTTTTTTACGGACTCTCAAAAATGAGTTTGAGGGCTCAAATAGGGACCTTATTGTAGTTGCTCTAAAAATCGTTATTTGAAAAACTCATAATTATTTCTTATGAAGTCCGGTATAGATAAACTTTATAAAAAAGAAATGCACATCTCAATGAGATTTATAACCTTTTAATTTAGTTTAAAAGATTAGTTGTAAACATTAACACATAAAACCAATTTAAGAGATTAATTTGTTTGATTCAAGGCACAAACCAACACTCATGTATCAGTGTATGCTGGTAGCGGTTTATTAATAGAGTCGGCACTGTTGCGGCATAATAAATGTTTCCTGCACAATAACAATTTGTACTTTATTTGATCATTGGTTTACAGTTTAAGATTTAGGGTTTATAATTTATTAATGACAAATAAGAAATATTAAAAATACAAAGGTAGCCTTTTTCATACAAAATAATAAATGTCAAAATACAAAGCTTTGATTTTTTAACAATAAAAGATAAATTTTAAAACAAAAATGGTAGCCTTTTTTAGTAACAAATAACAAACACTACAAGAAAATAATAAATTTTCGTCGGTATTTTTAAGTTCCGTCGGTTTTTCCGAAAGCTGACGGAAGTTAATTAACTTTCGTCGGCGTAGAGGAGCCAACGGAAGTTACGTTAACTTCCGTCGGCTTTTCAGTGTGGCCGAAGGAAGTAAAGGGGATTTCCCCCGCCCGGAATATATCCCTTAACTTCCATCAGCCACAGTTGTTGGCCGATGGAAGTTAAATGATATATTCCACAAACCCCCGCCACCAATCCCAGCCCACCGCCGCCCGGCCCATGCTGCCCCACCACCGTCCGCCGCTGCCCCTCGGCCTCCGTCGCCCGCCGGTGTCTCTGTTGTCTGCCGGTCACGTCGAAGCCCGTTGGCGTCGCCATCACCACCGCACATGTATGGATTGTGAAATTGGGATGAGATGCATGTCAATTTAGGATGAGAATATCAATTTGCAATATATGTTGAGAATGTGGGTTGGGAATATATGTTGTGGCTTATTTGAATTGAATTGAATTGTGAATTCAATTGGGCATGTCAATTTTGGTTGAGATGCATGTCAATTTGGGATGAAAATGTCAATTTGCAATATATGTTGAGAATGTGGGTTGAGAGTATATGTTGTGGCTTATTTGAATTGAATTGTGAATTGAATTGGGCATGTCAATTTGGGCTGAGAATGTAAATTTGGGATGACAATGTCAATTTGCAATATATGTTGATAATGTGGGCTGAGAATATATGTTGCGGATTATTTGAATTGAATTGAATTGTGAATTGGATAGGGCTGAGAATCTGAGATGTCACATGTTTTGGCTTATTTGAATTGAATTGAATTGTGAATTGTGAATTCATGTTGCGATCTTTATTTGTAATATATGTTGTGATGTTAAAAAAATGTTCATGTATTAATTTGTTCATGTTGAATGTGAATTTGGATGTGATATGTGAATTTGGAAGTGAGATGTGAATTTGGATGTGATATGTGAAGTTTGAATGTGAATTTGGATATTGTTTGTGGGAATACATCATCCCCGGGATCTTCAAGATTACAAGACAAAGACAAATCATAATCTCTAAATCTAAGGCTTGTCTCTGAGCTAGAAGGGTTAATGTCGGAGAGTTCGTCTAGGCTCCGGTCTGAAGATACCCACCGAAGGCTTCCCCTTCGCAGTGGAAAATAGTCAGAAGGATGGGACGTCTACTTTGTCTATCTCATTCGAACATACTTTACCGTATTAGCCCAATTCGGGGTACCGAAATAGTTTCCACTATGTCGGTTGTAATTGAGGGGTAAAAAGGTCTTTTCCTTAGAGTTTTTATCTATAAATACCCCCTTCTCATCATGTAATAAGGATTAAATATTCAGATATTCAATACACAACTTCGAACTACTTCGACTATTATCCTGAACGGAGGTTGGAGATTGTTCGCTTTCACAAACACTTCGTTTGTTAGTTCTTAAAATTAGAGAACCTGTTAGCGTAATCTTTTATGCCAACAGTTGGCGCCATCCGTGGGGAACCTAGTTATAAAAGCTAGTTCTCTGCCACTGCCTATATTTCGAAGAGCGCTTACGGAGGGAGTTTCAGAGTCTCAAGATTCCGTGCACCCTTCGGCAAGGGGCTTCAAAGTACAGTTCGAAGGCCTTTCCTCACCTTCCCCAATTGTTCGAAGCCTCTGGTATTCGTGCCTTAGCTTCGTAAGTTATGCCTCCCAAGCGGAGTCTAGCCACCGATCCTCCCCGAAGGTCCCCTCGAACCCACGGTGCAGGACCTTCATTCATTCCCCAAACTCCCGAAGTGGTCATTAGACCTCGAGCAGCCAGAGTTCCTCGGGCAGCTCCGTCTATACTTCGAACTGATTATGTCGATTCTCAAGACCCAGAGGACCTCTTTGGAGGAAGCAAAGACCTTCCTGAGGATGCGGCTGCCCAGGTAGCACAACTTTAGGAGGATGTAGCAAGATGGAGGCGGGAGGTTGCAGACAGGCTTCGCTCTCAAGCCATCTCTCCTGCTTTGGAAGTGCATCAAGATGGCGACCCTGATGATTATCCCGAAGCTCCTCAAGTCCAAGAAGATGCCGAGAATGCTTCCTTCGACAATGAATCCCCGCTGCATCCGTACTTGCAGAAGGTGCCCTTCGATCCTAGGTTCAAAGCCTCGAAGTTGCACAAGTACTTCGAAGGGTCTGACCTTGGAGAATTCTCTCGTTCTTATGCCCTAGCAATAGAAGCCAGTGGAGGGGTGTGGAATACAATTGCAAAATGTTTCCCCCTCGCATTGGAAGGTATGGCCCTCCGTTGGTTCTAGTCTCTAAAGCCAGGATCAATCAGGTCATGGGAGCAATTGAAAAGGAAATTTGAAAGCAGCAAGCAGGAGTAACCCTTCGGGAATACTTCACATGCTTCGCCCACACCAAGTCCCAAATAAAAGGCTTGTCTACATCTTCAGTGGTGGATGCGGTGCGCGAAGGTGTTTTAAATCCAGACCTCCTCAGCAAACTTCACCGGAAGCTGGTGTCTTCCATAGCGCAGCTAATGGCATACTTAGAACAATATGCCAAGGCAGAAGAAGGCTGCCTCCGAATAACTGTGGTGCCTACGCCAGCCCTTCTTCGAGAAGTGAAGACGGAGCTAGAAGTCCCGATTCTTCTGCAAACCCCCTTCGATAATCGCCCTAATGATCACAAAAGGGGAAAGAAACACTTCCGCTCCGAGGTATTGAATATTGCACCCTCCGCTCCGAAGATGCCTTTCAACTATCAACATGCTCAAGATAATAAGGCTAGTACCTCGAAGCCATAAGAAAAACCGGTCGGCCGATGCCAGGCTCTCTTTTGTTGCGTACATGGTCAAAACAGAAGCCATGCCACAAAAGACTGTAAATCTATATTGGCCCTTCGAGGCGAGTACTTAGGGAGAAATTTAGGGCTAGGTACAACCGATTGAGCTCCTCCAGCAAAACGAGTAGAGCATGTACAAGCTGTGGGGCGGGCCAGCAATCCTAAAGCACCAATACAGCTCCCGGTGGCCAACATTATGCCACCACCAAAGCATGAGGACCATCAAGATCACGGCAAGCGAGTGGTCCTCCCCATCTCGAGAGGAGGGACTCTGGGTAATATGTCGAAGCATCAGCGAAGGGATTATGTTCGCAAAGTAGGGCATATAGGGACTTCGAACTCGGTTGTAGAAATGCACGAGTGGTCCCATGTACATATTTCATTTTCTTCCCATGATGTTGTAGGGGTGAAATTCACCCATGCTGACCCCCTTGTCATTTCAGCTAACATAGCAAGAGTTGAACTCAGAAGGATATTAGTGGACGGTTGAAGCTCCGCTGATATACTATTCGTCCAGGCCTTCGACCAGATGTGCATCCCCCGAAGGCACTTGCTTCTGGCAGCCCGCCCACTCCAAGGCTTCGCAGGACCTCCTCTCGATGCCCTCGGTCATATAGGCCTTGAGGTTGCCTTTGGAGAGGGGCCCCTGACTAGAGTTGAGGAAGTCATCTTTGACGTCGTCGATGCCTCGTACGCCTACAACGCAATTTTCGGGAGGGGAATGTTGAACCAATTCATAGTGGTGGCACATCACAACTATCTATGTCTCAAGATGCCCATGGAAGGTGGAGTTCTTACTATTTCAGGAGACCAAGCTGTAGCTCGGAGAGCGGAGTATGGCCATGGCGCACCTCTTGATCCTCGGCAAGTGAATAGTGTGCTGGAGCATTCTGAGGAAATTTCACGATCCTCAGACCCTTCAAAGTGCCCTTCCCTCATTCCAAGCCTAGAAGGTAATGTAATCACAAAGATGATTCTTAAAGAAGGAAAAGAATATCCAATTCAATTTGGCAAGGGGCTACCTTCGGAAGAAAGTTTACTCTTCCGAAGGCCACCAACACCTTGGAGTCTCCGGGCCCGTCCCGAGGCTTCAGCTGGCATGAGGCTTCATGGGTAGCGACAAAGATCTCGGACCTCCCTTCGCACCCTTCGTCCCGAAGGGCCCATTCAAAGACAGCCAATCTAGTACCTCGGCCAAGAAGTCAATGGCAGGAAGTCCTAGCCCCTCTTCCATGAAAGCCTCAAAGACCATCACTTCTCCGCTCTGCGGTGCTAGGGTCTCTTCTGTTATGGGGACCCGAGCCCTTATCCCTGGGCCCAGCTTCCCATTCACCGCCTTCTTGATGGATTCCGCCGAGCTCGTTGGTTGCCCAAGGAGAAATCTTTGCTTCAACGGCTTCTTGGATGGCGGGAGAAGCTCTCGCGGATTTTTGGGCGAAGAACCCCCCAGGGCTCTCTCCATTGCCGATGGTGCCGATGCCGCCTAGGCTAGCCTTTGTGCTATGGTTCCTGTCACCGTCGGCATGTTTGCACTGGTCCTCGCCATCAGAGTCTTGCTCAAGAGCGTTGGAAAGGGTTTGAAAGTGAAAGTGTGGAGGCTTAGAACCAAAGCTCTGTAAAAGTTTCCACTGTTGTTCGAGTCCTCCTTTTATAAACCCCCTTTTGCCTTCAATTGATATGGTTCGCATATGCATTCACACTGCAGGTTCAACTTCTGCCACTGACGGGTGGGCCCAGAAGGTAAAAAGATGTGAACCCACAGTTAAATTTATGTATGTTACTTTCTCAAAAGAGCCTAATGGCTACTTGAGCGGTAACGGCTCAAAATTAACGGCTCCTTGCGATGCTTCACATTCGTAACGGTCCATCTCCTTGTGAAGTTTTCACACGAGGATTCAAGTTTGAAGCTTCGGACAAATATACCTCTGATGCGAAAGACACTTCGAACGGTTATAACACCTTGAATTTTTTCTAAGTCCCCGAGCATGACAATATTTCTTGCGTATACTGATCTCCTTGATATACAGGTTATTCGGAGAAGCGTATTCGAGGGGCTACTGTTGGGGGGAAATAATTCATCCCCAGGATCTTCAAGTTTACAAGACAAAGACAAATCATAATCTCCAAGTCTAAGGCTCATCTTCGAGCTAGAAGGGTTAATGCCGGAGGGTTCGTCTAGGCTCCGGTCCGAAGATACCCACCGAAGGCTTCCCATTTGCAGTGGAAAATAGCTAGAAGCATGGAATATTCAGAGGTACCGAACATACTTTACCATATTAGCCCTATTCAGGGTACCGAAATAGTTTCCACTATGTCAGTTGTAATTGAGGGGTAAAAAGGTATTTTCCTTAGAGTTTTTATATATAAATACCCACCTTCTCATCCTATAATAAGGATCGAATATTCAGATATTCTATACACAACTTCAAACTACTTCGAGCTATTATCCTGAACGGAGGCTGGAGATAGCTCGCTTTCACAAGCACTTCGTTTGTTAGTTCTTAACCCTAGATAACCTTTTAGTGTAATATTTTATGCCAACAGATATGAAATTGTGATTGGATGTGAGTGTGATTGGAAGAACCAGGAAAAACAAAAAAATCCAGCTAATTTTCGTCGGCTTTACCATAGCTGATGGAAGTTAGCTGTTTTCGACCTCGTCGGCAGAAACAACTAACTTCCGTTGGCTAGGGTAAAAGCCGATGGAAGTTACAATAGTTTGCCACGTCAGTAGAGGCCAACTAACTTCCGTACTGGCCGATGGAAGTTAGCTGGCCTCCGCTGATGTGGCAGAATACCATGCTATATTCCGTCGGCCAGATGCCGACAGAAGTTAGGCTTTGGCCGACAGAAGTTTGCAAGATTCTTGTAGTGAAATGTTAAAATAGAAAACTTGATTTCTGGTGCAAGCTTGCTTGTCTATATGAAGATTTTTGCTGCAAAGCCTTGTACCTTCAAACATGTTGCTATGTATAGAGACAGAGGTGCATAGATGGCGAGTAGGGAAGAGTGCATCTTCTCCGAGCAGCTAATCAGGACTTGGAGTATAACAGAAAGGTATATGCTAAAGATAGCACAACATATGAATTATAATCTTCAATGTAGTTTTTTGTTCTGTTGCAAATAAAGTTGTAAAGGAACAATTCATCTTGATGAAATTAAGGCTAACTATCTAGAAATTTGCAAAAGATATTATCATCATCAGAACTTTGACTACTTACCTTAGATCATTAAGTTCTCTTCATGGAATCTGTGATTCTGCAGGAAGTGATTCTCTTCACACGAGCTCAAGTTTTCCAATAGAAAGAGCTTAAGAAATGAGAGTTTACAGCTTACAAAGGAGAATACTACTTGTACCTTCATTGTGTCTGTGTTTAGCGGTGCTCTTTTACAACCAGCTTTTGTCACCTCTTTGAAACTTTAGATTTTACAAAATCCCAATTTCCAATGCAAATCATTTTTAAAACTTAATTTAAGGTTTAGGGTTTAGCGTTTGAAGTTTAATGTTTAGGGTTTAGCATTTGAAGTTTAAGGTTTAGGGTTACGGTCTAGGATATAGGGTTATGATTTCTGGTTTAGAGTTTGAAGTTTAATGTTTAGGGTTTGGGGTTTACGATTATGGTTTAGGGTTTGAGTTTAGTGTTATGGTGTACAATATTGTATTTTAATAATAAATAATAAATTTTAAAATAAAAATGGTAGCCTTTTTTTAATAACAAATAATAAATGTTAAAATACAAATGTAGCCTTTTTAATAATAAATGATAAAATACAAAGGTATGTAGCTTTTTTAAATAATAAATTTTAATTTTTTTTAAAAAAAATGATATCCTTTTTTAATAATAAATAATAAATTTTAAAACAAAATTGTATCATTTTTTAATAGCAAAGAATAAATTTAAAAATACAAAGGTAGCCTCTTTTGATAACAAATAATAAATGTTAGAATAAAAGGTAGCCTTTTTTAATAATAAATAAGAAAATTTTAAAAAAGTATGAGGTATTAATAATAAGTTTGAAAATAGATTTCCGTACCACATACTAAATAGAACCAACAGTGTTGAGGGCCTGTCCATTCCCCTTCACCGACGCATCTGACATCCGACCGCTAGTGACTCCTATCAGCAAGTGGTGGTGAGGGCCTTTCCGGTGTTTGTACTCTATCTAGGGTTTCATTGTGATAGTTTATGATGCAACATAATTGCCAGATTAGTTGGAGTCTTTACTTTTGCATTTCACTCGTATGGTTCATGAGTAATTATAAGGAATATTTGATGATTTTCTTTTGCATTTGGCATACAAGCTGATGTGTAATTACAGTATGATTTTTTTTGTTATGTGAATTTAAATTGTGATCCTATTCACTACTACAAACACGAACTATAGCGGCAAGAAACCATCCCACCACTGCTCTAACGCCACTGCTAACAAGGGTTAACAGTGGCGGACAAAGTGCCCTCCACCATTGTGTCAACAACAGTGGGGGCGACGTGACGTCACACGCCTACCACTGATAGCATCGACAGTAGTGACAGGCAAGCTGACGTCATGATGCCCATCGCTGCTGTTGGCATAGTGGTAGTGGGCACACTGACATTATGCAACCGCTATTGATATGGGTAACAGTAGTGGCTGTTGCATGACGTTAGCATGCCCGCCACTATTGTGTTTTTCCCATTTTACAAAAATGGTATAAACCTTAATTCAAATAGCCCCCACAACAAAACCACAAAAATTCACAGCTCCACATAGCCATCCACAACAGCAACACAACCACAAAGCAATAACCCATCTCAATTTACAAATTTACAAAGTTTACATTTCATTAGAACTTCAAATTTACAAAGTTTACATCTCATTAGAACTTCACATTTAACAATTGTTCACAAATGTTGGCAATACATGCTCAATTTGCTTCTAAGCTTCGAAATTCTTCGAAATTTCTTGTGCTTGCCTTTTTGGTATTCTGGCCAAATGTTTCAGAGTTGGATGCTAGACCACTTCACCCTCAGGATCGAAGAATTTTCCACATTCATGAATAATTTAATGCATCGTGAAGCGGCACATCCTTGATATGATTCCATACATTTTTTCATCTGAGAGTTGGCTGTTCTCGTCTACGGTTGATGTACGTGACGCATGTATACGTAACATATAAGTATATATGTTGCCAATTATATTAGATTAACACATAATAAAAAAACTTACTTCATCAGTATCCTCAAAGATTGACCGCGCAAACTTTCCTAGTTCATTCCTCATGAAATCACAAGTGTAATAACCAGTGTGAAACCAAGTGAGATCGCATTGTGGTTTTTGTTTGTATGATGAGTGATTGTCAAAGTTGAGTGATCTGGTGAGATGAGTGAGTGATGGCTTGATTGAATCGATGGGATCAATGTTTGGTTATGGAGAGTGTATGACGAGGGGATCGGTGTGCGTCGCGTTTCGTGTTTTGGCTTGTCTAATGTGTGCGGGTTGGAGATGCTAACGAACTATCAACGGCGGGTGATCAAGGGTCGAGCGGGGTGCTCGATGCTAGAGGATCAAGGATGCCGGATGAAGTTGGAGATGCTCTCAAGAGTGCATGAGGAGATAGAGCAAGACATGGATGGACAGATGGTCGAGACAGTGTGATGGTCAAGTCAGCGAAAGAGGGGCTAGTGCAAGTGATCAGGCGGCTCGAGGGGATCGATAGCGGGAGAGACTTGCTGGCGGTCGAGTTCGCGGATTGGCATCACATGTGGCCATTAAGGAGGCTTTGTCGGTTTCTACTGAAAACCGTCACATCATAAAATATTTTTAATTCCAGTAATTAGGAGTCTATTTTTTCTGTTTTGTCGTCTAAATTAAGTGTGATATTTTAGTATTTTTTGGAATTCTTAATTCTGAAAAAATATTAAAAGAATAGGGTCTATGATGTAATAAATTAGGAGTTTGCATTAATGGATTTTTTCACAATTTGTAATTCTAAAAATTCATTATGGAAATTAGGTAAATACCTATAACTTTTACCATAATGGCATTTTGGTGATTTCTTTAATGGGCTTGCCTATATAAAGGTCCCAAAGGTCTAGGGTTTAGTGGACTCTTTCAGCTGAACATTCTGGGGTCTACCAACCACAATTTCTATTATTTTATAGCCTTTTTGTTGTTCTTAATTTCGTGCTTACTGTTCATCATTCGGATCAAGCAGAACAACGCATTCACGGCTTCCAGCGCAGGTTCTTTTCATCCTTGTGTGATTCACTTTTGGAGCTGAGTTTTGAACTGTTTTGATGTTGTTTTTGGACCTGAGTTCTTCATGACATTTGTTGTACAAGTTTCCAGGGTTTCATTTTTTAAGTTTGCAAAAGTTTTTGACCAATGCTGCATATATTTTTCTGTCCAACAAAGTATCTAAAAAGTTCAGGAAAATCTCTGAATTCTGCTGAGTTGTGTTCTGTTTTCAGTCTAGATTCAATCTTTGAGGTGACTTTTGATCTGTTTTGGTACTGTTTTTGGACCTGAGTTCTACATAACTTTTGTTGTCCAAGTTTCAAGGGTTCCATGTTTGAAATTTTCAAAAGGTTTTGACCACTTATGTATATATTTTTCTGTCCAACAAAATGCCTAAAAATTCTAAAAACTTCATTTCTGCCAAGTTTTGTGTTCTGTTTTTAGTTTGGATTCAATCGTTGAGGCGATTTTTGATCTGTTTTGGTTCTGTTTTTGTACCTGAGTTCTACATAACTCTTGTTTTCTAGGTTACAAGGGTTCCATGTTTGAAGTTTGCAAAAGGTTCTGAACACAGCTACATATATTTTTTTGCTCATCTATATGTTATAAAAATTCTAGAAGGTGGTCATTTGCTGAAAATCTTGAAGGCTAAAAGTTGAATTTAGAAACATTTTTCTTCCTTCTTTTTCTTTCCTAGCTTGCCGATCATGCGCTGCCGCATGAAGTGATGGTTTTCACCATTAACAACTGCATGTACTGCCGAGCACATGTTCCACCAAGCTCATTCTGAAATTGTTTTTATGTTAGTCTTTTGTATAGAACATAAAACGTTTTAGAGCTATTTTTAAAGTGCAGTCTTTGTGTGTGCAAATTCAGTGTTAGTGATCCCTCAATCTATCATTTGACATAATATCAGATAGGAGGGTGATAGTATCTATTTTTATCGGAGTCTTTACTACATCTGCTTCCGCTTGTTCATTTATAGGTGCGTTGGCCGATTTGAAAAGGCCATCATATTCGCAAGAATTTGTCGAGGCGCCTATTCACCCAACTCTACTCGTCATTCCGATCCGACAATTGCAATGAACCGAACCGAGAAGTTGTTTGTGACACTTCAAAATAGACAAAGTTAGAACGATATATAGTTTGGCTTTATTATTAGAATTAAGAAATTTCAAAATATAATCTTACCTGATAGTTGGTTCTGATATGCATTTCTTTCGGGCTTTTTGGATCATGTGGGCCGCCTAACTTTTCCACATAATATGTATATGCACTCTGAATAACATTTATTATATCCTTGTATTCTTTTTTGGGTTTGTCAAGAAAGTCGAGCACCCAAACCATGGAGATCTTTGGGTATATAAGAAGTGCAATCCCATGATCACTATCGAAAGAAGTAATATGTGATTATGTTAGTTTCATAATCGATAAAACATGATTAACACTATATAGTGGGTATACTTACTTAAAGTTATATGCCCCAATTATCATTTCTTTGTCTTACCATTGAAGCATGCACCGTGCGATATACAACGTGACACAATTTATTTTGTTCTTCTTAAGTTTGTCTTGTTCATTATTAAACTTCTTCCTTTGAAACTTTTTTTTGACCCACACTCCAGTACTTAGCATCATTCTTGTTCAGTACTGGGTTGAGTGTACATTGACTTATCAATGATCGGTTCAATTAGCCATATCGTTTAGACTCATCACTTGAGTAATTCAAAATGTAGATGTTATGAAACACTAGTCAATATAGCTTGTAATTGATTTTTGCTTTCTATTGACAAAATAAAAACTACTTACATGTACCAGAGGATCATGCTTGTGATGTCGGTTCTCTTCAGACGGAACAACCGGTGGAAGTCGTCAAAAAATAGGGCAAGGCTAAACTATGGGGAGTTGAATACTTCTTTTGGAACCATGACTTCTATTTTTGTCACTCCTAATGAATACGCTTCAAGGTACCAGTCATGGAATATTTTCATCTCCTAGTTCATACTCTTAAGTACTCTATGAGGTAAGAATGGTTTGCCTGATTCGTACCTGATATAATCCTCGTCTCCGTTGGTACATTGTTCCTTAGAGAGTGACCCTTGCTTTTATATTAGAGCCTTTATGGGAAACTCTATGGGCATAGAATGTTTTTGTCCCACACTAGGAAAGAATTTAAACATTTCAGACTTAGGCTCAAAACACTGTCAAACTTGAACAATTATCTTGTGGATTGTGGGCTCTGGATGTGCCTCTTGTTCCCCGGGCTTGAGCAGTAACACTAGCACAGGCTCTGAACGTTCCTCTTGTTTCTCGGACTCACGAAGTAGCACTCGCACATGCTCTGAACGTGCCTCTTGTTTCTCTCGCTCAGGTAGTAGTACTGGCTTAGGCTCTTAATGTTCCTCTTATTCCCCACGATCAGGCAGTAGTGCCGGCACAGGCTCTAAACGAGCCTCTTGTTCCCCAGGCTCGGGCAATAGCACTAGGACAAGCTCTAAATGTGCCTCTTGTTTCTCGGGTTCGGCCACTGGAACTGGCTCTGAACTTGTATCCCGCTTTTCCATTTCAGCCTCTTTCTCCATCTCATGGTCTTCCATGTCCTCGGGAACGCGCTCCTTGAGTTGTTGAGTCATTTGAGGCTCTGTCACTTCCTCGGACATGCGCTCCTCGAGTTGTTGAGCCATTTGACGATCTGCCACTTCCTCGGGCACTGGCTTCTTCTCTGCCTCTTCCTCCATCTCACGCTGAGATCTTGTCAGAGACTGCCTCTAGATTAAATGGATATCTCGGTTCGCACATAATACAAAGTTGTTTAGCGCATCTCCAATTGTCTCAATCCCCTCATCGGGCATTGGAGTATCTAGGGGGTCATTGCTAAATCTGTCATTGGTGATCTCATTAACCTGAACCTTGGTATACTCCGCGGGAATAGCGTGACTGTGGAATACATTCCCAAGCATAGCAATGCCTCATACAGCCTATTGGGAATACCCTTTGCATCCAATATGTAGATGAAGACTGCATGGTGTGTCCTCTTTGATATAATTTACTAAAAAATTCTCTTGTACCGATCCAACACTGCTTCGTATGTAAAGTCGTACCCCGGCACAACTATTTGTCCCGCTACAGCTTGCATGATGTTTGGATTCTCTCTAATAAATTCAAAGAAACGTCTCTCCCACTCTGCATGTCGCTCTGCGGCGTCGTCTGTGCGTTCTTGATGTTTTTTGTATGTGGCACCATCCTGCTTCTTGAACGTGTTCTTTCAGGGTGCTATAGAAGAGACACCTCAGGTGCACCCTCGATGTTCCTCGTTTCTGAAAGCAGCTGTTAGCTGGTCATTACATCCCTTGGGCTTGAACTTCCAAGCCTTCTCCAACTCAGCGATTTCCTTCACTTTCTCAAATACTCCATTGGTCTATGAGTCGGAGAGGATATATTGGCCATTAGGTGTTTTTTTAGACCGACCCAGGAGCCATCTCTTAGCGCGCTTATCAGCACTTGAAAACTGTTCAGGTAACCCAGCCGCACGGTCCTCCACTTCCTTTTTACTCCACTCATCCTTCTTGTCCTTATATCCACCTAGGCCAAGGGTATGTGAGAACTTATTTTTCTTATTAAGTTCTTTGAACAGGATGCTCTCTTGTTTGGAATCTTTTGAGCAATGATGCAATTTGAATTCATGCCATTCATTTGGCGTGGTAAACCCATAGGCGTTGAGCGACGACTCTCCTTTCTGAAGGTATTGTGTATTTAGTGTAGTCCTAAACGTACGAATAGACTTCTCGATAGTCTTCAATGTGGCAGTTTTAGTGTCTTCTAAGTGATCTTCTAGGAATTTATAATGTGCTTTTATATGCTCCCATAATTCATTCTTCGTAGATTCAAAGACATCCTTCCAGTTTTTCCAAACTATTTTACAACACTCCCTGGCGAGACATCCATAGTCATTGCGTCACTTAGCTGTGATATCTTTTGTCTTCTTTGGAGCCCCATCAACAAAGACATCTTCAACCTCATAGATGATTGTACGCAGCTTGTTCTTTTGCCGTTTTCCTCTCCTCTTCTTATTTGCAGAGGATGTAGTGGCAGCGGACTCAATAGCCGTTGTCTTAGTGGACTCAACAGCTGGCACAATAGTTGTTCTTTCCTCATCATGGAATAATTGACACTTCCTTGCTCGCTTTGGACCATCCTATTGTTGGGGGAAATTGCTTCACCTTCCGGACTTAGGGATTGATAGCCCAAAGATTAAGTAAGCTTCGGAGCTGGTGGGCTCCTGTTCGGAGGTGGAGGCGCCAAGCCGAAGGGTGCCTCGATCCGAAGTCCTGAGAGGCCTTCCACAAGATACGAAGGCTCCAAAGTAGAATGACAAGATTGATAAGATGTTTGGCTTATCCATCTACCCTGGATAAACTTTACCCTTTTTACCCTGCTCCAGGTACCGAATAGTTTCCACTATGTCGGTTGTAATCTAGGAGTATTTAGGTCTTTTCCTTAAACATTTTCTGCCTATAAGTACCCCCTCTCTACCCTGTAACGAGGACCGAACACCCAACCATTCAATACACATATTCGAACTACTTGAGTTATTATCCAATTCGGAGGCTCGAGTAAGTTCTTAAGCACGAACTCACTGTTTGTCTATTCTTGATCTCAGAGAACCTGTTAGCATAAACTTTTATGCCAATAGTTGGAGCCGTCTGTGGGGAACCAAGTTCTAAAAGCTTGTTCTCTAATGCTGACCGCACGTCGAAGAGCACTTACGGAGGGAGCCTCGGAGTCCCAAGATTCCGCGCACCCTTCGGTAAGGGGCTTCTTAGTGTGGTTCGTAGGCCCCCGCTCGCCTTCCCAGATCAATCGAAGTCCCGATCTTCGGACCTCTCCATGACTAGCTATGCCTCCGAAGCGAAGCCAAGCCTCGGGTCCCCTCCGAAGGTCTCCTCGGACCGCAGGAGCTGGGCCCTCTACCGGTCCAATGATTCCCGAAGATGCCACTAGGCGTCGAGTGCCCAGGGGTCCCCGAGCTCCTCCTACGGTGCTTCCGACTGATTATGTCAGCTCCCAAGACCCGGAGCTACCCTCCGATTAAGACGAAGACCTTCCTGGAACCGAGGCTACTCAACTAGCCAGGCTTTAGGAGGAAGTAGCTAGGTGGAGGCAAGAGGCTGCCGATCGCCTCCGCACTCAAGCCTCCACCGAGACTTCAGAAGGGCCTCAAGACGGTGGTGCTCGCAACCTCCCAGAAGCTACCCAAGTCCCGGAGGAGCCCGAAAATGCATCTTTCGATGATGAGTCTCCGCTACATTCGGACTTGCAAAGAGTGCCCTTTGATCCCAGGTTGAAGGCCTCAAAGTTGCACAAGTACTCCGGTGGGTCAGACCCCGGAGAGTTCGCCCGCTCATATGCCCTTGCAATAGAAGCAAGCGGAGGGGTGCGCAACATGATGGCGAAGTGTTTCCCCCTCGCTCTCGAAGGTGTGGCGCTCCGATGGTTCTGCTCCTTGAAGCCAGGATTGATCAGGTCTTGGCAGCAGTTGAAGAAGAAGTTTGTGAGCAACTTCCAGGGTACCTTTGTGGCCCCGATGTCCATAGGAAGTTTGTTCCAGGTGAAGCAGCGGGCGGGAGAAACACTCCGAGAATACTTCACGCGCTTCGCCCACACCAAGTCACAGATTAAGGGCATGTCTACCTCTTCGGTAGTCGACGCCACCCGCGAAGCGGTGCTAAACCCCGACCTCCTCAGCAAACTCCATCAAAAGCCGGTGACGTCTGTGGCGCAGCTGATGGCATACTTCGAATAGTATGCCAAGGTGGAGGAAGGCTGTCTCCGGCGAGCCTGAGCACCTGCACATACCCTCTGAGAAGTCAAGATAGAGCCAGAAGCCTCGGCTCCTCTGCAACCCCCTCAAGATGGCCGCTTCAACGAGCATAGGCGAGGGAAGAAGCATTTCCTTTCGGAAGTACTAAGCATTACACCCTCCGCTCCAAAGGCACCTGCCAGTTATCAACAGGCGTAGAACTTCAAGGGTGGGGCGCCGAAACCTCAAGAGAGAGCACCTGGCAGGCGCCAGAGTTTTTTCTGCTGCGTGCATGGCGACAATAGAAGCCACGACACAATGGACTGCAAGTCGGTGTTATCCCTTCGGGGTGAGTACCTAGGATGAAGTACCAGGCTGGGTACTTCAGATCGAGCCCCACCAGCGGCACGGTCGGAGCCCGTGCAAACCGTGGCCTGAGCCGGTGTTCCCGAAGCCCCCACACAACTTCCGGTGGCCAACAATATACCACCGCCGAAGCAGGAAGACCCACAAGACCACGGCAAACGGGTGGTCCTGCCCATCTCCGGAGGGGGAACCTCGGAAGCATGTCCAAAAGGCAGCGGCGTGAATACGTCCGCGAGGTTGGGCACATTGGGACTTCAAGCTCCGCAGAACGGATGCTAGAGTGGTCTCATGTGCCAATCTCGTTTACTGCCAGCGATGCCGCGGGGGTAAAGTTCCCCCATACTGATCCCCTGGTCATTTCCGCAGACATAGCAAGAGTAGAAGTCCAAAGTATCCTGGTCGATGGCAGAAGCTCCGCAGACATACTTTTCGTCCAGGCCTTCGATCAAATGTGCATACCTCGGAAGCATCTACTTCCAGTGGCCCGACCACTTCAAGGTTTCTCAGGACCGCCTCTCGATGCCCTCGGCCAGATAGGCCTCGAGGTTGCTTTCAGAGAGGGGCCTTTGGCCAGAGTAGAAGAGGTGATCTTTGACGTTGTCGATGCCCCTTATGCTTACAACGTGATCTTCGGACGAGGGATGCTGAACCAGTTCGGGGCTATAGCACATCACAACTATCTCTCTCTCAAAATGCCCACGCAGGGTGGAGTTCTTACTATTTCAGGAGACCAAGCTATAGCCCAGAGAATGGAGTATGGGCACGGCCAGCCGTTGGATCCCCGGCAAGTGCACAATGTGGTGGAGAGCATGGAAGAAATGCCGGAGGCGTCGAACCCTTCAAAGGGGCTCTCCCTCAATCCAAGCCCGGAGGGTGATGTAGAAACAAGGATAATTTCAAAAGATGGCAAAGAATATCCCGTTCAGTTCGGCAAAGGGCTATCCCCGGAGATAGCTGCCTCATTGGAAGAGGTCGTCAACCAAAATATGGACGTCTTTGCCTGGACCGACGAAGACATCACCGGGGTGGATCGGAGCATCATTGAGCATAGCCTGCTCGTCAACCCGAAGGCCAGGCCAGTACGCCAGGGGCTCCGCAAGCTATCTACCGAAAGAGCAAGCCTCGCAAAAGCCAAAGTAGAAAAATTGCTGAGGGTTGGCATCATCATGGAGGTAGCCCATACCGAGTGGTTGGCTAACCCGTTTTTGTAAGGAAGAAGGACTTGAACAAATGGTTCATGTGTATTGACTTCACTTCATTAAATAAAGCATGCCCGCGAGACCCCTACCCAATGCCGCGAATAGACCAGCTAGTGGATTCCACAGCTGGCTCTGAATTGCTAAGTTTCCTCGATGCCTACTCCGGATATCATCAAGTTTGGCTAAGGCGCGAAGACGAAGCCAAGACAAGTTTTATAACTCCTTCCGGAGTATTTTGTTATGTAAGAATGCCTTTTGGCTTGCAGAATGCCAGATCCACTTTTTCACATTTAATAGCTAAGGCTCTAGGTCACCAAATAGGCCGAAATGTCGAAGCCTATATGGATGACATTGTAATAAAAAGTGCTCAAAAGCACCAACATAGCCTAGACCTAGCTGAGACATTTGAGAACCTCCGAGCATGTGGAATACGCCTCAACCCCAAAAAATGTATATTCGGAGCGAAAGCAGGAAAACTGCTAGGGTACTTAGTTTCAAGTAGGGGAATCGAGGCTAGCCCAACGCAGATAAGTGCACTACAAAGAATGGCTCCACCAGGGAAAGCTGGTGCAGAACCCAATTTATTTTGTTTCAGAAGCTTTGTCCGGAGCTAAGATAAGATACTCCGAGCTCAAGAAATTTTCTTATGCCCTGGTAATGGCCGCGCGAAAGCTAAGGCATTATTTATTGGCGCATAACCTAATCGTTCCTACCTCGTATCCTCTCGGGGATATGCTCCAAAGCAAAGACTCTACAAGTAGGATTGAAAAATGGGCCATCGAGCTAGCCCCCTTCGGAATCTCCTTCACGGCAAGAACAGCTATCAAATCCCAAATCACAGCCGACTTCGTAGCAGAATGGACTCCATCTGCAGTTTGGGCTCCGGAGGAGTCCTCCGAAGGCTTATGGACAATATTTTCTGACGGAGCTTATCAGGCATCTGGTGCTACAGCTGGCGCAGTCATCATATCACCATCAGGGCAGAAGGCCATGTATTCTGCGAGGCTCAACTTTAAGACCACCAATAACATCGCAGAGTACGAAGGAGTCCTGCTAGGCCTCCGAAAGGCAAAGGCACTTGGAGCTGCCAGGATAATAATTAAGACAGATTCTCAAGTCGTCGCAGGGCATGTCGATAAGAGCTTTCAAGCAAAAAAACTCGCATCTAGCACAATACCTTGAAGAAATCCGCAAAACTGAGGGAGCATTTAAGTGATTCTCTGTTCGGAGCATCCCTCGAGCAGATAATCAGCTCGCAGATATTCTGGCAAAAGCTGCAGCCGGAGCGGTGGACCTCCCGGAGGGTACTTTCTACGAAGAACTAATGAAGCCTGCAGCTAGTCAAGTACCCTCTGCAGAAATATTGTGCATTCCGGCCAAAGATTGGCGGGTTCCGATCATGGACATGTTGCAAGGTAGCATAGATTCTTCCAACGGTCCGGATGCCTGGAGATTGCAAGCAAGGGCTCGAAACTACAAGCTTGTCAACGGAATATTATACAAAGTTGGTGTGTGTTCCCCTCTACTCCGATGCATCTCCCAACCCGAAGGCTAAGACATACTTCGGGAGATTCATGAAGGTTTGTGCGGAAGTCATCTAGCCCCTCGTGCTCTGGCAGGCAAGACACTTCGGCAGGGGCTATACTGGCCAACAATTGTGAGAGATGCAGAGGAGTTGGTGAGAACATGTCAAAGATGCCAATGGATGGGCAGACGAAGCCACCGTCTGCCAGTTCAACTTCAAGCTATTACCCCGGTATGGCCAATGGCTCGGTGGGGCATGGACCTCATAGGCCCTTTTCCAATGGCAAAAGGAGGCTTGAAGTTTGCGGTAGTAGCAATTGAATATTTTTCAAAATGGGTTGAAGCGGAGCCGTTGACTGCTATCACTTCAAGGAATGTACAAAAAATTTTCTGGAAAAACATTATATGCAGGTTCGGAGTGCCAAGGGAGCTAACCGTGGATAATGGAACCCAATTCAAAGCTGAGACATTCAGAGCATTTTGTGAAGAGCTGGCATTAAGTTGTGCTTCACAGCAGTACGCCATCCACAGTCCAACGGAGCTGTCGAGAGAGGCAATGGGAACATCCTATCCGGTTTAAATCGAAGGATTGTTGGGCTGGCCAAGGGGCTGTGGGTCGAAGAGCTCCCCAAGATCTTGTGGTCCATTCGAACCAGATCCACAGGCTTTACCCCATTCAGATTACTCTTTGGAGATGAAGCCATGACTCCTACGGAGCTCAAGGGTGGATCCCTTCGTACAATGCAGCCTAGAGACGAAGATGACAGAAACACTTCGATGGACTTATCAGAAGAAACAAGGCTTCGAGCTGTTGCCAACCTGACGAAGTACCAGGGACAAACAAAAACATTGTATGACTCGAAGATTAAACCGAACGAGCTTAGACCAGGTCATCTAGTTTTGCGAAGTGTAATAGCACCGGGGAAGCTAGGGAATAAATGGGAAGGACCATATATTATCCTACGCTCAGGACGTCCCGGATCGTTTAAATTAGCTAATTTAGAAGGAGAAGAATTGAAACAAGCATGGCATGCGGAGCACCTTAAGCGTTATTACGCTTAGGGGCTCCTTGTAAACACTTGTAAAACTTCCCTTTCTAAATAAAAGCGGAGGGTCGAATTTTGTTTACTCTTCGAGTATCCCTTACTCCGGGTGGACGCATCGGGAGGATGGAGATGCTTGCAGAGTCAAGCATCTTTCCCAAGAACCGGACAGTAGCCGGCGAACCATGGGTTCGAAGGCTTCGCTGCCACCCTACGGATTCCAGGCTACGGCTTGTTAGGATCCGTACAAGAGTCTAAGGACTTTAAAAGAACAGATTTCCGGCCTCCGGGCGTGACATATCTGTAAAAGAGCCGAAGGTGGCCACCCTACGGATTCCATGCTATGGCTTGTTAGGATCCGTAGAAGAGTCTAAGGACTTTAAAAGAAAAGATTTCCGGCCTCCGGGCGCAACGTATCTGTAAAAGAGCCGAAGGTGGCCACCCTACGGATTCCAGGCTACGGCTTGTTAGGATCCGTAGAAGAGTCTAAGGACTTTAAAAGAACAGATTTCCGGCCTCCGGGCGCGAAGTATCTGTAAAAGAGCCGAAGGTGGCCACCCTACGGATTCTAGGCTATGGCTTGTTAGGATCCGTAGAAGAATCTAAGGACTTTAAAAGAACAGATTTCTGGCCTCCGGGTGCGACATATCTGCAAAAGAGCCGAAGGTGGCCACCCTCCGGATTCTAGGCTACGGCTTGTTAGGATCCGTAGAAGAGTCTAAGGACTTTAAAAGAACAGATTTCCGGCCTCCTGGCACGACATATCTGTAAAAGAGTCGAAGGTGACCAAGTAATAAGGTTTCGAAGCCCAGGCTAACGAAACATTAAAAAAAAGGGGGTCCTAAGCGACAAGTTGTCAGGCGCATCATTGTGTCTGGTGAACCCATTTGTGCAACAAAGGATTCCCCACCCACAAGGAGGTGTAGGAGGGTAAAAAGCAAATAAGATACTTTCAGAACAATTCACAATAATTCATCATACTTATACATCAGGAGAAGTTTTGGTCCAAGCCTAGGAAAAATTGAAGACCCTATCCTCGGGAGCTTCCCCTACGGCTACTCTGTCCTTTGGAGCTTGAAGCTGCCGGTTTGGTCCTTTTCGTCCGAACGCTTCTTTTCTTCTTCGAGGCTCGCAGTTTCTTTTGCTCCTCTTGAAGCTCGGCCCAGGTCAGAAGCCTGTCGGAGTTAACTTCCGTAGGTCTTCGGCCTGGTACTCCGAGTCAGACCAATTCATGTGCTCGGAAGACGAGGATGCCTTCTCTTTCTCCTCTTCTTTGATATAAGCTAAGACCTCTTGAAAAACTTCGAGGAGTATCTCCCCTTTGTCTCCACGAGGAACAGAGAAGTGAGAGCAGCGGTAGGGCCTTAAGCTCTCGAGGCACGCCAATTCCTTCCGGAGCCCTTCGGTAAAATCCAGTATTTTGAGGTCATGCTTCGAAGGGCGTGACAAAACCTAAAAGAACAGAACACCCAAGCAAGCTTTGCGTTTATAACTTTTCATTAATAAAAGAGGCTTTACAAGATGTTGTGTACATGATTGCCCTAAGAGCTAGACCTGCGGGTCGGTTGGTGGAGCAGGGATTGCCGGAGCTGGCGAGGCAGGAAGGGGTGGCCTTGACTGTGCCTGCTTCTGCCGACGGGCTTCGTCGATCCAAGCTTTGACCGTAGCCTTGTGGTCCGTCTTCCAAGTTGATCGGAAGGCTTCCCAGGACAAGGCTACGTCCGAAGATGGGTGCGGCAGGTCTTCGAAGGCAAAGCTTCCGGGGGTAGAACCCCCGACTGGAGCGAGGGAGATCTGAAGGGCTTCGAGGTGGCGGAGAACTCCGATGCCGGCGCACTAACCAGAGATCTCCCCGTACCGGACGCCGAAGTTCATCATCAACGACGCCGCCACTTGGATACTCTTCAATTTCCGATCGAGCGGTTCGCTGGCAACCGCAGAAGACGAAGGGCACATAGTGCCAAAATATTCTAAGGTACCCTGAAGGGCGTCCAAGGTACGTTCTGCTGCACTAGCATTCTTCTTTTCCTCCGCCTCCAGCCCCGCAACAGTGGCAGCCACTTCGGCCACTTGGAGCATCAAGGAGCTCTTCTAGGCCATCGCTTGATTAAGAGCTCCCTAGAGCTCCACCAGCTGGGTGCTCGATGTGGCCACCAATTGCCGGAGCTTGTCAAGCTCCGCTCGAAGAACTAAGCGATGGCAAGTAAGTACCAAAGTGTTCAGAATTACTAATTAGAAGTGATTGTGGTGCTTTCCATACCTGAAGGGCAGCCCTTTTGAGGGCCATGTCGAGCGTCGAAGCCCTAGCTTCGCCGAGAACAGAGACCAGGTCTGAATTGGCGATGTCCTGGCTCTTCTCCGCCAAAGGCTCCAGGAGCGCTCAGAGGCCTGTCCGGTGCTCCAGGAACGGAGCCAGCAAAGGAAGCCAAGACGAAGCTTGGCGATCATCCGTCGTGGCCTCCTCCTCCGAATTGCTGGTCGATGTCGTCGCTAGGCCGGGGGGAAGGCCGAGGCTAGACATGCTTTTGCCCCTCCCCGGCACGAAAGCAGGAGCATCGTCTAGGGCAGAAGCGGCCCCTCCTTCGGTGACTACCCCTTCGATCGGAGCCGCAGCAACTGGGGCGAGCTCGGTCACCAAGGCCGCAGCTGCGGGGGTGATCTCGGTCCCCAAGGCCGCATCGGCAGGCATGACTTCCGCCTCTAGGACCGGAGCATCCAAGGGAGTCGAAGTGTCCATCGGAACCTCGACCCCTGAAGAAATTGGGACTTCAGGTGCCGCCGGGGCTTCATCCCCCTTCGAGGTACCTACTATGTCAAAATATTTGATAAGCATTTACGAGTAGAAATTGTTGCATGTATCGTCCAAGGTAAAAACTTCGTAGTATACCTTTGGAGGGCCCATGAGGCAGAATCGTCGGATCCTCCAGAACTTCGTATATCCGGAGGATATCGTCAATATCATCCCCCGAAGTCCTCTCCGATGTGCTTTTCGCTGGAGCCTCGACTTCCGCCATGATCACCCCGGTTACGGGCGAGTTGGTGGTGGTGGAGTCCGTCTCCAAGTCCACGACAACAGGCACGGAGGCGTGCGCCAGGTATACCTCCGCAACCTCCCGAGCGGAAGCCTCGGCTGAGATGCCTACTGCATCCTCGTCGTCCTCCAAGAGATAATTCTCGAAGGTCGTTGCCAGTTGGTCATTGGAGACTTCGGAGTCCTCTGAGGCCGAACTCTAGATGTCCAAGGATGAAGCAGACGAAGCAGGAGCCAACTGCGGAGGGAGCTTCACCACTTTTTTCTTCTTAGGCGGCGTCTTACTGGCTTTTTTGGGGGGCTCGGTGACGGCCTTCCATTTCCGAGAGGCTGCTCCGGTCGAGGCAAAGTCTACCAAAGGAGGGGGCACCATTCCGAGAGCTCCCCACACTCTGTTGGAGTGCTCCCAACTCCCCACAAGCTCCAGCCTCTTCTGTCTCTCAGTCACCGTAGGGGCTCCGAGGACCCGTTCGGTGGCCTGAGCTATGTCTTCTGGAGCTAGAGCCAATGGAGCCGCTAGGGAAAAAGGGTAACATGTTATAAGTATACTATTTTTCATCATCTAACACATTACTGCAGGAGTTGAAGTCTTACCTACGTTTTGAAGATCACCCTCCGAGGCCTGTTGAAACACTATCGGCTAGTTAGCCCCGAGGGGTGGAATCCGAAGGGAGATGAACTCTTCGGCGAGGTCACGCATACTCATGCGGCGGGCCACCGAGGTCAACAGCCCTAGCCGTGTGGAGAGCAGGCAAGGGTTCGGAGCGATCTCCGCTTCCTTCTAGAACCAGATCTCTTGGAGAGGTCCAGTTGGTGTACCACCGATCGTTGATGGCCTTCGTAGGGAAGTGTTGGGTGTGCTCCCTCCGCAACTAGAAGTTGACGCTGCCGAAGGCTGTTATCACCTTGGAGTCCCCAGTCCTGTCCTGTAGCTTCGGCTGGCAGATAGCTTCGTGGGTAGCAGCGAAGACTTCCGAACATCCTTCGCACCCTTTGGCCCGGAGTGCCCACTCGAAGATAGCTAGGCGGGCGACAACATTGGGGGATAATTGAGGTAAGGTGATGTGAAACAGGTCCAGCACCTCCGCCAAGAAGTCGATGGCCAGAAGCCCCAAGCCCGCTTCGAAGAACGCCTCGAAGACCACCACTTGTCCGCTTCGTGGCCTCGGGGTTGATTCCGACCCGGGGACTCGAGTCCTCAGTCCTGCCCCTAGCTTCCCTGCCACGACCTCCTCAATAGACTCAGTGGTGCTCGTGGACTGACCAATGAGGAAGCTTTGAGAAATCTTCTTCTTGGAGGGCGGGCGGAGCTCCCGAGGGTTATTGGGCCAAGCGTCGCCCGGAGCTCGCGCCATTGCTGCCGCGGCCAAGGCGGCCCACGCTTGCCTCTGTGCTAGGGTGCTCGCCGCCGCCAGAACGGTGTGGCTGGTTCTCGCCATGGCTTAGTGGATTGGGAGATTGTGAGAATTGGAGGTTGAAGAGAGCAAGTCGCAAGCGCTGAGTACGGTAAAATGTTTCGGGTAGCTTCTAATCTTTCTTTTATATCCGATCGCTGGTTGCTACGCTTCGATTGCGTTCACACTACAGGTTCGGCTTCAGCCACTGACAGATGGGTCCAGGAAGTGGAACGGCTTGAGACTACCATAAATTTCGACCGTTACCTTTTTTACAGGGCGTAATGGCTACTTGCGCCGTAACGGCTATAATCAAAACGGTTCCCCACAACGTTTTTGCTTCGGAGCAGTACTCTTTCCTACGATGTGTTCACACTGCGTTAGGAGCTCGGGGAGAGGTCCGAATGCTTTGGGTCCGAAATCCTTCGGGGAAATGTAATGTGCTCAAATTCTCTATAAGTCTCAGAATATGAAAATATTCCTTGTGTATACTGCCTCCCTTCTACACAGGTTAAATACGGAGAGGCGTATTCGAGGGGCTACTGTTGGGGGAAATTGCTTCACCTTCCGGACTTAGGGATTGATAGCCCAAAGATTCACTAAGCTTCGGAGCTGGTGGGGTCCTGTTCGGAGGTGGAGGCGCCAAGCCGAAGGGTGCCTCGATCCGAAGTCCTGAGAGGCCTTCCGCAAGATACGAAGGCTCCAAAGTAGAACGACAAGATTGATATGATGTTTGGCTTATCCATCTACCCTGGATAAACTTTACCCTTTTTTACCCTGCTCCAGGTACCGAATAGTTTCCACTATGTCGGTTGTAATCTAGGGGTATTTAGGTCTTTTCCTTAAACATTTTCTGCCTATAAGTACCCCCCCTCTCTACCCTGTAACGAGGACCGAATACCCGGCCATTCAATACACATATTCGAACTACTTGAGTTATTATCCAATTCGGAGGCTCGAGTAAGTTCTTAAGCGCGAACTCACTGTTTGTCTGTTCTTGATCTCAAAGAACCTGTTAGCGTAAACTTTTATGCCAACACCTATGATGATAGATAATGTGAACTTCAAGAATGTAATCCTTAGTTAGAAGCTGCTCTCACTTGTTACTAACGCAATAATTACCTCTGATTGAGCTTCAGGAATATAATCCTCATCGTCGTCTTCTCTTGTTCGCTTCTTCCTATGCTACACTGGATGTGGATCCTCCGAAGAGTCCCACAAAGAATCACTATCAGAGGATCCTTCAGACGAACCCTCTTCATTTGATTTTGCAGGAGACTCATAGATGAGCTCCTCAATGGGACATCCTTCTTCCGCCATAGATGAACTATTCATGAAAATATGAATCATTTGACTCAGAAATAAGGCAGGCAAGGAATTGAATAAAGAGCTAATGTATCTTGACTAATTATTGCCTAGATGCTAGTCGAACCTCACCCTGGTCGGTCTATAGAGCCCGACTAGAGCTAGGCTGGTAGTACCAGAGCAGCCCATGCTACTAGTCTACACTATCTTTTATTCAACAATGTAGCAGTTAGCTAGGCAACATAGTCCATGCAGCTCTTTGCATGCCTTTGGTAAAAAAATAAAATTGCATCTATATATGTAGCTAATTGGCCTAGCCTCCTAATTACTAGGCTATTGATTTGTTAAGTAGTTATATTTGGTATGAGAAGGAAAATTTGGCAATGATCTAATGGATGGAGATGCTCTAAGTCATCCCCACACACACTGAAAAAATTCCATGCATACTGTATGCACCACAGGAACAGTGCATACCAGCATCGGATGTGCACCACATGGCGCTATAGCCCATCCGATGGCTCGACCCAATCAGATCCAATGTTGCGCGGTCGAGTCCAAAAAACAGCTCGGCTTCATCTAGAGAATGGCTCGGCTTTGCAGCCTCATTCTACTCTCCAGATGTTTCTCACTAGCACCGGCATTTCCCACCACCTGGCTGCCCAGCACAATCGCACTGTAGTTTATTCATCGCACTCGCCGCTCGTGACTCACTCATCATGATTCCTTGCGCAAAAATGGAAGAGAGCATGAAGAAGCTATATGCTTTGTGGGCAACGGAGGGAGGAGTGCACACACATAGGGCGCCACGTTGAGGAGCCATGCTGAAGAATATGGGCCTCATGGCTTCAGATGTGATGAGTCATTGTCAACGGAAGTCAAAGAGGACTGAAGAGAAGAGAAGACCTGCTGTGTCTGGGCCGCATGTGACTCAGGTACACGGGCAGTGAGCAACTGTCGGGCAGAGTGGCCGCGAAGTCGGGCTGACCCAATCTGGGTACATGGGCTAGGAGCAGGAGAGGATCCACTAGGCTGTTGACCAAGATTGACTCAGGTACACGGGCGGCGAGCGATTGCTGGGCTAAGAGAGCTGCAGAATCGGGTCGGCCCAATCCGGGTACCTGGTGCAAAGTCGGTGGACGCTTTGTCAGTTTCGGCCCAAAACTGACAACCGCTGATCTCAGATCTGACCGTTCTGAGGCGTAGCCATAGTCGCTGCGAAAGCTCCGCTTCAGGATAAGTCATCTGTAATTAGGAGTTTACTATTTTTCCGTTAGGCCCAGAGTCTATTAGTCCAGACTGTAAAAATTTCCTAAGGGCATTTTAGTCTTTTCCATTTGATTTCAGCGTCTGTAAAAACCTTAAGGGTCTTTTGGTATTTTCCTAGTCTATTGGGCTGCCTATAAATAGGGCCCCAATCCATAGGGTTAGGGTTACCCTTTCTGAAATCACTTTTCTAATACAAGGAGATTGGGTCACTTTTTGTGTTCATCTTCCTGTGTACGCCGCCGCTATTCATCGCAATCCAACCGAGCCTGCGTTTCATCTCTCAGTGTGAGTTCTGGTGTAATTTGCGAAGCTTGTCAAGCGAAGGTACTCAAGGACACTAGGCGCTTGGTTTGATCCAGTTTCTTCGAAGTGCTGTGTTTTTTGCTCTGTGTGAAGTTAGCTTCGATCCGGCAAGCGAAGTTTCGCAGCGAAGTCTGCTTTCAAGCGTGCGAAGTTTTAATTTTTTGTCTGGCGTCAGTCTTTTGTGTGGACCCCTCAACTCAGTTTTGCTGGCTTCAAAGACTTTCGGTTGTAGCCAGTGATTCGGAGCATGTAGCTCAGTCTTCAGATAGGCTTCACTGTCCATGTCAAGAGTCTCCGCACGACGACTCCGAAGCATACTTCGGCACGGTCACAATAGGCTTCGACACTACGTTCTTTGAAGCAGGTTTCGTCAAGTAACGAACAGGAGACAAAATTTTGAACAGTAAAACATTCATCTCCTTTTTAAGTGCACTCAGGTTAATTGCATGTGATGTTCTACTTTCATTAAGCTTGAAATGACCATGTTTTAAATACTCTGCTGATCTTCCTTCGAACACTGTGTTGGTGTCTTCTTGCGTAGGACATCGGTTGTTTTTAGGCTAGATTATTTTCTTGGGTTAGATCTGCTAGCTTCAATTGGTTGTTTGTCGAGGTGCGTTGGATATTGGGAAAAGGCTATTGATTCGCAAGAATTTTTAAGACGCCCATTCACCCCCCCTCTAGTCGCTACTTTCGGTCCTACAAGTGGTATCAGAGTCTGGTTAGGGTTTTTCCATACCTTAACCGGTTCTAAACCCAGGTAGTGATCATGACTTCTCCTAAAAAGGTGTCGTCCTTGGAAGCTTATGGCTATAATTATTGGAAGACTCGCATGCGAGCCTATCTCATGAGCCAAAGCTCAGACATTTGGGCCATTTGTGTTCACGCTACTTTCACCATATTTCCTGTTGCTGAGCGTAATTCTCCTGATATTATCGCCTAGCATCAGAACAACAACAAAGTGGTGAACATTTTGTTTTCTGGCTTAGGTCCCACTAAATTTGAGCGTGTGAGCCATCTCACCACTGCTAGAGAGATCAGGGCTACCCTCCAGGCACACCATGAGGGGACAACCCAGGTCAAGGCTCAGCTCTATCAGACCTACCGGCGTGAATATGAAAACTTCACACAGAAGTCGGGTGAATCTGTTAAAGCCTTGTTTGGTCATTTTCAATCGATCATCAACAAGCTTCGGGCCAACAAGGCCGAGAGAGTTCAACTGGTCTCAGATCATGAGAAGGTGCTCAAGGTTCTAAATACCTTGGACCCTAAGATCTAGGAGATCAAGGTATCCTATATCATTGAGAGCACCTCTTATGATACCTTGACAATTTCTGAGTTGTTTAGCAAGCTGAAGGACACTGAGGTTGATACCCAGTTGAGATAAAATCTCACTGGCTCTAGATCAAAAACCCTGGCCCTTGCTGCACCTTCCGCTGACCCCTCTTCTGTGAGTAGTGCTGGGTTCTCCTTGATGTCTATCACTTAAGGACCAGCTTGAGTCGGTAGGAGATGATGACTTGTGTCTGTTTAACAATCGGGTGCATCGTGTCTATGATAACCGAATGTTCAAAAGACACAGCACAAAATCTGAATGCTTTGAGTGTGGTGATCCAGGTCACTTTATCACCGACTGCCCCAAGCGCAATGGTCATAAGAAGGGTACCGGTGGTGGCTTCTACGAATCTAGCAAGCACTATGGCTCCTCCTTCACAAAGGGCAAGCCAAAGACGAGATTCATCAAAAAGGCCCTGAAGGACTACCGGCGTAAGAACAAGAAGCGCGACAAGGCATTCTTCGCTGAGATGGAGAAAAGCTACTCCAAGCGGTCTTCGTCTTCTTCCTCTTCATCAAGCTCAAGCGATTGAGTCTCGTTGCTGGGATGGAGTTTTTCTTTGTTATGCTTTGCATTCTCGAGGCTTCCGTGTTTGGAACCTCGACTCCCAGCAGCTTGTTGAGACTTGCGAGGTTTCTTTGATGATTCCTTTCCTTCTTTGACTCCTTCTTTTAAGCTTTATGGAGATGCTGAGATCGGAGAGTCCATCTTCGAGGAAGATGATAACGCTCCAGCTGTTGATGAGGGTGGGCCTTCGGCACAGCCTGCAGAACCCACACCTTCTTAGACTTTGACTGAGGACGAGGGCGAACCTCTGATCACTTCTTCCACTTCGATCGAGCCCCCTCAGTCGAGTTTAGAGGTGCTAGCTGCTGACTCCGGTGAGGTGACTTCAGATCACCAGGGATCCCGAGTAGTTCAGCGTGATCACCCCTCAGAGCTCATCATCGGTGATCTGTCTGAGAGGACTTTACGTTCTTCTATTGACTCGTTGTTGTGTTTGCTGAGTCTGTGTTTGTTGCATCTTTTGAGCCCAGAGACGTGTCTCATGCTCTTTCTGATTCAAATTGGATTAATGCTATGCAAGAAGAGCTTGAGAATTATGTCCACAATCGGGTTTGGACACTAGTTGAGCTGCCACCCGGATGCAACCCCATAGGCACCAAGTGGGTGTTCAAAAACAAGCAAGGTGAAGATGGGGTTGTGGTGCGCAACAAAGCTCGACTAGTTGCCGAGGGTTTTTGCCAGAAAGAGGGTATTGACTTTGAAGAGACTTTCGCCCCTGTTGCCCATCTTGAGTCCATTTGCATTCTTTTAGCTTTTGCCGCTTCGAAGGGTTTTTGGCTTTTTCAAATGGATGTCAAGAGTGCTTTTCTGAACGGGTACATAGAGGAGGAGGTCTATGTTATGAAGCCCCCCGTTTTTGAAAACCCAAAGTTTCCTCGACATGTTTCTAAGCTACAAAAAGCTTTATATGGTCTTAAGCAAGCCCCACGGCTTGGTATGACCGGTTGAAGAAGTTTTTTTGGGGGAAGGGCTTCGTGATGGGTTCTGTAGATAAAACACTTTTCTTGTTCAGAGATGCCTCAGATTTCTTGGTTGCTCACATATACGTGGATGATATCATTTTTGGTGGTACTACTTATGTTCTTGTGTGCATGTTTTCTGAGCAGATGCACAGTGAGTTTGAGATGAGCCTCATGGGTGAGCTCAAGTATTTCATAGGGCTCCAGATCAAGCAGACCAAGGATGGCATCTTCATCCACTAGAGTAAGTATACGCGGTACATGTTGAAGAAGTTCGACTTTGGTGGAGAGATGAAGCCTCAAATGACCCCAATGGGTACATCGGGAGCCTGGACAAGGACGAGAGCTGTGTCAAGGTCAACGAGAGAGAGTTTCGAGGGATGATCGGTTCGCTACTGTACTTGACAGCGACGAGGCCAGACATACAGTTTGTCATAGGACTGGGCGCATGCTTCTATTCTTCACCACGCGCGTCTCATCGGCAGGCTGTCAAGCGCATTTTCAGGTATCTTACCTATGCGCCTGATCTAGGTCTCTTTTATTCAGCATCATCATCTCTTAATTTATCTAGCTTTTCGGACACCGACTTTGGTGGGTGCCGGTTGGATCGCAAGTCGACTTCCGGTACTTGCTAGTTTCTTGGTTCTTCTCTTGTCTCTTGGTCTTCTCGAAAGTAGTCTGGACTTGCACTTTCGACCACTAAGGCTGAGTATGTAGCTACTTCTTGCTGATGCTCACAGTTGGTTTGGATGATTTCCACATTGCGAGATTTTGAGTTGTTCTTTCATACTAGAATGCCTCTGTTTTGTGACAGCACTAGTGCGATTAGTGCAGGGAAAAACCCTTGTCTCCATTCAGAAACCAAACACATTGATGTGCGCTTTCACTTTCTGAGGGATCAATATGAGAAAGGTGTCATTGACCTTGTTCATGTTAATACCCATCATCAGTTGGCTCACATTTTCACCAAACCACTAGATCAGTCTACTTTTGAGCGTTTACGAGGGGATTTGGGTGTTGTGTATCCTTTTTAGGATATTTTGAGTCAGTTTTCTTTCTTCTGTACTCTTTTCTTGAGTCTTTTTTGTGTGTTCATATCATGCATATTCACATATCACACTTTGAGCCTGCTTCTGTTATATGATTGATCTGCTTTACTTATTCTAGCTGGTACATGCTTTTGATTACTTGTCGATGATCATGCTTTGCTATCTGTTACATGCCTTGTAGCTAGTTTCCTCACTTAGATGCAGATATGCAACTTGGACATCTATATGCTTTAACATGGAAAATGTGCTATAAAAATGATAAAAATCAAAAATGAATGAAAATTCCATGCCTTTTTATGATTGAGTTGAAAAGATCCAGGTGGGTTTGCTTTGTCGCATTGCATTGTTCTGGACTGCTTACCATAGCACTTTGGTATCAACTAGGATAGTGTAGTATATGCCAAGACCAATGTCTTAAGCATCTGATGGTCCAGTTCTGGCCTAGGCTTGACTTGGTCGGTCAGCATAAGGTTTGACATGCAAATAACCCCTAGCAAAAAAGGGAAAAAGGAAAGAGAAAAAGCCTGAAAATTAAAAAGATAACAAGTTTGCTGAATCACTTTGTTTTGGACAATGCTTATCTTGGTAGATATCAGTTAGCTTTTTCATCTCATGCTTTACCTTGTTGTCAAATGGAAAATGTGGTGATGCTTTTGTTTGCAAAAATTGAAAATGTGTGCTAATGACTTTCTTTAGATATCATCTGTTGCACTGATCATGTCATGTGTCTTAGACAGTATGTCTTTTGCTATACCTGCTAGATATTGTAACTGCAGTCAATCATATCTGAGAAGCATGCTTTCTACACTCCACCTGCACCCCAGTTGCATTCATTGCATATTTTGAGGGGGAGTTGCATTTCAGGGGGAGTTTGTGTCTCTTTAGAGTGCATTTAGTCTTACTTGATGAGTCCAATTGTCAACAAGGGGGAGAAATTTTGGGAGAAGAGTTTAAGGGGGAGTTTTGGCTTTCTCTGAGATTTGTTTCAGGGGGAGTCTTTGTCCCGTTTTGTCCTTACTCTTTGATATCGTTGTTGATAATTCTGAGATTGCACTCGTTTTGAGTTTTTACTTTTGGTTAACCATAATGACCGCTTTCTTGCTTTTGTTCGGCATTTGGTCATTAGGGTTAAACTTTTATTTTATTTTCTTCTTCTCTGTTTTCTTGTGTTTTTTTTCATGTTTCCACATATGCTTGCAGGTACTGGAGAGCTGATGAAGAGAAGTGTTGACAATGCACTCATCAAGGGGGAGATTGAGGAGCCATGCTGAAGAGTATGAGCCTCATGGCTTCAGATGTGATGAGTCATTGTCAATGGAAGTCAAAGAGGACTGAAGTGAAGAGAAGACCTGTTGTGTCTGGGCCGCATGTGACTCAGGTACACGGGCAGTGAGCGACTGTCGGGTAGAGGGGCTGCAAAGTCGGGCTGGCCCAATCCGGGTACATGGGCTAGGAGCAGCAGAGGATCCACTGGGCTGTTGACCAAGATTGACTCAGGTACACGGGCGGCGAGCGATTGCTGGGCTGAGAGAGCCGGAATCGGGCCGGCCTAATCCGGGTACCTGGTTCAAAGTCGGTTGATGCTTTTTCAGTTTCGGCGCAAAACTAACAACCGCTGATCTCGGATCTGACCGTTTTGAGGTGAAGCCGTAGTCGCTACGAAAGCTCCGCTTCAAGATAAGTCATCTGTAATTGGGAGTTTACTATTTTGCCTTTAGGCGCACAGTCTGTCAGTCGAGTCTGTAAAAATTTCCTAAGGGCATTTTGGTCTTTTCCATTTTATTTCAGCGTTTGTAAAAACCCTAAGGGTCTTTTGATATTTTCCTAGGCTATTGGGCTGCCTATAAATAGGGCCCCAATCCCTACGGTTAGGGTTACCCTTTCTGAAATCACTTTTCTAATACAAGGAGATTGGGTCACTTTTGGTGTTCATCTTCCTGCGTATGCCACCGCTGTTCATCGCAAGCCAACCGAGCCTACGTTTCATCTCTCAGTGTGAGTGCCAGTGTGATTTGCGAAGCTTGTCAAGCGAAGGTACTCAAGGACACTAGGCGCTTGGTTTGATCCAGTTTCTTCGAAGTTCTGTGTTTTTTGCTCTGTGTGAAGTTAGCTTCGATCCGGCAAGCGAAGCTTCGCAGCGAAGTCTGCTTGCAAGCGTGCAAAGTTTTTATTTTTTGTCTGGCGTCGGTCTTTTGTGTGGACCCCTCAACTCAGTTTTGCTGGCTTCAAAGACTTTCGGTTGTAGCCAGTGATTCGGAGCCTGTAGCTCAGTCTTCAGACAGGCTTCTATGTCCATGTCAATAGTCTCCGCACGACGACTCCGAAGCATACTTCGGCACGGTCACAACAGGCTTCGACACTACGTTCTTCGAAGCAGGCTTCGTCAAGTACCGAACAGGAGACAAAATTTTGAACAGTGAAACATTCATCTCCTTTTTACGTGCACTCAAGTTAATTGCTTGTGATGTTCTACTTTCATGAAGCTTGAAATGACCATGTTTTAAATACTCTGCTAATCTGCCTTCGAACACTATGTTGGTGTCTTCTTGCGTAGGACACCGGTTGTTTTTAGGCTAGATTATTTTCTTGGGTTAGATCTGCTAGCTTAAACTGGTTGTTTGTCGAGGTGCGTTGGATGTTGGGAAAAGGCCATTTATTCGCAAGAATTTTTAAGGCACCCATTCACCCCCCCTCTGGTCAATACTTTCGGTCCTACACACGTCGGGGTGCATCTTTCTCACGCTCTCATGCGCTCCGCTCGTGCTGTCGTCATGCGGCCTGCTACCATGTCTGATTCATTCAGCCATTGATACCAGGCGGCTAGGCGGTGGCTGGTGTGGCGGCCAAGCAGTGGGGAATGGTGGCGCTAGTTAGCCAACTAGTGGGATATGGTAGCGCTAGTAGGAAACATCGGCAGAGCAGAATGAGGTTGGAAAGCCGAACCACTAGATGAAGCTGAGCTGGGACTCCCACGCAATATTGGAGCCGGTTGGGTCAAGCCGTTGGATGGGCCATAGTGCCACGTGGTGCACATCTGATGCCGGTATGCACTGTTCCTACTATGCATACGGTATGCATGGAATTTTTTTCCTACACACCTGTCGCCGAATAAAGAAGGGCCAATCCAGAATGATCATTAATTACTAGGCTATTGATTTTGGAAACATTGAATGTGTGAACAAATAGAAATGGTTGCACACATTGCTCATTACATTTGCAGTGGTCAAAACAGTAATGCAGTGTATATACATAAACATTCTAAAGCATAGTAGCTATGTATTTCTCTGCAGTCCAACAACCTTCACATATAGTGTACTTCATGTAATATAGTCTTTTACTGATGTCGGAATGGATATTGCATCTGGTTATTTCAAACTTCAGATTTCACAGCTACACATTCACTTTTTTCCTTTTGATTTCTAAAAAAACTGACATCCCATTTCATTTGTTTCTTCCTATCATCTTTAGATAGGGCAATAAAAGTTGAATGGAGACAGTGGTGTGGGCGACCAATTTCGATCTGAAAGGTTCAACTTTTTTGGTCGATGAAGTGCGCTGCCTATCTGTGAGACTCTTCCCATTTTTTGTCCAAGATCAAGATGTAAAGATATGCACCCCCCTGTGATGATCTGTTTTGGTTCTTATTTATTCATACTTTCTTGTGCAATGTCTTGTTCACGCTAGGATTGTTCAGAAAATCCAGCATATGGATCTTCACCTTGAACACAAGGTCACATGAACAATCAAATATAAAGTAATGCATGAGGTTAGTATATAATATACAGGATGAACTTGTTCCACCCATCACATGGGAGGGAACATCGAGGGATGATATTCTCGTGGAGAACATTTTGTCATAAGTGTTAAAAACTACTGATGCTTATACTTAGCCTAAACAAGATCACTTGTTCTAATGCGGAATGAGATGAACTGACCGGATGATGCATTCACCATTAGTTCGTTGTAGTTGGTCGTCGATGTCGATGCAGTAGGTTGTAGAGGTCGCTGGTGGTCAACCAAGAACAGCCCTATAGGTCTCCTGCAACGCAGCTTAGGAGCGGTGTATGAGTTTTTCGGGAGTGAACAAAATGTGCAAGTGAGCGTCCTAGCCTGCACAGGCCGAACTCCCTTTTAATCTGCGCTGAAGGACACGGGGGGAAAGTTCCAATCAATTTGGAAACGCCTCTGATCATGGCGCTCGATTATTAGGGAATAAATTACATAATCAGGAAATAATCGCATGATTAAGAAGGTAATTAAAGTGTTGCGGGATTAGGGCTAATTAATCCCATGAATTTGGGTTGCCCGAGATAAAAACTTCCAACATTCTCCCACTTGATCGAAAGGCTATCCTTATGAGTACATTCTTAGTAAGATGGTAATCCAAGGCAATGTGTTACAGCAGCAATAGTACCACTGAAACACGAGTACCTATAGTTCACCAAAATACCTCGACAAAACTCTAGCATAACATAATATAGGAGTTGTTGGTTATCATGCCCCTATATCCATGATCGAAATCAAAGACTTTCTATTAAACCCATGCCGACAACATGTTCTTTAAATAAGTTGGGTGGTAAGCCTTTGGTAAGCGGATCCGCGAGCATTGATTTAGAGTTTATATGCTCAATTTTAATAGTTTGATCCTGGATTCTATCTTTCACAACATGATATTTGATGTCAATGTGTTTGGTAGCACCACTTGACTTGTTGTTACTCGAATAAAATACTACAACTTTATTATCACAGTAAATAGTAAGTAGTTTTACTATACTATCTACCACTCTTAGTCTTGGGATAAAGTTTTTAAGCCATACAGCCTACCCTGTTGCTTCATAACATGCCACAAATTCTGCCTACATTGTCGACGATGCAGTAAGAGATTGTTTAGAGCTTTTCCATGAAATAGCTCCTTCTGCGAGGGTGAAGATATAGCCTGATGTGGATTTCTTAGTATCTACACACCTCGCAAAATTAGCATCTGAATAACCCAAAACTTCAAGGTTATCAGATTTTCTATATGTGAGCATGTAATGTTTAGTGCCTTGCAAATACCGTAAGACTTTCTTTACAGCTTTCTAGTGGTCTAGTCCTGGATTAGATTGAAATCTGCCAAGCATCTTGGTAACGAATGCCAAGTCTGGACGCATACAGACTTGAGTGTACATTAGGCTTCCAACAGCTAAAGCATATGGAATCATCTTTATTTGATAAATTTCTAATTGATTCCTAGGGCTTTGAAACAATCCAAATTTATCACCCTTTACTATTGGAGCAGGTGTGGCAGAGCACTTACTCATATTGTATCTTTCAAGTACTCTGTTGTTGTATGACCTTTGAGATAATCCTAGTACACCTTTCGACCTATCTCGGTGTATTTCAATGCCTAAGACATAAGAGGCTTCACCAAGATCCTTCATATCAAATTTAGAGGACAAAAATCCCTTAGTCTCATGCAACATATTCTTATCATTGCTAGCTAAAAGGATATCATCCACATAGAGTACTAAAATAATTATTTTTCCACCTTTATTCTTGAAGTATATACAATTATCCACCTCATTCTCCTTAAATCCAAATTGTCTAATAACTTCATCAAATTTAAGGTACCATTGCCTTGACGCTTGCTTAAGTCCATAAATGGATTTCTTAAGCCTACATCCCATATGTTCCTTGCTTTTTACAACAAAGCCTTCAAGTTGTGCCATGTAAACACATTCATGCAAGTCACCATTTAGAAATGCAGTCTTAACATCCATCTGATGTAACTCTAAGTTATAATGAGCTACTAACGCCATGACAATTCTAAAAGAGTCTTTCTTAGAAACGGGAGAAAATGTATCATTATAATCAATTCCCTCTTTCTGAGTAAAACCCTTTGCCACAAGACTTGTCTTGAATCTTTCGATATTCCCTTTAGAGTCATGTTTTGTTTTGTAGACCCATTTACAACCTATTGTTTTGACTCCTTCTGGAATTACTACTAGATCCAAGACATCGTTAGTGCTCATGGATTTTAGTTCATCTTCCATAGTTTCAAGCCACTTGGATGAATGTATACTCGTTATGGCCTCCTTAAATGAGGTGGGATCATCCACCTTCCCAACATCTTCACCTAAAAAAGTTTCATAATAATTGGGAATGACAGACCTTCTTTCTCGTTGTGAACGTCTTAAAGCGACCACAGGCTCTTGAGGCTCTTGTTCATGAGCTACCTCATGTTCCAGTTGAGGCTCATTATTTTGTTAATCAAGTGCCATGGGATGTTGTTGAGGTTCAATATTAGACTCCTCAACAGAAGGTGTAATTTCAGCACTATGAGTTGGAGGCAAAACTTCAGAACCTTCAATTGTTGGTGCTATAGTTTGAGGCAGTACATGTGGAATAGGAAAAATATTCTCTTGGATCATCGGTAATGGAATATGAGCCCAAATCTCCTCAAGATCTATTTTTCTTAATTCTGAGCTCCCACTAATTTTATTGTTCTCTTGGAAGATAGCGTGTCTAGTTTCCACAAACTTTGTGACACGGTCAGGACAATAAAATCGATATCCTTTAGACATTTCTGTATATCCAATAAAGTGACAACTCATAGTCTTAGGATCTAATTTCTTTATCTGAGGATTAAAAACTTTAGCTTCTATAGGACAACCCCATATACGTAAGTAATGTACTGTCAGTTTCCTTCCGGTCCACAATTCATAAGGTGTCTTGGGAACTCCTTTGCTAGGAACCCGATTAAGTATATGGGCAGCTGTCTTTAGTGCTTCCATCCATAGTTCCACGGGTAGAGTAGAATGACTAAGCATACTTCGTACCATATCCATGAGTGTATGATTGCGACGCTCAGCTACTCCATTCTGTTGTGGTTCGCTAGGCATAGAATATTGAGCAACAATGCCATTTTCTTGTAATAATTTAGCAAATGGCCCAGGTATTTGCCCATAAGGAGCATGTTTCCCATAATATTCACCACCACGGTCAGATCTCACTACTTTAATATTAACATTATACTGATTTTCTACCTTAACCTGCCTTATAAATCTTAAATTTATCTAGTGATTCTGAACGATCGCGAATAGGAAAAATATAACCATAACGGGAAAAATCATCAGTGAATGTGATAAAAGAATCATAACCATCTATTGATGTCACCGGAAAGGGTACACAAATATCAGTGTGAATTATTTATGAAAGACCCGTACTCGTAGTGGCTCCTTTCTTTAACGTTTTAGTAAATTTACCCTTAATACAATCTAAGCAATGAGATGTATCAGAAAAATCTAAGGGTTGTAGTATCTCTTCCTTAATGAGACGTTCCATTCTCGCCTTAGAAATATGGCCTAAACGACAATGCCATAATTTTGATGACATCTCATCATTTTTCTTTTGTTTACTACTATCATCACATATAACATTCAATACAGAATCATCCAACAATAGCAAATAGAGTTCATCTTGCACGAAGGCAAGACCAATAACCTCATTATTTAAGTTAATAATGCACTTGTTCTCAACAAACTCACAAGAGTATCTAGTTTTTGCTAAAACTTGAACAGAAATTAAGTTCCTTTTAACAGTAGGAACGAATAAGACATTATTAAGTAGAAGATTGAAGCCGCCTCCTAATGAAAGTTCAAGCATTCCAATGGCCTTTACTTCAATCTCATATTCATTTTCCACTCTAAGAATGTGCTCCCCCTTTTGAGGGTTCTCACGGAACGCAATCCCTGTAAAGAATTAGTGACATGTACAGTAGCACCTGAGTCAATCCACCAAGTATTGTGGGTAAATTCAGTATAAAATGACTCATCAACATAAGAAATAATATTATTACCCTTCTTGGCTAGCCACTGTTTATAGCCTGCACAATCCTTTTGTGCATGACCTACTTTCTTGCAAAACTTGCACAGAAATGGCTTAGGGGCAGCAGGAGTAACAGAGGTAGAAGGCTTATTTCCTTCATTTTTGTGATGCTTTTTCTTAGGTTGAGAGTTGCTACTCTCCCCCTGATGCTTCCTCTTGCCATTGCTGACAAGATGAGCATGCTCCTTCTACCTCTCAGCCTTCTACCTTTCTTCCTCCTCAACTGAATGGCTAATGATCTCAGATATAGACCACTTCTCCTTTTTAGTGTTATAGTTTATCTTGAATGGTCCATACTCACTAGGCAGAGACCTCGTGATGAAATCGACTAAAAAACCATCAGAAATGGCCATGTCCATGTCCTTAAGTCTAGCAGCCATGTCAGTCAACCTCATGATATGCTCTCTCACCCCGCTCTTACCATCACAGCGGGATGTCTGCATCTGCATGATCAAAGTGCTGGCATAAGTCTTAGATGAACCTTTAAAATTCTCCTCAACATTAGCCAGATAAGTTTTAGCATTTTCAGAATTAGGGATTCCTCCCTTGATTCGGACTGAGATGCTATTTTTTATTATCATGAGTGACATTCTTTTGGCCTTCTCCCAAGCCTTAGACTTAGCATCATACACCTTCTTAAGTTCAACATAATTTTCATTCTCAACAGCAGGTGCAATGGGAGCATCCTCCCTCAATGCTAAGTCATAATCGAGTACTCCAAGCATAATGAGTATCTTGTCCTTCCATGATGGGAAGTTAGTGCTATTCAATGGCTCAATGCTATTCAGTTGAGCGGCAATGTTGTTAATTGCTGAAAATAGTAAAAAACAACATTAGAAAATAAAAGGTCATCTACATAATTAATCCTACGTTGGTCTGATTAAATATGTACTAATGATAAAATAATAAAATTTCATTTTGTATCACCGTTGGGTAGAAAACAAAATGAAATTTAAATAATAACAGAATTAAAATCCTAAATCAAGTCATCGTTGGGCAAAAATGATAAAGGAAATATTAATGGCATAAATATACTTGAAATTATAAACAACGTTGGTCAGTAAATAATTTCAAATTCCATGAAATATTCTGACTAAATTTCTCGTTGGTTCCATTTAGTAAGAAATGATTTAAATGGAGAAACAAATTCATCATTCATTTTTTTTAACCTTAAACAATATAAAACATTACTGCAAACAGAAAGTTAAATCATAAAGGAAATAAATTTATAAACTCATAATATATGTACGTACGCATAACTCAATCATAATATATGAATGTAACACACAGCCCAAATAGCAAAAAAACAACAACAACAACAACATGGCGTTAAAATAAAATTATTGTTGTTTTTTTAATCAAGCTTTACAATTCCTGTTAATGTAGAAGCAGCCCAAAAGCATTATAGCCCAAAACATTAAAGCCCCAAAACATGTGCAGCCCAAATACAAAACATGAGCAGCCCAATAGAAACATGCGCATCCCCAAAAAAAATGCAATAGCGCTACGCCGACGTTATGCGCGTGAGATACACAAAACATACTTCTTTACTCCCGTCTCCTGTTCTTCTTCCTCATGCGGCGGCGGTGAGGAGTCACAGCAGAGAAGTAGCGCATCGAGCAACCATGCTTTCTCCGGTGAAGCCCACAACAACAGCGGTAGAGCGGAAGAACCACTCCACGGCTGCATCGCCTCGGGTCAGTACAGCGAGCTCATGCCGCACGAACCCGGTCCAATTGCCACAGTAGTAGATATTCATTAGATGTATGTGGCAAAGATCAAGCCACTCACAGATCTGATTTAATAGGGCCCGAATTGGTAAGTTTATTATTCCGAATCGGTGATTTCTTATGATCTAGGGTTCTTAAGTTTGACTTTTATTTTCTGGTTTTAAGGGCTTTGGCAGCACTGATTTGGGAAGGGTTTTGGATGTTTTTGATCTATTTTCGCCAAAAATCCCCTCCTTTTAATTTCTGTCGAGAACAAAATATTAACGACCAGTAAATAATGGCTTACATCCGGAATGATAGAAACATGTAGGCTAAGTAATGCTCTCATACCAAATGATAAAAAGTATTGATGCTTATACTTAGCCTAAACATGATCACTTGTTCTAATGCGGAATGAGATAAACTGACCTGATGATGCATTCGCCATTAGTTCGTTGTAGTTGGTCATCGATGTCGATGCATTAGGTTGTAGAGGTCGCCGGTGGTCAACAAAGAACAGCCCTACGGGTCTCCTGCAGCGCAGCTTAGGATCAGTGTATGGGTTTTTTGAGAGTGAACAAACTGTGCAAGTGAGCGTCCTCACCTGCACAGGCCGAACCCCCTTTTAATCCGCGCTGAAGGACACGGGGGCAAGTTCCAATCAATTTGGAAACGCCTCCGATCATGGTGCTTGATTATTAGGGAATAAATTACATAATCAGGAAATAATCACATGATTAAGAAGGTACTTAAAGTGTTGCGGGATTAGGGCTAATTAATCCCATGAATTTTAGTTGCGCGAGATCAAAATTTCCAACAATAAGCACTACTACAAACCGTCACTGTAGTGGCGTTGGAAAAAACTACTGTAGTGGTGGGCCATTAGATGTCTGCCACTACAGTTGCTGGTGCTGACGGCAGCACCGGCGCCCGCCACTATTGTTGGTAAAGTAGTGGCGGTCGGTGCTGACGTCATCTCGGACCGCCACTATTGTACCAATAGCAGTGGCGGGCGCTGGTGCTGCCCGCCGCTGCTAATATGGCCGCCACTAAAGTATTGATGAGATCACTTGCGACCGCCACTACTATTGTAGCTATAAATGCGCAGCTTCTTCCTCCCCGAGCTCTACCGGAGTTCGCATTTAATTTTGTCTGTACAATGGTGACAAAAATCTAGATAAAGAGGGGGAGGCTTTGTTTTCGTTTCTTTTGAAGGATTTCATTCTAGGAGGTAAATCCATGCCGAATCTCACATTTATTTAATCATGTATACAATGAGTTATTAGCATTTTACTAATTTAGGGTTTGTGAATAGAAATTTTCAAATAATCTTCCATTTACAGTGTTACCTTCTCCCAAATGAACAAATATGACCCCCCTAACAATTATTCATCACTTGTATATTGATTTACGTCATTTTAATCTCTTTTTTAATTTTATTTATGATTATAGATCTAGAGTTATGTTGTTTGGAGAGAGAAACCAATATAGTTAATTTATTTAATAATTTTTTCTGCTTAATAAATAGTTTTAATTAAAGCATTGAGGATTTTTAATTAATGTTGTTATGAGCGATAATAAATCAATATATTTTCAATTTGTAAATTACTAAAATTAACAATAATGAATTTATTAATATTTTTTCAAATAATATATGTTTTAGATGGAGCACAGGTCCTAGATATACTCGTCCAACGACGGAGATGTGGTGGCATATTTTAACAGAGTAACTGAATTTACTGAAGCTGTCGCACAATATGCTTCCCGTCAGAGTGAAGAGGCAATATATTGTCGTTGTAAAGTTTGTAAAAACAAAGCGATGTATCTGTGTTCTGATCGTGAAACCATACGATTACATTTGTTGAAAAATGGTTTCGTGAAGAACTATTATATATGGATGAAACACGGTGAGATGGGCCAAATCCTCCTGAAGATTCTGATGTGCCGCAAGATGCTCATCAACATAGAAGAGGTTGTGATCATAAATCCGACATAACACATGATGATGTTGATCAACATGATGATGATGACGCCTTTGATGTGGAGGAACTGATGCGAAATGTTGCGCCTGAGGTTTTGTTGCAGAGAACTACAACCAAAGGATACGATAACTTTGAAGCACTTGACAAAGCATCAAAAAACCTTCTTTACGAGGAACGCCACGGATGCGATAAGCAGTATACTGTGTTGTACACAATTCTTGAGCTTATGAAACTGAAGGCCAGCAATGGATGGTCTGACACTAGTTTTTAGATCTTTTACAACTCCTAAAAAAGGTTTTGCCAAAACCCAATGGTTTACCATCTGATACGTACCAAGCAAAGAAGATGATTTGTCCGTTGACTTTGGGCGTTCAGAAGATTCATGCATGCTCGAACCACTGTATCCTATATCAAAAAGAGTATGGATTGTTAGAGAGATGTCCGCAGTGCAATGCTAGTCGATACAAACGTCCAAATGACTGTGTGGAGGACTACAATGACCACCAGAAGAAGAATAATAAGAGGTTGCAGAAGAGGAATAAAAATGTTATTGAAGACCATCCTGGAAAAAAGACGGAGAGGAAAGTTCTAGCCTTAGTAATGTGGTACCTACCGGTGATTGATCGCTTGAAACGTATGTTCTCTAATCCTAGAGATGCTGAACTATTAATCTGGCATTTCACTGGGCGAAAGAAGGACGGAAAACTTCGGCACCCTGCGGATGCTAGGCAGTGGAAATCATTTGACCTGGCCCATCCAGATTTCTCGGACGATCCTAGAAATATCAGGATGGGACTTAGCACGGATGGAATGAATCCCTTCGGTGAGATGAGGAACCCACATAGTACGTGGCCAGTCTTTCTATGCTTGTTCAACATTCCATCATGGTTGTGCCATAAAAGAAAATACCTTATGCTCACTACTCTAATTTCTGGTCCAAAACAACCTGGCAATGACATTGATATCTTTCTAGAACCTTTGATGGAGGATATGAAACGTCTATGGGAACATGGTGTTTGTGTGTGGGATGAGCACAAGAAAGAGCACTTCAATCTAAGAGCCATAATCTTTTGCACCATAGCTGACAACCCAGGACGCATGTCCCTAACAGGACAGGTTAAAGGAAAGACATCATGTGTAGTGTGTGTGGACCAGACAGAATTTATGCATCTTCCATCATTTGTTAAGACGATATATATGCGACACCGCAGATTTTTACCAAAAAACCACAAATATCGAAGAAATAGGAACCATTTCGACGGTACAATCGAGCTTGGACAGCCTCCACGAAATCGAGATGGAAAATTTATATTCGAAATGGTAAAGAATATCAAAGTTGTTTTCGGAAAGAAGAGGAAGAAATCTGAAAAAATTTCAAAGGATGCTCCATTTAAAAAGCATTCGATCTTCTTTAGATATTTGCCCTATTGGAAGGAGTTGGAGATTGGTCATGCTATCGATACAATGCACGTTGAGAAGAATGTCTTCGAAAGCACTATCGGTATTTTGTTAGACATACCGGGCAAATCAAAAGATGGACTCAAAGTACGAAGGGACCTTCAAACTCTTGGAATTAGACCCGAGCTTCACCCACAGGAAAGGGCCAATGGAAAATTTTTCCTTCCAGCTGCTAGCTATAACCTCACAATTGACGAGAAAAGATCAATCTGCAGGTGTCTACATGGAATTAGAGTTCCAACAGGATTCTCAACGAATATAAAGAATATTGTCTCCGTAGCAGATTTGAGGATGAGCGGCTACAACACTCATGATTGTCATGTTATGCTTGGGCTATTCCTCGCCATCGCAGAGTCAAACATTCATTTCTGAAGATGGTGATAACACGCATGTGTCACTTCTTCAATGTCATATCAAAGAAGGTGATCGACACTGAAGAGTTAAATGAATTACGTAAACAAATGAGGGAGACTATGTGTCAGCTTGAGATGTGCTTTCCTCCTTCATATTTTGATATTATGGAGCACTATATGATACATATAGCAGACCAAATCTTTGTTCTCAGTCCAACATACCTGCACAATATGTATGCGTACGAGCGTCTAATGGTTATCTTCAAGGGTTACGTATGAAATCGTGCTTATCCAGAGGGTTCCATGATAGAGGGCTACACGACTGAGGAAGTCATTGAGTGCTACGCAGATTACATAAGAGATGGAAGACCAATAGGAGTTCCCGTGTCCCGGCACCATGGAAGACTCACCGGTAAAGGAACTAAAGGCAGGAAAATCATACGAGACAATAGTTACCAAACAATAAGTGAATCACATTACAGTGTAATGCATCAGTTGGCGATTATGAGACCATATGTTGAACAACACCTGCAAGAGCTTCGTGAAAAGAATGAAGATCGTGATGAATAATGGATTATGAAAGAACACAAAAATTATTTCACATCATGGCTGAGGGATCTAAACCTTTCGATTGAAGAAACCGACGAAGAGATTATGATAAATAAATTGTCTTACGGTCCATTGAGAATGGTTAAAACATGGCAAGCGTATGACATCAATGGTTTCGCATTCTATACCAAAGCAAAGGATCAAAAGAGTCAGCGCCAAAATAGTGGTGTCAGAGGAGAAGCAGAAGATAGCACTGGACAAAAGAATGCTTACTATGGATACATCGAAGAAATATGGGAACTTAACTACGAGAACTCTATAGAAATCCCTATATTTAAGTTTCACTGGGTCAGACATCCAGAAGGTGTGGAGGTGGATGATTACGGGTTTACGATAGTTGACCTTAATAAGGTGGCTTATAAAGATGACCCTTGGATACTCGCTCAATCCGTGGCACAAGTATTTTACATACTTGATCCTAAAGATGAGAAAAAATACATCGTTGCTCCAGGAAAACAAAGAATTGTTGGAGTTGATGGAGTCAAAGACGAAGAAGAATACAATCAATTTGATGAGGTGCCGTTTTTCGTTGACATATCAAGGATCAATGTGGTTGAAGCAAAACTGTCATTTGGCAGTGTGATTCCTTATCTACGCACCAATGGCGATGGAAAATTAGTGCAAGGCTAGATCATTTATGTTTAGCGTGCGTATTTGTAAAATCAATTATGTCATTTATTGTTAAAACATTTTCAAGATCAAATGAGGATTTAATTAAACATCAATAGAAAATTTATTAAACAACAATAGAAATTTTTTTAAAAATTTAATTTTTGGGGCCAACAGCAAGGTTCGAACCTCGAACCGCATGGCCCCAAGTGAGCCCCGTGCACCACTGCGCTACTAAGTGTTTCACGTCAATGTAGGAAGAGTATTATATGCTATATATATAATCCCTACCTCTATTAGTAGTGGCGGGCTGGATGACGTCAGCATGCCCGCCACTACTAAGGCAGAATGACGTCAGCATGCCCGCCACTGCTAATACACCTATACATACTTTCCACTCCCGCCGTCCGAAAACCTAGTTTCATTTTCTAAACCCTAAACTCCCGTGTCACCCCCCTCCTCCCGTCGCCGCCGTCGACATCCTGGAGCACGTCGCCGCTGCCCTCCGCCCGTCGCCGCCTTCCTCGGAGCCCGTCTCGGCGCCGCCCGTCGCCGCCATCCAGTGAGTAAATGTTAGATAACCTATCTATAGTCTTATTTTATTTGAGCTTAGGGTTAAAATGATTTCTAATTGTTATATTAATTTATGCGTGGTAATATAATTTAGTATAATATTACTAGTAGAATGCACTATAACAATAATGTTTTTTAATGTACTATAAAAAATTTCTGAGAAAAAAAATTTCCACTATAACAATAATGTTTTTTAATGTACTATAATATTACTAGCTTAGGGTTTTTTAATGTTATATCAATGTGACAAAAAAATTGCAGATGGATCCTCCTAAGATTGAACCAAACAGTGGATCCTCAGACTCTACATCAAGTGGCGTGTGTGAGGTTTGCAAATGCGGTAAACATAAGGTACATGATGGTATAGTTTGCAGTTGTTTGGTGAAGAAAGTGATTCTCATAATGGACTCCGACTCGGAGGACGACTCGTGATCGCCGCAACCAGATAGGGTAAGTGTTGGCAGACGGAAGAATGATGAGACAACCGGTGGTAGAGGGAAACATGCCGAGGCTAGCGGTGGAAAAGGGAAGCATGTAGAGCAATGCGACAACAAGAGGAGGAAGGAGGCAAGATCCTCTTTTTATGCAAATTTTATATTTTTATCATCTAATTCAATCATTGATATTGTTGGACCGGAAACGGTGACCAGAGGGGGGGTGAATGGGAGCTTTTTAAAAAATTCGGGCTAAAAACTAGCCTTCGGTTTCAGTTCTGTCTTCTGCGGAACAGGCTTCGAACACTACCTTCGAAGGTCTGGTTCGGAGGTACTTCGACACCTTCGAACACAGGCTTCGGAGGAGCAAAAGTTCGAAGCCAAGAAGACTTCGCTCCACTTACAACCCTCGGAAATCTACTCTGCTAAGTCAGTGCAGGCTCCGCACACGGGGTGCTTCGAGCAGGCTTCGCACTTCACCCTTCGCAAGAGTGGACATCCCTCTGAGGACTTCGACCACGTACTTGGCAGCAGCAACTGGTGCTGAGCTTCGTACACGAAGGTCTACACGCACCCAAACAGACAACACTAGGGGCTTTGACACAAGAAGCAAAACGGGCAACAATCAGGGCTTCGCTAGTAAGCAACGAGGTCACGCCTCCTGTTACACAGAGCGAAAGCACACTGACAAAACACACCTCGCACGAAAAACAACCTTCGCCTCAACAGGCTTCGGTGCACTAAACTAGCGAAGTATGCAAAGCGAGCTCAAGCAAAAGCACAGGAAACAGGGCTTCGCCGCTTGAACAAGGAACACAGAAAAATGAACTCTCTGGATGTATTACAATCGAAGTGTGGCTACAGGAGCTCAACAGTAAATGCTCAAAGTGTTAAATGTTACCTACCGAGCCCCCATATTTATAGCCCACAGTTCACCCAAAGGAAGTGACTACTTTACCCCTAGGGTTACAAAAGATTTTGTCTCTACAGAACTAAAGGGTACAAAAGGTAGTCCACCTTTATTCTGGAGGCTTCTCTGTCAGCTTTGCAGAGGGGACAGTGTCAGCCTTTTACAGAACAGACAGTGTCAGCCTTTGCAGTCTTTGACTTTCTGCAGCCTCCCATCGCACGCGAGGGTGCGGTAGCTTCGGTGAGAAGCCTTGAGCCTGGTGGCCTTCGCTTCACCGAAGTCGGTCTCCGATACACTGACGGTTTTGAGCCGAAGCCGTCAAAGCTCCTTGGGCCTTCGCACCAACACCTCCGGAGTGGACCACCACGGCTTCGCAGCTACTCCCAGCTCGAACTCCGTCAGTCCATGTACCGAAGCCATGCAGGCCGAAGTACCACAAGTCATCCTCAGTCCGAAGCCCCACCTTCGGAGTACCACCCTTCGAAGTCCCTCCTTCGTCCAAGGCCTTCGCATGAAGCATTCCATGAGCACTTCGTCGCAGTGTCTCACCCCGAGCACACTCCTCGACGAGCCTCACTCGGACCATGCCTTCGATGCTCCTCGACTTCTGAGACCTTCGTCGGGCCATCTTCGAATGTCTCCCTCCGGAGCACACTTCGAATTCCTTGCCTCCGCAGAGGACTTCTTCCAACCAACTCCGAAGTCACTCCATTCGGAGTACCTTCGAAGTGCCTCACCTCCGAGGACTTGTCTCGGAGTACCTTCAGCCGGAGCCACGCTCCGCACTCTCTGCCTTCACCTGGCATGCCTCGACCCGAGGACCGACCCGGACCACCTTCGCAGCCACCGTGACGGAGCTCCCCGCTCCCCTGGCATCAAGCCTCCCGCTTGACCCAGGTTCACCTGCCGCGAACCTTGTCCGTCGCCTCCGAAGTCCCTGCGCACCACAGACAAACAGACAAGTGTATCCAGTACTCCGGAGACCTCTCCGGGTTAGCAACCTCCGGCACACACTCCGGTGTACCGCCCAAAGTACCGAAGCCATCGGTACGAACCCAGTCATCGTGTACTGCCGGACCCCTCCGACAGGCACACTCCGCTGCACAGCTGCAGCAAGCAAACACCGAACACACTTCGGTGAAACCACCTCCGAGCACCCTTCGGAGGTACCACCTCCGAAGCCCCTTCGGAGGTACCCTTCGAACAGAGGGTAAAATCCTGTCAATCACTTATCACAAAACACCGAAACCAACCCTTGGTTTCTCAATCTCCCCCTTGATGAGTGCATTGACAATCAAATCGAAGTTCAAGAAAATGTAAAAACTTTCAGCACACAAGTGACCATAAAAACTCAGAAAAGAGCCAAATCATGTCACTTGACAACAGAATTTTCCTCCCCCTTTCTCACAAGATTGAAAAGCCCCCTTTGGCAATGAAAACTCCCCCTGAGTTAAATTTTCCCTTTGGCAATAAAAAATTCTTCTCCCCCTTTATGTCAAATTTTCTCCCTCTTAGAAATTATACCCCCTTGCGGCAGAGACCGAAGCAAATCTCTCCCCCTTTGGCAATGCAAGCATCAAGGAGCATGTAAAAGATGCAAAGCTTCGAAATGAGCAGAATTGCAAAGACATATGAAGCAAAAATATGCCAACAGTAACATCAATGATCATGGGCTCAGCTCAAATTAATATTCTCTAAAAACATGATGAATCATGTGATTTGATCATTTTTGAAATAAAAGCATCACCACTTAGTCAAGGAAACTAGACAAGTAAAAGCAAGGCCTGCGCAAAGCTAGTCAATTTCTACTCTAGACAGACAAGTCCAGTTCAAAACGGAGCTTGAAAAGCACACTTGATAAACAATGAATTTTGTTGTTCTTTTCTTAGTGCCAGGGGTTATTTGTTTGTCCACCTTATACTTTCCAATCAGGCCAAGCCTAGGCATGAGAGCCATAAGAAGCTTAAAGCAATGATTTTGGCAAACACTACACTATTCCAGTTCAGACCAATGTGCAATGGTAAGCAGTCTAGAATAGGGTAGTGCGACAAACAAACCCACCTGGATCTTTTCTCTTAAAAGCATGCAAATCATGGAATTGTTGATTTTAACTAAGTGAATCAATGTTTGGCACTTTATGAATATCCACGAAAATGTAGAACAGTTTTCAAGTTGCAATTTTTAGCATCCAATGAACAGTGTCTCGCTGTCAAGCAGATAAAAGATAGCTAAAGCAGTTCTGCCTAAACATGCTAGAATCAAGACTAAGCAGTGAGCACGATTTGATGTCGAAAATAAAACATCATGCACATGAATGTTCCAGATGAATTAACAAGAGCTGAGCTGACATGATTTCATGAATTATAAGTAGGCATATAAGTGCAAAATATGTAAATGCAATAGAGCACACAATTAGCAGAGGCATATCCATCTAAAACAGCTCCCCCTCACAAAATGCCGTAAGGGTGACAAATGCCAAGTTCCCCACGCAAGTAAGCAAATCGAGAAGCATCGAGGGGTTTTGTAAAAATGTCGGCAAGCTGGTGTTGGGTATCAACATATTGAAGTTCAATATCACCCTTCTCATTGTGATCTCTGAGAAAGTGATACCGTACATTAATGTGTTTGGTTCTGGAGTGCTGAACCGGGTTGTTTGCAATACAAATAGCACTAGTGTTATCACAGAAAAGTGGAACACTCTTATAATCTAACCCGAAATCCCGCAAAGTGGAAACCATCCACAAAATCTGAGAGCAACAGCTAGCTGCAGCAACATATTCGGCCTCAGCCGTCGATTGTGCAACACTAGACTGTTTGCGGGAAGACCAGCAAACCAGAGATGTACCCAGAAAATGACAAGTACCAGAGGTACTCTTCCTATCAATTCTACACCCAGCAAAGTCCGCATCGGAATAACCTCGAAGACATAAAGATGAGGATGCTGAATACCATATGCCAAATTCAAGGGTGTGTTTGAGATACCTTAGAATGCGCTTAACCGCTTGGCGGTGCGAAGCTCGTGGTGAAGCCTGAAAACGAGCGCACAGACACACTACGAAGTGTATGTCCGGCCTCGTGGCAGTCAAGTAGAGGAGGGAGCCGATCATGCTCCGGAACACCTTCTGATCTACGGCTTCTCCATCTTCGTTAGGGTCCAATGCTACAGATGTAGCCATTGGAGTGGCGAGGGGCTTCGCATCGGACATGTCAAATTTCTTGAGCAGGTCCTTGGTGTACTTCGTCTGGTGGACGAAAGTATCTTGTTTGCTTTGCTTGATTTGCAAACCAAGGAAAAAGGTGAGTTCACCCATCATCGACATTTCAAACTCCCTGCTCATGGTATCTGCAAACTCGGCAACCAAAGCATGAGAAGAGCCACCAAAGATGATATCATCCACATAAATCTGCACTAGAAGGAAATCTTTGCCATGCTTGAGAGTAAACAAAGTTTTATCCACAGAGCCCATCAAATACCCTCGCTCAAGCAGAAAAGACTTAAGTCTATCATACCAAGCCCGAGGGGCCTGCTTGAGTCCATAAAGAGCCTTATGAAGTTTAAGGACTTTATGTGGGTACTTGGGGTTTTCAAAACCAGGGGGTTTTTTACAAAAACATCTTCACCTATGAAGCCATTAAGAAAAGCACTTTTGACATCCATTTGATAGAGTTTGAATCCCCGGGATGTCGCAAAGGCAAGCAAAATCCTAATGGCCTCAAGGCGAGCAACAGGTGCAAAAGTTTCAGTAAAATCAATCCCTTCTAGTTGAGAAAAGCCCTGAGCTACAAGTCTAGCCTTGTTTCTAACAATTGTCCCATCCTCCCCTTGTTTATTTTTGAAAATCCATTTTGTTCCAATGAAATGAACATTTGGTGGAGGATCAACTAAAGTCCAAACTTGGTTTCTCTCAAAATTTTCAAGTTCCTCATGCATGGCATTGATCCAACTAGAGTCAGAAAGTGCATGACTAACATCTAAGGGCTCGAAAGAAGCAACAAAAGCAGCATTAGTGAAATGAGCATGAGAACGTGTTACCCTTTGATCAATCTCACCAATGATCTGCTCGGGAGGATGCATCCTTTGAACATGATGTGGAGCCTCGCGGCGGGAAGCAGTCTCCCCCTCAACTTGTGCGTTGGAGTGGTCCAAGATGACCGATGTTGAGGTAGTCGCTTCGGGACCTCGTGCCGAAGTAGTAGAAGCGGGGTCAGCTTCGGGGGTTGACGTCGAGGGTAGTAGGGGTTCATCCTCGAATTCTCCGAGATCTTCATCTTCGAATAAGGTTTGTTCCATGTCGTGTTCATTTGCCTGTTCAAAAGCAGAACTAACAGAGGGGGTTGATTCATCAAAAGTCACATCACATGACTCGATGACTGTGTTAGTTTCCAAGTTATAAACACGATAAGAATGACCATGAGTAGTATATCCCAAAAAGATCCCGTCAGAAGATCGCGACTCAAATTTATCCAAATTGCCACGTTTTAGGATAAAGCAGCGACAGCCAAAAACTCGAAGATGAGTAACCTTGGGCTGTCTCCCAAAACGCAGCTCATACGATGTCAAATTTAAAATTGAGCGCAAGAAGATTCGGTTTGAGATGTAACAAGCAGTGTTCATGGCCTCAGCCCAGAATTTTCTAGGAGTCCTATGCTCATCAAGCATCGTCCTAGCCATCTCAACCAAAGTGCGGTTCTTCCTCTCAACGACGCCGTTCTGTTGAGGAACCCGCGGAGCAGAGAATTGATGTTCTATGCCATGCTCCATGCAAAAGTCAACAAAGAGACTATTTTTGAACTCAGTGCCATTATCGCTTCGAATGAATTTTAATGCACCAGGGAGTTCAGTAAAAAGTCTCAAAGCCAAGCTCCGAAAGTGTGAAAACACTTCGTCCTTGCTGGCAAGAAAGAAGACCCAAGAGTAGCGAGAGAAATCGTCGACAATTACTAGAACATACCACTTGCCGCCTAAAGAACTAACCCGAGAAGGACCTACAGTGTCCATATGGAGAAGTTCTCCGGGTTGTTCAGTCATCACTGTGGTGACTAGCGAATGCGAAGCGGCAATCATTTTTCCATGTCGACAAGGAGCGCAAACTAAATTCTTCTCAAACTTGAGCTTGGGCAATCCTCGGATCAGACCTAGGGCGCTCAAACGAGCGAGCAACTCAAAGCTCATATGCCCTAGTCTCCTATGCCACTTCCAAAGCTCGGAAGTCGAATGTGCAACAAGACAATGAGAAGAACCAGATGACTCTGAAAAATCAGCTCCAAAAACTCTCCCAACTCTAAAGATCTTACACACCACAACGCCATCAGAATTGAGCACTTGCGAAGTATCGCGATGAAATCGCACTTCGAAGCCCTCATCAAGCAACTGAGATACAGACAGTAAATTGTATCCCAGGTTTTCAACCAAAGCAACATCTTTGAGAGTGAAGTTTGAATTAATTCTTACCACACCTTTACCTTTCACTCTACTCCTTCGATTGTTTCCGAAGGTGATATGTTCCCTTTGCTTGGTTGTGGTGAGGCTGGAGAACCATGCTGCATCTCTGGTCATGTGGCGCGAACAACCGGAGTCCATGATCCACGTGCCCTCCAAGCCTCGATCTGTCGCCTACACATGATAAGAACGTCTCGATCGCTCAGTGCTGGGGTGAGTAAAATAATGACGAGGCATCCAGCACTGAGTGACACGAGTAGTAGGCACAGTAAAAGCAGACGGTCTACGCACATAATAATCAGAATGATGCAAAGTGCGAGGTCTACCTACATGCTGTGAAAGAACAATATGTCGAGGTCTACTACTCTGACGAGGTACAAATCTGCTAGCCCGAGGTCTACCACCATATGGAACATGGTGAAGACCTCGAGGAGCAAAACCTCTCCGAGAAGCACGAGGAGCCTCAAAAGCAGGACGATAGTACATCTCAGACTCATGCATACCTAAAGATGGGTAATGCATGTCCTGGTAACTCATCGCCTGAGAGCGTCGCTCATCCTTGATGCGACGAAAACAGAACCCAACCAAATGACCTGCCCGCTGACAATAGGAACAATGAAACACTCTCCTGGGGGCACTCTCATGGGTCACAGGAGCAACTCTCACAGGCTCCTTGGGTTTTTTCCGTGTGGTTTTCTTGGGAGGATTTTTCTTGGCAGGAGGAGTGGTTTTCTTTGGTGGATGGGTAGGCTTTTTGGTTGGTGGGGTGTCTAACAGAGCTCTCTCTTTCTCTAGGGTGGTGGGAGAGGTAAAAACAGTTTTGGTCTTACTGTCTGAAGGTATCGTCTCAAAACCCAAACTTAGAGCTATCCCCGCTCTGCCAGCACACAACTTGGTCTTGGCCAAGAGCAAATCCATCCTACCCTTTCCCTCAGTGCATTTGTTTACCACGGAAAGAAGGTATTCATTTTCAGACATGAGGTTTTCAGCTCGCTCTCTAACAGTGCCTAGCTGGTCCTTAAGGGTAATGCATGTGTCACACACAGGCTGCACATCCTTAGAACTACCGGCCCTCTCCAATCTAACCTCCAAATCATGAACATGCTTATCACGTAAATTAATGTTATCGCGTAATAAAGAGCAGTTCATGCATTCAATAATATCCTGAGGTCTAGAATCCACCTCCAAAAGCTGCTTCTGTGCAGTCTCAAGCTCAGAAAGAGTTTGAGCATGAACAGAACGCAACTGAGCAAGCTCACTCATGACAACAGAACAAGATTCACATTCAGCATCATCAAATTTAGACTTAAGCATGGCATATTCAGTAGAAATAGTTTCTAGCCTAAGTCTAAGGTCTTTTCTTTCTCTAGCGGCTTGCACAAGTAATCTATCCTGACCTAGCACTACTTCATTCAGCTCATCTAATTTAATTAGTAGCTGGTCAGATGATAGGTTTACCTCAGATGAGTCAAGCTCATCGCCACTGTGATTGCTGTCGGCCATGAAGCAAAGGCCGGTGAAGTCACGTCCCTTCTTGTCCTTCTTGTCCTCCTTCCTTGGGGACTCCTCCTCCTCAGAGCTCGACTCCTCAGTTGAGGAAGTGTCGATGTCGCTGAGAGCAGCAACAAAGGCTCTGGAAGCGGCCTTGGCTACTTTCTTAGCCATCTTGCCGCGCTTGCCCTTCACAAAGGGCTTCCTCTCCTTTTTGTGGTATTTGGGGCGGTCACTCTCATCTCTCTTCTTTATCTTGGGGCAATTGGCCTTGATGTGAGAAGTGTCGCCACATTCATAGCAACCACTAAAACCACTTCTCCTCTGATCCCGTCTCTCATGATGAAAGCGGGTGAACCTCCGGGCAATGAGAGCAAGCTCATCATCAGCTAGAGTGTCCACCTGCTCCTTTGTGACGGAGACCAGGGAGGACAAAGCAAAACCATCTGCAAGAACACAAGTGCCTGATGTGCTTGGTTCTGCAGTGGTGCCACGACTAGTGCTAGAAACCAATGCCAATGGCTGTGGCAAAGAGCTTCTGTGCACAGCAAGAGATGCCTTAGCAATCTCTGTGGACTTCAGCTTGCTAAAGAGTTCATCACAAGTTAGAGTGTCATAGCCTGTGGACTCCTCAATGCTGGATATCTTCACTTCCCATATGCTACGGTCAAGAGCATAAAGAAGCTTGATAGCCCTATCATGATCACTGTAAGCAAGCGTCCCGTTGGACCGCAAGTTACTCACTATAGCATCAAAGCGCGAGAACATGGCATCTATAGATTCACCAGGTGCTTGCACAAACAGCTGATACTGTTGGTTGTAGGTGCTTTGGCGCCTGGCCTTAATCTGAGTAGAGCCCTCATGAAAAATAGTGAGCGTTGTCCAAATCTCCCTAGCAGTCCTAAGGTGCTGCACCCTATCGAACTCACTCCGGCTCAAACCGATGAACAGTATATTTCTTGCCTTGGAATTGGCATTATACTGATCCTTCTCTGTTTGAGAGGTGCGAGTCTCAGGGATGGAGTATTGTGATTCCACAATCTCCCAAATTGCATTTCCTTGGCTTAACAAGTAAGCCTCCATGCGCACCTTCCAGTATGCGAAGTCTGTCCCATCGAACAGAGGAATTTTACTGCCTCTATCCATGTCGCCAAAAGATCACAAAACCGGTTAAGGTCAACTGGTGATCTTAACCTGCTCTGATACCAATTGTTGGACCGGAAACGGCGACCAGAGGGGGGGGGTGAATGGGAGCTTTTTAAAAAATTCGGGCTAAAAACTAGCCTTCGGTTTCAGTTCTGTCTTCTGCGGAACAGGCTTCGAACACTACCTTCGAAGGTCTGGTTCGGAGGTACTTCGACACCTTCGAACACAAGCTTCGGAGGAGCAAAAGTTCGAAGCCAAGAAGACTTCGCTCCACTTACAACCCTCGGAAATCTACTCTGCTAAGTCAGTGCAGGCTCCGCACACGGGGTGCTTCGAGCAGGCTTCGCACTTCACCCTTCGCAAGAGTGGACAGCCCTCTGAGGACTTCGACCACGTACTTGGCAGCAGCAACTGGTGCTGAGCTTCGTATACGAAGGTCTACACGCACCCAAACAGACAACACTAGGGGCTTCGACACAAGAAGCAAAACGGGCAACAATCAGGGCTTCGCTAGTAAGCAGCGAGGTCACGCCTCCTGTTACACAGAGCGAAAGCACACTGACAAAACACACCTCGCACGAAAAACAACCTTCGCCTCAACAGGCTTCGGTGCACTAAACTAGCGAAGTATGCAAAGCGAGCTCAAGCAAAAGCACAGGAAACAGGGCTTCGCCGCTTGAACAAGGAACACAGAAAAATGAACTCTCTGGATGTATTACAATCGAAGTGTGGCTACAGGAGCTCAACAGTAAATGCTCAAAGTGTTAAATGTTACCTACCGAGCCCCCATATTTATAGCCCACAGTTCACCCAAAGGAAGTGACTACTTTACCCCTAGGGTTACAAAAGATTTTGTCTCTACAGAACTAAGGGGTACAAAAGGTAGTCCACCTTTATTCTGGAGGCTTCTCTGTCAGCTTTGCAGAGGGGACAGTGTCAGCCTTTTACAGAACAGACAGTGTCAGCCTTTGCAGTCTCCGATACACTGACGGTTTTGAGCCAAAGCCGTCAAAGCTCCTTGGGCCTTCGCACCAACACCTCTGGAGTGGACCACCACGGCTTCGCAGCTACTCCCAGCTCGAACTCCGTCAGTCCGTGTACCGAAGCCATGCAGGCCGAAGTACCACAAGTCATCCTCACTCCGAAGCCCCACCTTCGGAGTACCACCCTTCGAAGTCCCTCCTTCGTCCAAGGCCTTCGCATGAAGCATTCCATGAGCACTTCGTCGCAGTGTCTCACCCCGAGCACACTCCTCGACGAGCCTCACCCGGACCATGCCTTCGATGCTCCTCGACTTCTGAGACCTTCGTCGGGCCATCTTCGAATGTCTCCCTCCGGAGCACACTTCGAATTCCTTGCCTCCGCAGAGGACTTCTTCCAACCAACTCCGAAGTCACTCCATTCGGAGTACCTTCGAAGTGCCTCACCTCCGAGGACTTGTCTCGGAGTACCTTCAGCCGGAGCCACGCTCCGCACTCTCTGCCTTCACCTGGCATGCCTCGACCCGAGGACCGACCCGGACCACCTTCGCAGCCACCGTGACGGAGCTCCCCGCTCCCCTGGCATCAAGCCTCCCGCTTGACCCAGGTTCACCTGCCGCGAACCTTGTCCGTCGCCTCCGAAGTCCCTGCGCACCACAGACAAACAGACAAGTGTATCCAGTACTCCGGAGACCTCTCCGGGTTAGCAACCTCCGGCACACACTCCGGTGTACCGCCCAAAGTACCGAAGCCATCGGTACGAACCCAGTCATCGTGTACTGCCGGACCCCTCCGACAGGCACACTCCGCTGCACAGCTGCAGCAAGCAAACACCGAACACACTTCGGTGAAACCACCTCCGAGCACCCTTCGGAGGTACCACCTCCGAAGCCCCTTCGGAGGTACCCTTCGAACAGAGGGTAAAATCCTGTCAATCACTCATCACAAAACACCGAAACCAACCCTTGGTTTCTCAAAGTTGTTCTCACTATCGCCGCCGCGTGTATTTTCTTGTTCAGGAACATGGAGAGCAGTTCAGACTGCCTGATGATGCCGAGTTGGTTGAGGATTGGCAAGTTGAGGATTTTAATCTGTTTAACCAGAAATAGGTTGGGTTTGTGCCGAGGAAGAAGAAGAAGCTCCAAACCATATCTTTCCTTTGGGTTTGACCAGTAGTCTGTTTCGATGTGTAAGCTGGTTTCCCCAGCCTGGACTTGTGTTTGTTTACTTGCTTTCAAATAAACATGATGTGTCAAGCGAGCCCCCACACCACCGCGCTACAAAGTCTCGATCATATCGTAACAACATGTAATAAAAACACACTTAATGAAATAAAAACAGTAAACTAAGGGAGAAAAATACCAATTTTTGCAATTAGAATATTGGTGTTGCATTTTTATTGTACAAAAAGTTTCAATTTCAAAGGAAGAATAAACTATAGATTTTGCTTTCAAACCTAAGTCATTTCTTCTCTAAACCCTAATGCATCCCCGGAGAATCTCATGTTTCTTAATGAAATAAAAAAAAGTAAAGTGAGGCAGAAAAATACCAATTTTTTAAATTTGATGAGTTATGATGTATTTTTATTGTTAAAAAAAATTAGAATAGAAATGTAAAACAAATGTTTGGATGCTAGCAGCAAGGTTCGAACCTCAAACCGCCTGCAGGCAGCAAGGTTCGAACCTCAAACCGCATGGCACCAAAGCAAACCCCGCACCACTGCGCTACGAAGTGTTTCTAGACATGAGTGGCAACGTATGCTAGATAACCCCCACCTCTCATAGTAGTGGCGGTCGGGTATGCTGACGTCACCAGCCCGCCACTGCTATCCTTTTAGTAGTGGCGGTCGCATGATGTCATCGGCCCGCCACCACTAAGTCGAGTGACGTACACTGAGGCAGAAAAATACCAACTTTTTAAATTTGATAAATTATGATGTATTTTTATTGTTAAAAAAAATTCAAGTTCAACGAGGATTTAAACATCAATAAAAAAGTGCTGAAAATTTAAAAAAGTACAAAACAGAAAAAAATGTTGATTTGGCGCCAGCAGTAAGGTTCGAACCTCAAACCGCCTGTCGGCAGCAAGGTTCGAACCTCAAACCGCATGGCACCAAAGAACCCCCCGCACCACTGCGCTAAAAAGTATTTCTCGGCTATTTGTGCAGTGTATGCTAGATAATCCCTACCTCTACGTGGACTTTTTTGCATTTAAATACCAATTTCGGTTAATGAAAAATACCAATTTTTGCAATTAGAATATTGGTGTTGTATTTTTCTTGTACAAAAAGTTTCAAGTTCAAAGGAAGAATCAACTATAGGTTTTGCTTTCAAACCTGAGTCATTTCATCTCTAAACCCTAATTCACCCCCCCAGAATCTTAGGTTTCTTAACGCCCTACATGATTATTTTCTCGAAACAATTTTATTTTTTATGACAACATCTATGGATCGATCATATCATAACAACATGACAAGTCTCATCTTTTTTGACTTTATTTTATTTTTTGAGGATTAAAAACTATAAAAATACAAGTTGTCGATCGAGTGTTGTGGAAACCTACATTTTTTATGATGGTTTTAAATTTACTGGATAATAATAACTAATTATAGAGTCAAAATATGAATATGGTTTTTCTATAAATTTTGGTGAATTATTTCATGTCTTGTAGTTCAAATTGAACTTATTTTGACTTTGATCATAAAAACACACTTAATGAAATAAAAACAGTAAACTAAGGGAGAAAAAGTAAAGTGAGGCAGAAAAATACCAATTTTTTAAATTTGATAGGTTATGATGTATTTTTATTGTTAAAAAATCAAGTTCAAACTAGATTTTTCTTTCAAACCTCAGTCATTTCTTCTCTAAACCCTAATGCATCCCCGGAGAATCTCATGTTTCTTAATGAAATAAAAAAAGTAAAGTGAGGTAGAAAAATACCAATTTTTAAAATTTGATAAGTTATGATGTATTTTTATTGTTAAAAAAATCAAGTTCAAACTAGAATTTAAACATGAATAAAAAAGTCATGAAAATTAGAATAGAAATGTAAAAAAATGTTTGGATGCTAGCAGCAAGGTTCGAACCTCAAATCGCCTGCAGGCAGCAAGGTTCGAACCTCGAACCGCATGGCACCAAAGCAACCCCCGCACCACTGCGCTACAAAGTGTTTCTCGACATTAGAGGCAACGTATGCTAGATAACAACCACCTCTCATAGTAGTGACGGTCGGGTATGCTGACATCACCAGCCCACCACTACTATTCCTTTTAGTAGTAGCATCGAGCACCAGCGGCAGGCGGATTAGTAGTGGCGGGCTGGTGACGTCAGCATGCCCGCCACTACTATGAGAAAATAGCAGTGGCGGGCGGATGACGTCATCATGCCCGCTACTGCTAATACAACTATATAAAAGTTTTTGCTCCCGCCGTCCAAAAACCTAGTTTCATTTCTAACTCCCGTGCGCCGAACTCTGCCCATTGCCGCTGCTCCCGGAGCCCACGCCGCTCTCGGAGCCCGTCGTCGTCGTCCCCGAAGACCGTCGCCGCCAAACTCCGCACGTCGCTCCCAAAGCCCACGCCACCCTCGTAGCCCGTCGCCACCGAACTTTGCCCGTCGCTCCTGGAGCCGTCGCCGCCATCCCCGAAGCCCGTCGTCGTTGTCCCGGAGCACGCGCCGCCACCGTCCCTAGAGCCCGTGTCGCCGCCCTCCACTCGTCGCCACCGTGCTGAAAAAAGGTCAGCTAGTGCCCGTTTTTACTGTTATGGCAGTGTTTACTGTTATCTGCTCGCCGCTGGCCGCGGGCTCCTGTTCCCCTTGCGCCGCCAGCCGAGGGCTCCGCTTGACCGCTTCCCCTTGCACCGCCCGGCCGCCGGCCGCCCGGCCGCCTCGGCTTCCCTTGATCCCCTCTGTTGTCTGCTTCCCCCTCCCCTGTGCTCCCTCGCCGCAGCAGGCAGCAGAAGGCACGGGCCACGGGCGCACGGCAGCTCGTTCTCTGCTTCCCCCTCTGCTCCCTCGCCGCAGCAGGCAGCAGCAGGCAGAAGGGCATGGGCCGATGGGCGCAAGCAGAGAAGGCAGAGAAGGGCACGGTTGTGTGCTATGGACTTGTGTGAATTGCTATGGACTTGTGTGAATTGTGTGAAACTTTATTTTGCATGTGTGGTTGTGTGCTATGAAGTATGAACTATGAAGTATGCCCTCTGTTTGCTATGGACATGTGTGCTATGGATATGTTCGCTGAAATGGAAAGTGCTTACCTTTGTTTGCTGAATTTAATTGGTCGCCTAGGTGACGCCTAGGCGCCCGCGTAGGCGCCTAGGCGTCCAGTCGGCCCCCTGGCGACTGGTTTCGCCGGGGCGCCGTGACAACCATGATTACATTTTTATTTGTATGGTACTAAACACATAAGTTTGTTTAAAGTCTGATTTCTTGATCAGACATAAAGATTAAATAGGAAGTTTGTGATATAGTCTTTAATTTGACTCATTGGAGCTAAATCTGTGATTAAGTTTGGAGGAGCGTTGGGTGTTTTGAAAGGGTCATCTAATTCGAAAGAATTTTGTCGAGGCGCCTATTCACCCCCCTCTAGTTCTTGAGTGAAGTCTTCTATATCTAAGTTATGCCATGAGAAATATTGCATACCACATTACCACTTTTTTAGAACAACTTTTAGAGGCCTATGATGCAAATAGTAATTGAGTTATCTCATGTATGTCATCAAGCCGTGCGACACATCCATTCCTGTCACCAACTTCTTCTTTCTCGTGTTGCTGACAGGGAATGGATGTGCTCACGGTTCCATGGCAGCCATGAACATATTTGAAAAACAACACAAAATATGCTGAGGCCTCAACAACACAAGAGAGAGAGAACAACACAATCTCCTAACTTGATGATTAATATAGTAGCTTCAGAAGTAATAGCTGACTATTGTAGCCAAGAAGAGTTTTCATACATTTCCCACCTTTGACACTGTGATCAGTTTACTACTGCTATTACTTCTGAGGCTATAGTAGTAACTGATCACAGTGTCAAAGGTGGGAAATGTATGAAAACTCTTCTTGGCTACAGTAGTCAGCTATTACTTCTGAAGCCACTATATTAATTCTCATGTTAGGAGATTGTGTTGTTATCTCTCTCTAATGTTGTTAAGACCTCAACATATTTTGTGTTGTTTTCCCTCTAATGTTCCATGGCAACAAAATATGCTGAGGCCTCAACAACACTGTGATCAGTTTACTACTGTTATTACTTCTAAGGCTACTATACTAATCCTCAACATTAGATTCTGCAATTCCTTTTAGAGGCCTATGATGCAAATTGTTATTGAGTTATCTCATGTATGTCATCAAGCCGTGTGACACGTCCATTCCCATCAACAACTTCTTCTTTCTCGTGTTGCTGACAGGGAATGGATGTGCACACGGTTCCATGGCAGCCATGAACATTTTGAAAAACAACACAAAATATGCTGAGGCCTCAACAACACTGTGATCAGTTTACTACTGTTATTACTTCTAAGGCTACTATATACTAATCCTCAAGTTCATTCGGCTAAAAGCCAACATTAGATTCTGCAATTCCTTTTAGAGGCCTATGATGCAAATTGTTATTGAATTATCTCATGTATGTCATCAAGCCGTGGGACACATCCATTCCTGTCAACAACTTCTTCTTTCTTGTGTTGCTGACAGGGAATGGATGTGCTCACGGTTCCATGGCAGCCATGAACATATTTGAAAAGCAACACAAAATATGCTGAGGCCTAAACAACACTGTGATCAGTTTACTACTGCTATTATTTCTAAGGCTACTATATACTAATCCTCAAGTTCATCCGGCTGAAGGCCAACATTAGATTCTGCAATTCCTTTTGGAGGCCTATGATGCAAATTGTTATTGAGTTATCTCATGTATGTCATCAAGCCATGAGACACATCCATTCCTATCAAAGCTTCTTCTTTCTCGTGTTGCTGACACGGAATGGATGTGCTCATGGTTCCATGGCAGACATGAACATTTTGAAAAACAACACAAACTATGCTGAGGCCTCAACAACACTATGATCAGTTTACGACTGTTATTACTTCTAAGGCTACTATACCAATCCTCAAGTTCATCCGGCTGAAGGCCAACATTAGATTCCGCAATTCCTTTTAGAGGCCTATGATGCAAATTGTTATTGAGTTATCTCATGTATGTCATCAAGCCATGTGACACATCCATTCCCGTCAACAGCTTCTTCTTTCTCGTGTTGCTGACAGGGAATGGATGTGCTCATGGTTCCATGGCAGCCATGAACATTTTGAAAACAACACAAAATATGCTGAGGCCTCAACAACACTGTGATCAATTTACTACTATTATTACTTCTAAGGCTACTATGATTAGTATAGTGGCTTCGGAAGTAATAGCCTCTTAACTATGAAAATATGACAGCAGACCTTTTTTTGCATAACCAAAATTCTGATACATTAGCCTCTTAACTATGAATAGTTTATCCATGGCGGAAGAAGGATGTTCCATCGAAGAGCTCATCTATGAGTCTCCCGCAAAAAACAAATAAAGAGGGTTCATCTGAAGGATCCTCCAATAGAAAATCTTCGTACCACTCTCCGGAGAATGAACATCCAATGGAGCCTAGGAAGAAGAGAACGAGAGAAGACGCCGATGAGGATTACATTCCTGAAGCTCAAGCGGAGGTAATTATTACGTTAGTAACATGTCAGAGCAGCTTCTAACCGAGGATTACATTCCTGAAGCTCACATTGTCTATCATCGTAGGATCGTCCAAAGCGAGGAAGCAAGCGTCGATTATTCCAAGTCGAGAAAAGAACAACTATTGTCCCAGCTATTGAGTCAGCTGAGAGAAAAGATGTTGAGCCTGCTGCCACAACATCGTATGCAAATGCGAAGAGGAGAGGGAAATGGGAGAAGAACAAGCTGCATACAACTATCTATGAGATTGAAGAAGTGCATGTTGATGGGGCTCCAAAGAAGCCAAAAGAAATCACAGCGAAGTGGCGTAACGACTATGGATGTCTCGCTAGGGAGCGATGTAAGATAGTTTGGAAAAATTGGAAGACTGTCCCTGAAGCTACAAAGAACGAATTGTGGCAGCATATAAAAGCGCATTATAAATTCCCGGAAGACCGCTTAGAAGATGCTAAAACTTCAACATTGAAGACTATCGGGAAGGCTCTCCGTACATTTAGGACTAAACTGAACACACAATACCTTCAGAAAGATGAGTCGCCACTCAACGACTACGGCTTTATAACGCCAAATGAATGGAACGAATTCAAAATGCAGCATTGCTCGGAAGAAGCCAAACAAGAGAGCATCATGTTCAAAGAACTTAATAAGAAGAATAAGTTCCCACATAAACTTGGGCCAGGTGGATATAAGGCCAAGGAGGATGAGTGGAGTAGAAAGGAGGAGGAGGACCGTGCGACTGGGTTACCTGAACAGTTTTCAGGTGCTGATCAGCGCACTAAGAGATGGCTCCTAGGTCGAGCTAAAAAACACCCGAGGGCCAATATATGCTCTCCGACTCACGGACTAGTGAAGTATTCCAGAAAGCACAGAAATCGCTGAGTTGGAGAAGACTGGAAAGTTCAAGCCCGAGGGATGTAATGACCAGCTTACATCTGCTCTCGGAAATGAGGAACATCGAGTGCGCACCCAAGGTGTCTCTTCTATAGCACCCTGGAAAAATACTTTCAAGAAACAGGAGGGTGCCACATACAAGAAGCGTCAAGCACGCACAGACGACGCCGCAGAGCGCCGTGCAGAGTGGGAGCGACACTTTTTTGAATTTATTAACGAGAATCCAAACATAATGCAGGCTGCAGCGGGACAAATAATTGTGCCAAAGGTACGACTCGACGTACCAAGCAGTGTTGGCTCAGTACAAGACAAATTTCCTGTAAATTATATTAAAGAGGACACACCATGCAGCATGCATGTACTGATAGGGCGCAAAGGGCATTCCCAAGAGGCTGCACGAGGCATTGCTATGCCTGGGGATTTATTTCACAATTGGCCTATTCCTGCTGACTATACCAAGGTTCAGGTCAATGAGATCACCAACGACAGATTTATTAATGACCCCTTGGATCTTCCAATGCCTGATGAGGGGATTGAGACAATCGGAGATGCTCTAAATAACTTTGTCCTATGGGCGAGCCGAGATATCAAATTACTGCAGACAAGTTCTCGGAGTAAATCACCTATTGTCTCATCACAATCCCCCACATATCTTTCATCTCAAGATGTGCAAAATATAGGATCTTTATCACCTGTTGATGAGCGTGAGATAGAGGAAAAGGCAGAGGAAGAGCCAGTGCCCGATAAAGTGGCAGAAGTGATAGAATCGAAAGTGGCTGAGCCTGATCCTCAAGTGACAAAGCCAGTGCCAGTGCTTTGGCCCACTGATGAGCCCAACACAAATGTGACAAAGCCAGATCAAATGCCAGTGCCAGTTCCGGCTGAGCCTCAAGTGCCAGTGGCCGAGCCTGAAAAACACGATGCACGCCCAAAGCCAGCAATCCACAGGACAATTGTTCAAGTTGGGCATTGTTCTGCGCCTAAATCTGAAATGCTTAAATTTTTTAGTACTGTGGGGCACACACGTTCTACGCCCGTAGAGGCTCACATAAAGGCTCCAGTACAAAAGCAGGCGGCCTCACTTTCTGTTGATAAATGGACCTACAGAGACGAGGATTATATTGAATATGAACCAGGCAAACCATTATTACCCCAACGAGTACTTAAGAGTATGCCTTGGGAGATGGGATCATTTCATGACTGGTACCTCAAAGCATCTGCGTTAGGTGTTACACACATAGAAGTGAAGGTTCCAAAAGAAATATTCAACTGCCCAGAGTTTACTCTTGCACTACTTTTCGACGACTTCCATCGGATGTTCTGTCTGAAGCGAATCGACATCACACACATGATACTCTGGTGCCTGTAAGTACTTTATACTTTGTCAATACAAAGCAAAAATTAATCATGTCTTATATTGACTATTGTTTCATAACATATGTAGTTTGAATTCATGTTGTGACACTTCTAATAAATATGGGTACTTGAACCCGTCATTCATAAGCCAAAGTACACTGAACCCGGTACTAAATCGGGACAATGACAAGTACTGGACCGCCGGTCGGAAATAATTTCAAAAAAAGATGTTCAATAAAGACCAAGACGCACATAAGAAGAATAAAAGGAATTGTGACGCGTTGTATATTGCGCAATGCATGTATAAATGGAGTGACAGAGAAATGATAAGTGGGGCATATAATTTTAAGTGAGTATACCCACTATATCCACTTAATCATGTTTTATCAATTATGAAACTAACATAATCATATATTACTTCTTTCGATAGTGATCATTGGATTGCACTTCTGATATACCCGAAAGACTCAAGGGTTTATGTGCTCGACTCTCTCGACAAACCCAAAAAAGATTATCAAGATATATTAAATGTTATTCAGAGTGCATACAAATACTACGTGGAAAGGTTAGGTGACCCACATGATCCACAAAGGCCGAAAGATATGCATATCAGAACCAACTATCCGGTAATATTATATTTTGAAATTTCTTAATTCAATTGATAAAGCCAAACTATATACCATTCTAACTTTGTCTATTTTGAAGTGTCACAAACAACCTCTTGGTTCGGTGCATTGCGGGTACTACACGTGTGATTTCATGAGCAATGGCTTAGGAAAATTTGCGCGGACAGTCTCTGACCTCAGTAAAGAAGTAAGTTGATTTATTGTGTGTTAATCTAATATAACTTGCAATGTATGTACTTATATGTTATGTATGCAGGCGTCAGGTCCATCAACCATTGCCGAGAAGAGCCAACTCTCATAATCAAAAATGTATGGAATCATATCAAGGATGTGCCGCTTCACGATGCATGAAGTTCTTCATGAGCATGGAGTATTCTTTGATCCTGAGGGTGAAGTGTCCAAACATCCAACTTTGTATGATTGGACCGGAAGAACAAAAAGTCAAGAACAACAAATTGCTAAAAATTTTGAAGCTGATGAGAAGCAAAGAAAAGATGCATGAGCATGAGCATGTATTTGTGAAACATAAACCGCATGAGCATGTATTTGTGAAACAATGGTTAATTTTGAAATTTTGATAGATGTAAACTTTTTAAACTTGATGTGTGATGAAATGTAAACTTTGTAAATTTGTAAATTGATTAGATCGGTTGTTGTTGTGTTGATGTGTTGCTGTTGTGGATGTGTATGTGGATATGTGGATGTTTTGCTGCTGTGTATGTGGATGGCTGTGTGAAGCATATAATTTCTGTGTTTTGGTTTGTGGAACTGTGAATTATGGATCACAACATTTTGTGTTATGGGTCATACACAGCAGTGGCAGGCAGATGAGGTCAGCTTGCCCATTACTGCTGTTGACACAGTGGTGGCGGGCGCGTTGACATCATCTGCCCGCCACTGCTATTCATAAAGTAGTGGCGGGCAGATGAGGTCAGCTCGCCCGTTACTGCTGTTGACACAGTGGTGGCGGGCGAGCTGACCTCATCTGCCCGCCACTGCTGTTATCAATAGTAGTGGTGGGCAGATTAGGTCAGCGCGCCCGCCACTGCTGTTGACACAGCGGTGGCGGGCACTCTGCCCGCCACTGCTAACCAGGGATAGCAGTGGCGTTAGAGCAGTGGCGGACTGGATGCCCGCCACTACAGGTCGGTTTTGCCCGCCGCTACAGTGTCGCTTTGTAGTAGTGAAGATACAACTATTTAAGGAATCAATCGTGCCAGAAATTTCATCATTCTAGCAATGGAGCAACATCAATTCTAATGTTGCCATTGCAGTATTTGTCGTGAAATATTTTTTCCTCGGAACACATCCGTTGACACATATTTCTAATAATTGACAGCAGTCTAGAGAGCCTAGCTGAACATTGAATTGCCTAAAAAATAAGTCATGGGGACAGGGAGCACTGGCAGTAGTTTGTCCAGACAATTAAGAATAAGAGTGCAGTGTATATTTATAACCAAATATAACTACTTAACAAATCAATAGCTTAGCAAATTTCATCATACATACACATTACACTGCAAAAGTTTGGTGAGTGAACAAGAATGTATGAGCTACATGATGATATGTGTGTGTCTTGGCGATGGGCTCCGGGGCGGCGAGGGGCTCTGGGACGGCGGTTGTGAAACCATGTGGGGTCGCACTATGGTGAGCTCGATGCCAGAGGATCAAAGAGGTTGGGTGATGTTGGAGATGATCTCTGGAGTACACGTGGAGATAAAGTAAGACATGGACAGACGGATGATCAAGATAGCGTATTTACCAAGACAGCGAAAGGGAGGCCAGTGCAAGTGATCAGGTGACTCAAGGGGATCAAGAATGGGAGAGACTTGCTGTTGGTGAGTTCACAGATTGGTGTCAAGTCTCGATGATCAGGAAGGCTTTGTCTGTTTCAGTTGAAAACTGTCGTATCAAAAAGTGTTTTTAAATTCCAATAAATAGGAGTTTATTTTTCTGTTTAGTAGTCTAGATTAAGTGTAATCTTTTAGTATTTTTCAGAATTTTTAATCCTAAAAAAATATTAAAAGAATATGGTCAATGATGTAATAAATTAGAAGTATACTTTTGTGTATTTTTAGAATTATTAATTCTAAAAATACATAAGGGTACTTAGGTAAATACTTGGTCATTAAACTCTACTGACATTTTCAGGGCATCTTATATAGAATTTCATTTTTCAATCTGCTACAGTGTTTTTAATTTGTCTCCTCTGTTCATCATCATGCGCTGTGGTTTTTGTCGCTGAATCTAGGTGTGTAGCGCTGTGTGCTGAGTTGTACTGTTCATCTTCTGAAGTCCCTATTTGATTGCCTTTTATACTGATTTTGGATCATTTGCTTCATCTGAGTTCTTCATAGCTTTTGGTGTTCATGATTCCAGGATTCCATTTTTGAATTCTGCAAAAGTTTTTGACAACTTCTTCATAGAGTTTTTGTCCATCCAAGTGCTGAAAAAATTTCTGGAAAAAGGACCAAAGTTATTAGGTGAACCTTTTGCTGAAAACTTTGGAGGCTAAAAGTGTATCCAGAAATTTCTATTTCCTACTTGATTCGGCCGTGACTGTTGGGATTTTTCTTGCTATTTTGTGTTGTGAAATGTTTGCTACAACAAGTTGTTGTTCCATGTGTGTTTTGCCATCATTTTTCTAGATCATCCTTAGCATCACAAGCCAACAGAATTCATCTACACCTATGCTGCTTCTCTTGCTGTGAACAACATCTTGTGTTTGAAATCCAGTGCTCCTGCTGTCCCATAATTGATACAGTAGCGCTAAACTCAGCCTATAGGGAAATGTTTTGTCCTGGATTTCAAGCAGTATTGTTTTTTTTGCCGTGAGTTTTTCAGTGATTGAAAAGCTTTTGTGTGCTACTAAGATTTTGGATGCATCCAGAAGATGTGTGAGCACCGCCAAGCTTCGTATAGCATCCAAGTAAGTTTTCGTGCTCCATTTTCTTTCTGTTTGCATGATGTTTCTGGCCGGATTGGTTCTGGTTTGAATTGCTATAGCTGCTGAGTACTGCTATTTTTGCTGTGTAGTCAAAGTTTATTCAGGTATAATCACTGTTTTGATATCAGTTTGGAATCATATTTGGCAAGTTTATTTCTCCTTTCTGGTGGAGTGTTGTACCACCTCCGAAGCTAGCACCAGCATGATGAGTGTTGCTATGTGCCAGATCTGCTACAGATCATTGCTTGTGCTGCTGAAAAGTTTCAGTCAAGAACTTTTTGTTTTCTCTGTTTTGTAAATTTCTTGAAGATGAACAGTACAATGCATGTCTGCTTGATCTGCTTGTGGAACAACTGATTTGGAGGGCTAGTTTACTCTGATTGCTCCCAGTGTTCTTTCTTCTCTGATTGTCTTGATTCAGTCCATGTTTCAAGTTGTATGCAGAGTGTTGTAGTGTAATTTTGATCTTCACTTTTTTATTTCATATGCAAGAGAGTTAATTGAGAGAGGTATGTTCAGTTATTCAGCTTAGGTAATCTCAGGTTTTAATGTTACATCCTAAAGTTAAGATGTTTATCTCTTCTATTCGCTGTAGTCTGAATTAATATTTGTGGTTAATTGATAAATCTTTAGCTGAACATGTTTTGGGTGGCTAGACTTTGTGGGCTGAAAGATTTGAGAGAAGATATCTCATTCTGAATTTCCATTTTCATTGCTTGAGATAAAGTGTGTTGTTTGCAGTGTTCTGCTCAATTTACTACTGAATCTGTTTTTAGTTGTGATTCTTGTATGTTATATATTGAATCATCTTCACTAGGTACATGTATGAGATTATTCCTGGATTGAGTTTGTACGCTAATTTGTGACTGATGTTGGTAATTTAAGTTTTGAAAAACATGAAATCTTTGATTCCTATTCAGTTTGAGGTTGTAAACAAAGTTGTCATTTGATGAGCCTAAAACTGAGTTATTTCTCAAATTAATATTACTGATTCTGGTTTCACACCTTTTGTCTCTTTTGAGTTCTGAATTTTCTGAATCTCCTCGGAGTCCAAATTGCCGACAGAGGTAAATCGGTAAACCATCTACCGACAAGAGATTACGGTTTGGTCGTTCAACCTCCGACAAAGGAATTTTAGGGTTTCAAACTCCGATCTAGAGGAAAATTCAAATTGTTTTGTTTTAACCTGGATTCTTACTGTGATCATCAATTTTGCTTCTGAATATTTTTAGAGTTGCGTTGGGTGTTTTGAAAAAGGTCATTATATTCGTGATAATTTTTTGAGACACCTATTCACCCTCCCTCAAATCGCCATTCCAATCCCACAATTGGTATCAGGGCCGGTTAGATCACCAATTGACCTTAACCGGTTTGTGATCCTTTTGGCGACATAGACAAGAATACTAAGATTCCAATGTTTGATGGTCATGATTTTGCCTATTGGAAGGTGTGCATGGAGGCTTACCTACTAAGCAAAGGAAGTGCAATTTAGGACATTGTTGATTCCCGATATGTGATCCCTGAAACTCACACCACCCAGGTGTTGGAACAATTGCATTAGTTCCAGCAGGTTTTCTGTGGTGGAGTATGATGTGGAGAGTGAACCTCGATGGGTTCTCACAGGGAGAGATAGGGTTTATACTGGTTCGGGCCTCCCCTAGGGGATAATAACCCTACGTCCAGTTTGTAGTGGATTTGGCATGGAGTGCCTTGATGTGAAGAGGATAACTCCAGGGTCTCATGGTCCCCTGGAGCATGTGCCGTTACAAGGGCTTGGCCCTGCTTTTATAGGCACGCAGGCCAGAGGAAAAGACTGGAATGCCCCCCTATGAGTCCTTGGCTCATAGGGGCAGAGAGGGGAAAAAGGAGCTAGCTACGGTACAAAAGGTGCCAGGCAACTTTACAGCTTTACTGACATGTCAGGCTGCGCCAGGCTTTGACCAGCTAAAAGGTAAACCGAAGGCAGAGGCCGGGGAGAAGGCTTCGGAGTGCACCCCAGAGGGGAGCTTCGCAACATGCTCCGGAGGGTGGCCTCCGGGCTTGACTCCCGGAGGGTGGCCTCCGGGCTTGGCTCCGGAGGGTGGCCTCCGGGCTTGGCTCTCGGAGGGTGGCCTCCGGACTTGTCTCCCGGAGGGTGGCCTCCGGACTTGTCTCCGGAGGGTGGCCTCCGGGCTTGGCTCTCGGAGGGTGGCCTCCGGACTTGACTCCCGGAGGGTGGCCTCCGGGCTTGGCTCCCGGAGGGTGGCCTCCGGACTTGGCTCCGGAGGGTGGCCTCCGGACTTGGCTCCCGGAGGGTGGCCTCCGGACTTGGCTCCGGAGGGTGGCCTCCGGGCTTGGCTCTCGGAGGGTGGCCTCCGGACTTGGCTCCCGGAGGGTGGCCTCCGGGCTTGGCTCCGAAGGGTGGCCTCCGGGCTTGGCTCTCGGAGGGTGGCCTCCGGACTTGTCTCCCGGATGGTGGCCTCCGGACTTGGCTCCAGAGGGTGGCCTCCGGGCTTGGCTCTCGGAGGGTGGCCTCCGGGCTTGGCTCCCGGAGGGTGGCCTCCGGACTTGGCTCCAGAGGGTGGCCTCCGGACTTGGCTCCCGGAGGGTGGCCTCCGGACTTGGCTCCGGAGGGTGGCCTCCGGGCTTGGCTCTCGGAGGGTGGCCTCCGGACTTGACTCCCGGAGGGTGGCCTCCGGGCTTGGCTCTCGGAGGACGGCCTCCGGACTGGACTCCGGAGGGCGGCCTCCGGACTTCTGCGCCCGGAGGGTGGCCTCCGGCGCCTCGCGCCAGGGCCCGGACTGGGGGCTCCGAGCCGGACCCCCTGGTCTGAGGGCTCCGAAGCTACGGACCCCGAGAGGCACCTTGGGACCTGGAAACAATACTTATAGAGAAAACAGGCTCCAACAGTACCTGGCTCTGGGCCGGAGGATGTCGGAGGCTGACGTCATTTGGCCCCTGTTTAAGGGAAGTATATTTCCCCAACTGTAGCCCCTCGCGTGTAGGCCTTCGGGACGAAGGGGTGCACGCGCCCTTAGGACAAATGACCTGAAAACATGACTTCAGAGGAAACATACCTTCGGAGCCTGGACCGAAGGTGACCTCGATACCTGGGGGTAATAAATGCCCGCGCTTGCCGCCAAAACGGCCTCGGGGAGGCCGAACAACTTCGCAATGGTCGAAAAAGTTACCGTTACCTTGCTTGGGCTCGATTCGCTTTCGCCGGAGGCCCATCTGGCGGTGGGCTCGGCCCATGATGGCTGGAATTCTTACCGCGCCTATAAATAGAGACTTACCGCGTGCAGCTCCGGCACACTTTCTTTCACTTCTTTCTTACCGCCTTACCACCTTCGCTCTCCTCTTCCTCCTAGCCTCGCAGAGCGACCTTCGCTAGCTTCTAGCCCTTCGCCATCCTTTAGTCCTTCGAGCCGAAGTCTGATCGGAATGCCGAAGAAGGCAGCGACGAAGCCCCTGGTTTTGGGCTCGAGCTCGGGCTCCGCCCAAGTGCAGGCGGCGGCAGCAGCGGCCGCGGCAGCGAAGCCCGCAGCTAGGCGACTGGGGCCGAGGGACCTTCGGACGCCCTCCGACAGGTTCGAGCAGACCCTAGAGATGAGGGCTTCGATCTCCACGGAGGAGTCGGTCCGGAGAGCCTGCGAGGGGAAGATCGCAGCGAAAATCCAATTAAGGGTTCCAGAGAAGTCGGAGGCCGTACCGAAGCCTCGGGCCGACGAGGTGGTGGTGTTTGAAGCCTTCTTTGAGGCCGGCCTCGGACTGCCGGCAGTGGGGATGCTGAGCGAAGTCCTCAAGGCCTACAACCTCGAGCTCCCTTAGCTTTCGCCCAACGCAGTGGCGAGGCTAGCTGTCTTTGAGTGGGCCATGAGGGCCGAAGGTTGCGAGGGCCGCGCGGATGTCTTCGTTGCCGTTCACGACGCCAACTGCCAGCCGAAGCCCAGGGAGGGGACGGACCGCGTCAAGAGGGCGCTGGCCTTCGGCAGCGCCAACTTTCAGCTCCGGAAGGAGTTCCAGGACGCCTTCCCTGCGAGGGCTGTAAACAACAAGTGGTATTCGAGATGGGATCAAGAGTGGTTCTACGCCTCCGTCGGCGCGAACTCTCCCCTTCGGAGTACCAACGCCCACATCCTGTACCGGCGCGAAGGGGTGGTGACGACCAGCGAAGGCCTTCTTCACTCGAGGATCTCGCTGCTCCGAAGGGTGGCGGCGAAGATGAGCATGAGGGACCTCGCGGAGGAGTTCATCACCCTTCGGCTTAGCCCCCTCGCGCGCTCCTGGCCGGAGGGTCTCTTCCAGGCTTCGGGTCGAGGTGAACTCAGCGAGCTGGCCTTCGACCACTTCTGTAAGGCTTCGCGCTCTTCTTGCTTTTAATACTTCGAATACTTTGCTCCTAGCTCAACCTTTTCGTGTAGCCGACCTCGACATGAGGACCCCGGAGGAGTCCATCGCGGCGGCGGACCGAGTCGTCGGGACTCCGACCCCCGAGGAGCAGAACCAGCGCCTCGCCCTGGTGGGGTCCTGGGAGCGCTGGAACAGAGTATGGAGCGCGCTCGACCTCGGAGGGCTCCCAGCTCTACCGGACTTCGCCCACCTGGGCGCCTCGTCGGCCGGAGCCAAGAGGAAGAGGGGGGACGAGGACGGACCGGACGCCTCGGGGGAGGCTGCGGCGAAGCCCGCAGCTACTCCTACCCCCAAGAAGGCCGCGAAGCCCCTAGCGGTGAGGACTTCGGAGGCGGAGGCCGACGCGCGCACTCCTGCTGCCAAGGAGGCCACGGATGCCCCGGCGGAACCAACTTTGGACGAGGAGGTGGATGCGCCAGCTTCGCAGCGAAGGAGCTGGAGGACACACTTAGCCCCTGCTTCCTTCCAAGAGATCTCTGATGATGGTAACCCCTTTTTCTTTTTGCATGCTTCTCTTCAATATGCAGGTTTTGACTTGGCTCCTTGCAGAGGACGAGGACGATGCGAGGCCCTCTAAGACGAAGCCGACAAGCGAGGGTGGATCGAAGTCTGCCGAGGCGAAGCCCACGGAAGCTTCGAGTAGCAGCGGCGGCAGCAGCGGCAGCGGCAGCGACTCGGAGTCCGAGAGTACTTCGTCCGACGACGGAGGCAGCGGCGACCGCGAAGTCCCTCGAGGCGAGGAAGAGGTGGACGTGGTGGGCCTGAGCCCTGCCTCGCCGGAGCCCGCGGAGACCACCGTGGCGGTGATTCACCCCTTCAAGCCGAGGGGGGCGTGACGGCGGCGGCGATCCTCGGCTTCCACGAGGCCTGCGCTTCTGCGGAGGAGGGGGACTTGGTGGCCCAGCTTAGCCACCGAGATCCCACGGAGCTCTTCGTTAGCTCGAACGAAGTCCTCATGCGGGTGAGCGGAGCCCCTTGCAGCTTCGAACTATACTTGTCCCTTGGTTAATACTTAAGGTTGCTTGAATTCCTGCAGGCCTTCGCACTGAACGCGGCAGCTTCGACTGCTGCTGACCGGCGGATGGAGCGCCTCGCAGAAGAGAAGGAGGCCCTTCGCCGCGAGGTCCTGGAAGAAGTCGAGAAGCGGAGGCGGGCCGAGGCTTCGGCCGCTGAGGCGAAGGTAGCCTTGGCCTCGGAGACGGCTCGGCTCCGCGCGGAGCTCCAAGCTTCGAAGGACGCCGAGGCCCGTCAGGCGAAGGAGAACGAGGAGCTCCGCCAGCGGGCTCGGGATCTTGAGAGCTTCGTCGTGGCTAATCTTGGCGAGGCCACCCAGAGCCTGACCGAGGTCCTTGAGAAGATAGGGACCGAGTGTCGGACTCCGGATTTTGGCGACCGGGACCCGATTGGGGACCGCGCCGATTTCTTGAAGACCGCAGCTTCGGTAGCGGACGAAGCGCTGACGGGCTTCGCTCTTATGGCCGGTCGCGTCGCGGGCCAAGGAGTGTTGCACCTGCTCCACGCCGCGGGGTGTGACCACCTTCGGGCTGCGACCTCCGTGGCCCCCGTGGCCTTCGGGGGTCCGCACTTGGTGACGCCTCCGGGCGAAGTCCGCGGGGCCTGGCGGCGGCTGCAGGAACCTTGGAAGGAGCAAGGCTGCGAGGCAGTCCTTGACCTCATGAAGGCCCTTCGACAACGCCGGTTCAAGGGGCCCGTCGACTCGGACAAGCCTTCGACCTCGACGACTCCGCCTCCGAAGGTGTAGATCTCCTTAGGCTTCCTTGTAATACCTAGCTGTAGGCTTTGTAAAAACTTATCAGTTTATTAATATGAATGCGGGGGTTTTTTATACCTGCCCAGGCTCAGCCTTCGAGCATAGACCTTGAAGTCCTCGAGGACTCTGAAGGGCTTCGACAACTGTGGGCGATTCTTGAAGTAGCTAGGTCCGAAGGCCCCCCTCGGTTTAAGCTTCCGAGGGGACCTAGGGGCGAAGCCATCCTCGAAATAGCTCAGGATTTGCTAGCCGCTGTGAAGGCGGAGCCCCTTCAGAGCCCTTTACCTTTGCCTTCGCGAGCGGCCTTAGCGAGCGACGAAGCCCTAGACTTTTCTGCCTTCGACACGGCTCCGCCTGCTTCGCGAACCTGGAGCAACCTGCAAAGCAGAAGCCGAAGCCTGTGGGCTTCGGAGCCTGGACGGGCCGGTCGAGGGAGAGCGGGCTCCGACGAGGCAACATCCAGCCGAGGGGGCCCCCGCCGAAGGAGAGGCAAGCGAGGGTTGGGGCCTCGCACTCGGTTCTTTTTAGGCTTAGACACAGATTACTCGTAGTTTCGTTTTCGAAGCATGTTTGCATCATACTTCTCAATTGTCTCTTAATGAATGGAGTTTATTATATTTGCATACTTCGTTTGTATGCTTCGCATTGTTTGGCTTCGAATGCTTAGTTTGTCACGCTCGTACTGTGCATTACACTCGCACACCTCGCATACATTCTTCCCCCCTTTTGCTCGTGGCAGTTAGGGACTTAACCGTTGCTGGTGCGGGCAAAAAATAAACATGCGAAGGGGTGCGCCTTTTCGGCGGCTTTGGATATTTGGATTTGTACCGAGCGAAGGCCTCTTACGGGCTCCGAACGCATCGATTTGGTGCGAAGCAAGGCTTCCGCATAACCAATTGGAGCGAAGCATGCTTCGGCGTGCCGGGATTTGGATGCTGTGCGTGGGCGAGGCCCTGAACGCACTAGGATTTCTTTAGCGAAGTTTGACTTCGACAAACTTAGCTTTTTAGCTTAGGTCACGTCACACGAAGCGGGGCTCCGGTGCGTGTTTAGATAATGAAACAGGGCTTCGGAACTTGGTCCTGTAGTGAGAAGGATATTTGGTGTGGATTCACCGAACCTGTGATAGCGTGAGCCACCTTCGACTCTGAGCCACCTTCGACTCTGGGTCACCTTCGACCCTGGGATGCTTCGGGTGCGGAACCCGGAATCCCTGGGATGCTTCGGGCGCGGAGCCCGGAATCCCCGGACGTGTCGGGCCAGTGACCCTGAGTCCTTTTAAACTCACTGCTACGGGCCCGGGGGCGCTGTGTAGCCTTCGGAAGGGTACTCCGGATTTTATGAAGCGAAGCAAGGCTTCGGTTTTAAATAAGGCGAAGCATGGCTTCGGGTTTAAATAAGGCGAAGCATGGCTTCGGGTTTAAATAAGGCGAAGCATGGCTTCGGGTTTAAATAAGGCGAAGCATGGCTTCGGGTTTATGTTAATGTAACTGCAGATTGGTGCATCGGAGTAAGGCTTCGGGCGGTCCTTACCTTGTAGCCCTCGGAGCTTCGATGACCTTTGGAACGTGGAGCGGAGCCCCTTGCCGGAGAGTGGGCTCCGGTATGCGAAAGATGGAGGAAGGCGTAGGTGGCCTTCGATCTGCACCCGAAGCCCCTTGCCGGAGGGTGCGTGAAGCGAGAAAGCCTCGATGCTCCCCCCTCGGGCGCACTTCGGGTTGCAGGCAGTGGTAGAGAACTTAGCTTCTAGGACTAAGGTCCCCACGGACAGCGCCAACTGTTGGAACAATTGCATTAGTTCCAGCAGGTTTTCTGTGGTGGAGTATGATGTGGAGAGTGAACCTCGATGGGTTCTCACAGGGAGAGATAGGGTTTATACTGGTTCGGGCCTCCCCTAGGGGATAATAACCCTACGTCCAGTTTGTAGTGGATTTGGCATGGAGTGCCTTGATGTGAAGAGGATAACTCCAGGGTCTCATGGTCCCCTGGAGCATGTGCCGTTACAAGGGCTTGGCCCTGCTTTTATAGGCACGCAGGCCAGAGGAAAAGACTGGAATGCCCCCCTATGAGTCCTTGGCTCATAGGGGCAGAGAGGGGAAAAAGGAGCTAGCTACGGTACAAAAGGTGCCAGGCAACTTTACAGCTTTACTGACATGTCAGGCTGCGCCAGGCTTTGACCAGCTAAAAGGTAAACCGAAGGCAGAGGCCGGGGAGAAGGCTTCGGAGTGCACCCCAGAGGGGAGCTTCGCAACATGCTCCGGAGGGTGGCCTCCGGGCTTGGCTCCCGGAGGGTGGCCTCCGGGCTTGACTCCCGGAGGGTGGCCTCCGGGCTTGGCTCCGGAGGGTGGCCTCCAGGCTTGGCTCTCGGAGGGTGGCCTCCGGACTTGTCTCCCGGAGGGTGGCCTCCGGACTTGGCTCCGGAGGGTGGCCTCCGGGCTTGGCTCTCGGAGGGTGGCCTCCGGACTTGACTCCCGGAGGGTGGCCTCCGGGCTTGGCTCCCGGAGGGTGGCCTCCGGACTTGGCTCCGGAGGGTGGCCTCCGGACTTGGCTCCCGGAGGGTGGCCTCCGGACTTGGCTCCGGAGGGTGGCCTCCGGGCTTGGCTCTCGGAGGGTGGCCTCCGGACTTGGCTCCCGGAGGGTGGCCTCCGGGCTTTACTCCCGGAGGGTGGCCTCCGGGCTTGGCTCCGGAGGGTGGCCTCCGGGCTTGGCTCTCGGAGGGTGGCCTCCGGACTTGTCTCCCGGAGGGTGGCCTCCGGACTTGGCTCCGGAGGGTGGCCTCCGGGCTTGGCTCTCGGAGGGTGGCCTCCGGACTTGACTCCCGGAGGGTGGCCTCTGGGCTTGGCTCCCGGAGGGTGGCCTCCGGACTTGGCTCCGGAGGGTGGCCTCCGGACTTGGCTCCCGGAGGGTGGCCTCCGAACTTGGCTCTGGAGGGTGGCCTCCGGGCTTGGCTCTCGGAGGGTGGCCTCCGGACTTGACTCCCGGAGGGTGGCCTCTGGGCTTGGCTCTCGGAGGACGGCCTCCGGACTGGACTCCGGAGGGCGGCCTCCGGACTTCTGCGCCCGGAGGGTGGCCTCCGGCGCCTCGCGCCAGGGCCCGGACTGGGGGCTCCGAGCCGGACCCCCTGGTCTGAGGGCTCCGAAGCTACGGACCCCGAGAGGCACCTTGGGACCTAGAAACAATACTTATAGAGAAAACAGGCTCCAACAGTACCTGGCTCTGGGCCGGAGGATGTCGGAGGCTGACGTCATTTGGCCCCTGTTTAAGGGAAGTATATTTCCCCAACACCAGGTTAAAAAGGAACAGTACGATTGTAACAACAAGGAAAGAAATATACTATTCATGAGTCTAAGTCGGCATGAGTTTGATAGGGTCCAGCTCCTATGAACTGCACGTAAAATTTGGATGACTTTGAAAACTTTTCATGAGGGCACTACCTAGATTAAGCTTAGGCGCCAAAGCACATATAATCAAGAATATCAAATATTTGTGCAAGACCCTGGAGAATCGGTAGAAGCTATGTTTGCTCGTTTCGATGGAATTGTGAGCAACTTGTGCTCTGTGAAACTAAGTGAGGTCGCACTGTGGTTTTTGTCTGTATGATGAGTGATTGACAAGGTTGCTCGATTTGGACTAATGAGCTGGAGTGATGAGTGAGTGATGGCTTGATTGCATCGATGGGATCGATATGTGGAGAGTGTATGCTGAGGGAATCGGTGTGCGTTGCGTATTGTGTTTTGGCTTGTCTCATGTGTGCAGGGTGGAGATGCTAACCAACTGTCAACGGCGGGTGATCAAGGGTCAAGCGAGGAGCTCAATGGCAGAGGATCAAGGATGCCGGGTGAAGCTGGAGATGGTCTCAGGAGTGCACGAAGAGATAGAGCAAGACAAGGACAGAAGGATGGTCGAGGCAGTGTGACGGTCAAGTGAGCGAAAGGGAGGCCAGTGCAAGTGATCAGGCGGCTAGAGGGGATCGAAAGTGGGAGAGACTTGTTGGCGCTCGAGTTCGCGAATTGGCATCACATGTCGGCGATCAAGGATGCTTTGTCGGTTTTTGCAGAAAACCGTCGCATCAGAAAATGTTTTTAATTCCAGTAATTAGGAGTTTATTTTTTCTGTTTTGTCGTCTAGATTAAGTGTAATCTTTTAGTATTTTTCGGAATTCTTAATTCTGAAAAAATATTAACAGAATAGGGTCAATAATGTAATAAATTAGGAGTTTGCATTAATGGATTTTTCAGAATTTGTAATTCTAAAAATTTATTATGGCAATTAGGTAAATACCTAAAACTTTTACCCTAATGGTATTTTGGAGATTTCCTTAATGGGCTTGGCTATATAAAGGACCCAGAGGCCTAGGGTTTAGGTGACTTTTTTGCCTATATTGAGTGCTCAGCCATTATTCTTGTGTATACACTGTTCATCGCATTAAAGATTTTAGTCGTGCCAGATATGAAACAGTACAGCGATTCCAGTGAAGGGAGTTCTAGTGTAGGTACTGTTCATCCTTTTGAGATTCACTTTTGGATCTGATTTTTGAGCAGTTTCTGTGTTGTTTTTGGACCTGAGTTATACACAACTTTTGTTGTACAAGTTTCGAGGGTTCCATTTTTGAAGTTTGCAAAAGTTTCTGACAACTGCTGCATATATTGTTCTGTCTAACAAAGTGGCTAAAAAGTTCCGGAAAATTTCTGAATTCCACTGAGTTTTTGGTTTATTTTTAGTCTGGATTCAATCTTTGAGGCTATTTTTGATCTTCTTTGGAACTGTTTGTGGACCTGAGTTCTACATAACTTTTGTTGTCCAAGTTTCAAGGGTTCCATGTTTGAAATTTGTAAAAGGCTCTGACCACAGCTACATATAGTTTTTAGCTCATCAAATGTGCTGAAAAATTTCTGAAAGCTTATCAAAGTGTGTTGGCTGGTTGCATCTATTGCATTGAGTTCTTGGGTCCTGTAGTTTTTGTCAGTCAAGTTGCTGTGCGTCGCCACAGTTCTAGTTTACTTGCCGAAAGAAATCAAATCACCTATAGAGAACAGGTACATGCCTCTATGCCTGAGTATAGTCTTCAAGTTGTTTTTCCCTGCTGATTGCCTCAAATTAGCATGATCTCTCTTTGTTACTGTTCCTAGCAAGATCACTGTAGCAATCTGAGCTTCATCTCTTTTATTTTGTTTTCTTTTTGTGTTGTGTGAAGTCAGATGCTGTAAACATCAAGCTTCTGATTTGGTTTATGGAGAACATATTTGTTACAGTGTGGTTCTTTTGGCTATCTGTTGGTTCTGTTGAATTTATTGGCCGGTGAACAGAAACTGTTCTGAACAGCAGCAGGTGTCAAATATTCAGCTATATTGTATATCCCTGCATCCATTTTTCAGAATCAATGTGTGTATCACTAATGAACATCAAGGCAGAAGGTCTAATGCAATATACATCATATTCTTTTTGTCTTGATTCACATATTGCTCTTCTAAATTTTATTCATCATCAGTACAGAAAATTTCAGTGTTTCTATATGGAAATTACTTACAGCATGGTTCATTTCACTAAGTTTGTATTCTAAAATTCAGGGTTAGCTTTATATTCTTGAGAAGCTGTTATATGTTCTTGTTGATCAGCATCTCTTGCAAAGTGTTTCTCCCAAGAAGACCATATTAATTTTTCTGTTGCAGCCGACAAGTTTTAAGCCAACTGTACTGTTTGTCGATTAATGCACAATATGGTCTCGCAACTAATTTTGTGGTGATGTCACTGTTAATTCAGTTCATTGGAATTACTCTATAGCTTGTGTGGGTCTTTGCTTACTCATTTGTTTAAACATCAATCAGTCCAAATCATTGCTGTTAGGTGTGAGTGACATGTGTTTCTCTGAAAAATGCATATGGAGACTGAATATGATGGAGTTATTCTTTTTGTTACATGATTGAGTGTTGCTTCATCAAAAGAAATTAGCCAATTCTTGTTGAATGAAGTTTTGATTATGGTTATGATTCAGAACAACAATGTAAAGTGATTCATTCAGATATGACTATCTCAAACTGCTTAATTTGATTTTAAACTCAATTCTGAACTTTCTGAATATTGTCGACTAATCATCTACTGACTGACTCTTGTCGGCAAATCGATTACCGATCTAGGGAGACTATTTCGGAGTACCAATTACCGACAATATATTTGGATCGTTCAATCTCCGATTTAGGCAAAAATTTTGTTTAAGGTTGAATTCTGTTCTTGTTTTGTACAGTGAGGCTCAAATTTGATTTTGCAATCTTTTAAAGGTGTGTTGGGTGATTTGAAAAGGCCATCATATTCACGAGAATTTGTTAAGGCGCCTATTAACCGCCCCTCTAGTCACTATTTTGATCCCACAATTGGTATCAGAGCCAGTTAGATCACAAGTTGACCTTAACTGGTTTGTGATCCTTGCAGCGACATGGACAAGAACACTAAGATTCCGGTGTTTGATGGTTCAGACTTTGCTTATTGGAAGGTGCACATGGAGGCTCATCTACTAAGCCAAGAAAGTGCTATATGGGTTATTGTCGATTTCCAATATGTGATACATGAAACTCGCACCTCACTGTAGGACCGAAAGTAGCGACTAGAGGGGGGGGGTGATGGGCGCCTAAAATTTTTTTCGAATCAACGGCCTGCTCCCAACACCCAACGCACCTCAAAAGACTAAGCAGCAAAGCATGAACAGATTGCCTAAGTCTAAAGGTATCTAACCTAGAGACAACTGATGTTAAAAACAGAGAAACACCAATACAGTGCTAATAGGCCGATAAACAGAATACTCAAGACATGGCAAATCAAACTTCTCAATACAACAATCTAAGTGCACAAAGAGTGGGATGAGAAGTTACTGTTCTAAATCTATCTCCTGTTCGAAACTTGGCGAAACCTGCTTCGCTGTGTCGAAGCCTGCTTCGGAGTCCCTAGTTGAAATCGAGCGAAGGTTGTCGTTGAAGTGCCGAAGGTTTGTTGAGTCTGGCCTACTTCGAGTGTAACAGAATGCAAAGTATGCTTCGAAGCGAAGTATGAGAGTATCGAAGCCTGCTTCGAACAAAGTTCACAGAAATGCAACCTTCGAAAGAGAAGCGAAGCCAAACACATAGTAGCAAGACCAAATCGAAGCCTACACTCTACCTTCGAAGCTAGCTTGGACGAGGTGCAACTACCGAAGTGGTAACCTACGAACCACAACCAGATTCGAATTTAAGTGTGCTAATGCTCTCACAAGAGATCGAAGCCTCGAAACATACTTCGAAAAACAAGCTTCGAACACACAAACTGAGATCAACGAAGATGTCAACAGTAGAGCAATTTCTCAGAAAACACACCCCGAGCAAAGTCTACCAGAGAGACATGCTTCGAAGCTAACTTCGAAGCTTGTCGAAGTATGCTTCGCAAATGTACCGAAGTATGCTAGAACAAAACCTTAGAACAGAGCACACTTCAAAGCAAGATTTATCGCTCGAGTTCGGAGTCAAAAGTTCTAGTGAAGCCTTCGAAGATGACAGGTCGAAGCCTGCCTCACGGAGCTGAGGGACTTCGAATAGAGAAGGAGGCTTCGCTAGAAACAGCCAGAGAAAGACAAAGTCTTGTCCAGTCGATCAAAGAGGCTACGCAAGAAAAAGCATGGCTAGAGTACTAGTGTACTGTTGCTACAGGGAGTAGGTACTTCTTGCTACAGTGCGCAAGAACTAGTACTCACGAGAAGAACAAAAACGAAGCAACCAGAGAGGCTTCTGCTCAGGAATAAACTAGCCGCACGCACAACGAAACTGCAGAGCCATTAATGAAACACTGCACACAAAAACAGCAGGGATAAACTCATCCAGACAAGAGAAAAACGAGATGAACTTGCAAAGCAAACACAAGCATTCTTCCTGGCGGCGCACGCATGAATAGGAGAGAGAAAATGCAGGGAACACAAATGACCCAATGGATTAAAAAGTGAATTCTAGAAGGGTGACCAAACCCTAGGGATTGGGGCCCTATTTATAGGCTGCCCAATAGCTAGGAATATTTCACCAGCCCCTTAGGGTTTTTATAGACGCTGAAATAAAGGAAAAGACTAAACTGCCCTTAGGATATTTTTACAAACTCAACAGACTGACTGTGGGCCTAGGGACAAAATAGTAAACTCCTATTTACAGATGACTTATCCAGAAGCTAAGCTTTCGTAGCGACTACAGCTTCTCTTCTGGACAGTCCGATACAAGATCAGCGGTCGTCAGTTTTGCACCAAAACTGACAAAGCCTCAACCGACTTTGCACCAGGTACACGGATTGGGTTGGCCCGATTCCGCAACTCTCTCAGCCCGGCAATCACTCACCGCCTGTGTACTTGAGTCAATCCTGGTCAACAGCCCAGTGGGTCTTCTACTGCTTCTGGCCCATGTACCCGGATTGGGCCAGCCCGACTTTGCAGCTCTCTCAGCCGACAATCGCTCGCTGCCCGTGTACCTGAGTCACACGCGGCCCATGATGCAACAGATCTCCTTTCTTCTTCTGTCCTCTTTGACTATCGTTGATAATGACTCATCACATCTGGAGCCATGAGGCCCACGCTATTCAGCATGGCTCCTCAATCTCCCCCTTGATGAGTGCATTGTCAACACTTCACTTCTTCAGCTCTTCAGTACCCGCGAACACTGTGGAAACACGAAAACAAAGCACAAGAAAGCAAAGAAGAAGAAAATAAAGTAAAAGTTTAACCCTAATGACCAAAATCCAAACAAAAAGCAAGAAGTGGTGATTATGGTTAACCAAAATGTAAAAGCTCAAAATGAGTGCGATCTCAGAAACATCAACAAGAATATCAAAAGAGTAAGGACAATGGGACAAAAACTCCCCCTGAAACAAATCCCAGAGGAAACCAAAACTCCCCCTTGAACTCTTATCCCAAAATTTCTCCCCCTTGTTGACAAGTGAACTCATCAAGCACTCTAAAAAGAGACACAAACTCCCCTAAAACGCAACCCCCCCTCAAAATACGCAATGAATGTAATTAGGGTGCAGGTGGAGTGAAGAAAGCATGCTTCTCAGATATGATTGACTACAATTACAACATCTAACAAATATAGAAAAAGACATACTGTCTAAGACACATGGCATGATCAGTGCAACAGATGATATCTAAAGAAAGTCATTAGCACACATTTTTCTGTTTTTGCAAACAAAAGCACCACCACATTTTCCAGCTGACAAGCAAGGTAAAGCATGAGATGTAGAAGCTAACTGATATCTACCAAGATAAGCATTGTCCAAAAACAAAGTGCTTCAGCAAACTTGTTATCATTTCAATTTTCAGGCTTTTTCTTTTTCCTTTTTCATTTTTGGCGGGGTTATTTGCATGTCAAACCTTATGCTGACCGACCAAGTCAAGCCTAGGCCAGAACTGGACCATCAGAAGCGTAAGACATTGGTCTTGGCATACACTACACTGTCCTAGTTCATACCAAAGTGCTATGGTATGCAGTCCAGAACAATGCAATGCGACAAAGCAAACCCACCTGGATCTTTCCAAATTATGCATAAAAATGCATGGAATTTTCATTTTTCTCAATTTTTCATCATTTTTATTGCACATTTCCATGTTTAAACATAAAAATGTCCAAGTTGCATATTTGCATCTAAGTCAGGAACTAGCTACAAGGCATGTAACAGATAGCAAGAACATTCAGCCTACGCATATGACAGATATCAGACATATCAAGCGAACTGAAACAAGGCATGATCATTGACAAGTAATCAAAAGCATGTACCAACTAGAATAAGTAACGCAGTCCAATCATATAACAGAAGCAGCTCAAAAGTGTGATATGTGAATATGCATGATATGAACACACACAACAGGACTCAAGAAAAGAGTAAAGAAGAAAGAAAAACACTGACTCAAAATATCCTAGAAAGGATACACAACACCCAAATCCCCTCCTAAATGCTCAAAAGAAGACTGATCTAGGGGTTTGGTGAAAATGTCAGCCAACTGATGATGGGTATCAACATGAACAAGGTCAATGACACCTTTCTCATATTGATCCTGTAGAAAATGAAAGCGCACATCAATGTGTTTGGTTTTAGAATGAAGACAAGGGTTTTTCCCTACACTAATAACACTGGTGCTGTCGCAAAACAATGGAACCCTAGTAGGAAAGAACAACCCAAAATCTCACAAAGTGGAAATCATCCAAACTAACTGTGAGCAGCAGCTAGCAGCAGCTACATACTCAGCCTCAGTGGTCGAAAGAGCAACTCCAGATTGCTTTCGAGAAGACCAAGAGACAAGAGAAGAACCAAGAAACTGGCAATTACCGGAAGTTGACTTGCGATCCAACCGGCACCCACCAAAGTGGGCGTCCAAAAAACCAGATAAATCAAGAGATGATGATGTTGAATAGTAAAGACCGAGATCGGGCGCATAAGTGATATACCTGAAGATGCGCTTGACAGCCTACCGATGAGATGCGCGTGGTGAAGACTGAAAACGCGCGCAAAGTCCAACGGCGAACTGTATGTCTGGTCTTGTCGCTGTTAAGTACAGCAGCGAACCGATCATCCCTCGAAACTCCCTCTCGTTGACCTTGACGCCGCTCTCGTCCTTGTCCAGGCCCCCAGATGTTCCCATTGGGGTCATCTGAGGCTTCAGCTCTCCACCAAAGTCGAACTTCTTCAGCATGTCTCGAGTATACTTACCCTGGTGGATGAAGGTGCCTTCCTTGGTCCGTTTGATCTGGAGCCCTAGAAAATACTTGAGCTCATCCATGAGGCTCATCTCAAACTCACTGTGCATCTGCTCAGAAAACTTGGACACAAGATCATTAGTAGTACCGCCAAAAATAATATCGTCTGCATAAATCTGAGCGACTAAAAAATCTGAAGCAACTCTGAGCAAAAAGAGAGTCTTATCAACAGAACCCATCACGAAGCCCTTCCTCAACAAAAACTGCTTCAACTCGTATAAAGCATTCTACAGCATAAAAACATGTTGAGGAAACTTAGGGTTCTCAAAACCGGGGGGCTGCCTAACATACACTTCCTCCTCTATATACCCATTCAGAAAAGCACTCTTGACGTCCATTTGAAAAAGCTTAAAACCCTTCGAAGCGGCAAAAGCTAAGAGAATGTGAATGGACTCAAGACGGGCAACAGGGGTGAATGTTTCTTCAAAGTCAATACCCTCTTTCTGGCAAAAACCCTGGGCAACTAGCCGAGATTTGTTGCGCACCACAACCCCATCTTCACCTTGTTTGTTTTTGAACACCCACTTGGTGCCTATGGGGTTGCACCCTGGTGGCGGCTCAACTAGTGTCCAAACCCGATTACGGACAAAATTTTCAAGCTCTTCTTGCATAGCATTAATCCAATTAGAATCAGAAAGAGCATGAGAAACGTCTCTGGGCTCAAAAGATGCAACAAAAGCAGATTCAGCAAACACAACAAGAGAGTTACCTAATGAACGCAAAGTTCTCTCAGTCAAATCACCAATGATGAGTTCTGAGGGGTGATCACGCTGAACTGCTCGGGATCCCTGGTGATCTGAAGTCACCTCACTGGAGTCAGCAGCTGGCACCTCTGGACTCGACTGAGGGGGCTCGATCGAAGTGGAAGAAGTGATCAGAGGTCCGACCTCGTCCTCAGTCGAAGTCTCAGAAGGTGTTGGCTCTGCAGGAGGTGCAGAAGGCCCACCCTCATCAGCAGCTGGAGTATCTTCATCTTCCTCGAAGATGGACTCTCCGAGCTCATCATCACCAAAAAGCTCAAAAGGAGTTAAAGAAGGCAAGGATTTGTCAAAAATAACCTCACAAGTCTCGACAAGCTGCTGCGAGTCAAGGTTCCAAACACAGAAACCTCGAGAATGTAAAGCGTAGCCAAGAAAAACTCCGTCCTAGCAACGAGACTCAAACTTGTCCAAATGCCCTCCCTTCTTGAGCACAAAGCAATTGCAGCCAAACGCTCGCAAGTGGCTCACCTTGGGCTATGTGCCAAACCGCAACTCGTATGAAGTCTTACCAAGGTAAGCTCTAAGAAAAATGCGGTTGGCCAGATAGCAAGACGTGTTCATGGCTTCAGCCCAAAAATGCCTAGGAGTCCTGTGCTCATCGAGCATCGTCCTGGCCATCTCGACTAGCGTGCGGTTCTTTCATTCCACAACGCCATTCTGTGGGGGAGTGTAAGGAGCAGAAAACTGATGGTCAAGACCCTGATCACTACAGAAGCTGACGAACTGAGAGTTCTTGAACTCAGAGCCGTTGTCGGAGCGAATTGCTCGCATCCTACCATTGTTCTCATTCTTCAGCTTCAAAATCAGGTCATGAACAAAAAGAAAAGTCTCATCCTTAGACTCCAAAAAGAAAACCCACGAGAATCGAGAAAAGTCATCAACAATGACAAGCGCGTACCACTTCCCACCGATTGAGCGTACCCGAGCTAGACCAACAGTGTCCAAACGTAACAGCTCACCCGGATACGAAGTCATTACCTGAGTCACAGGTGAGTGTGAAGCGGCAACCATTTTCCCATGACGACAGGGATGGCAAACTAGATCTTTCTCCATTTTAAGCTTGGGCAATCCTCGGATGAGGTCCATAGAGCTTAACCTGACTAGCAGATCAAAACTCAAATGACCTAACCTCCTATGCCACTTCTAGAGCTCAGAAGAAGATCCAGCTATCAAACAGCTAGAAGGGCCAAAAGAACTAGAGAAGTCAATTCGAAAAACTTTACCGAATGGTAAGATCTGGCAAATCAAAGACCCTCTAGAATCAAACACAGAAGAATTGCCCTTCTTAAAACGCACTTCCAAACCATCCTCAAGAAGTTGCGAGACAGAAATCAAGTTAAAGTTCAAATTTTTAACCAAGGCAACATTCTTCAAAGAGAAATGGTCTGAAATGCGAATTGAGCCGATGCCACTTACTTTCCCTTGTCCACTGTTCCCGAATGTGATGTACTCTTTGGAGCTCGGGGGAGTGAGACTGGAGAACCATCTGCGATGTCCCGTCATGTGGCGAGAGCATCCTGAGTCCATGATCCAAACATCCTCCAGTCCCTGATCCTGCACAATCAGTGGATGTAAGGGGGAGCAAATGGTCCGGCACCAGGTTTAGCGCAAGAACTAAACCAGTGTCGAGCCATCTTCTCAAAAGACAGAAAGCAGAAATCACCTGAAGAGTTTGGACCAAAACGCGACTCAAAGCACGGTCCTCTCTTCTGCCTAAAACCTCGGCCACGAGGTCCAGGACCATAACCAAAACGGCTTGGAGCTCTACCAGAATGAACACCACCAACTGGAGCACGGCATGAAAGCCGTCTCCTCTACCACCACCTACACGACGCGGCCTGGCCTCCAGCCTCTCCCCGCGTCGAGGAACTCTCAGTCTACCACCCTGCTGGTAGAACTGCTCCTGACCACCACGAGCACGCTCTGCTCTCTCAACCTGCTTCCTCCTGAAGCAAAACTCCGCAAGATGCCCGTCTCTCTAACAATACTCACAATGATAGGTGGGCTTCTTGGGATGTGGTTGAGGCTTGGGGTTCTTGGGCTTAGTGGTGTTTGGTGTAGTCTTCTTGGGTTGAGAGGGTCTAGGAAGAGAGTCAAGAGAAATGTGGAGGTGTTTGGGCTTTGGAACCCAGATGGGCTTCTTGGGTGGAGCTTTGGGCTGTTCATGGATCACTCCATCCTTGGCTGACTAGCCAGGGAAGACTCAGTGGAGTGAGTCTTGTGGTATCTCTGCTCAGGAGTCATTTTACTCCACTCCACTGCCCGGCTAATGGCACTCTCAAAGTCAGCCTTGGTGTAGGTGTAACCTACCCCAAACCCATCCCACCTCTTGAACTGCTGGATCATCATGCCGAGCTGTGGCTCTCGGGCACTGATCCAACTCAGGATAGAACGGAGGTAAAAGTTCTCATTTTGAGAATCAGCTAGCTCCTCTCTCAAGGAAGCTAGTACCTCCACTTGAGACAAACAGGTCTCACACTCTCTATCTACCTGGACAGACTTCTTGGCTTTTAGCTTAATCAACTCTAGTCTAAGAGACAGGCAGTTCTCACAGACAGTGGGTGGAACTGACAGTGTCTCAAGCTCTAGCCTAGTCTGCGCTAGCTCAGCTCTCACTCTCTCCAAATCACCCAAATGCTCATCGCCCTTGGCTTTCAGCTCAGCTAAACTAGCTAGATGAGATGGGCAATCGGCACAGGACACGACGACAGTGGCTTGAGCATCTTTTAGCTCCAGTTGAGCACTTTCAAGCTCAGTGGCCAAAGCGTCCCTCTCATCAACCCTTTCTGTGTACCTGGACTTCAGAGTCGACAGGTCACACAGAAGCACCTCACACTTTGGGCACTCACTGCTATCACCCAACCAAGGGGAAGAAGATAGACTCTCAATTCTACCGTTGGCCACGACAAGCTCACTCTCTAACTCATCTATCCTTTTCTTAGCCCCCCTAAGCAGTTTTTTCCGATATTTTAACTCCTGACGATTGCTCTCAAGTAAATCAACGATTTCACATTCATAAGATAATACCTTTTTGTTGTCGTCGTCGTCGGAGTCATCGGAGGAGCCCTTCTCTTCCTTATCCCCAAGAGCCATTGAGCAGAAGCTCTTGCGGATCTTCGGCGCTGATGTGAGCGGCTCTTCGGTCTGTCCCCAAAGGCCATGAAGCAAAGACCCGCCGGATCGTCCTTGTCCTTCCTGATGACGATCTCCTCATCGCTTGAGCTCGATGAAGAGGAAGAAGATGTGGACCGCTTGGAGTATCTCTTCTCCATCTCAGCGAAGAAGGCCTTGTCGTGCTTCTTATTCTCTCGTCGGTAGTCCTTCAGGGCCTTTCTGAAGAATCTTGTCTTTGGCTTGCCCTTGTTGAAGGAAGAGCTGTCGTGCTTGCTGGAGTCGTGGAAGCCACCACTGGTGCCCTTCTTGTGACCATTGCTCTTGGGGCAGTTGGCGATAAAGTGTCCTAGGTCACCACACTCAAAGCACCCGGATTTTGTGCCGTGTCTCTTGAACATTCGTTTGCCATAAACACGACGCACCCAGTTGTTAAAAAGACACAGGTCATCATCTCCCAAAGACTCAAGCTGGTCCTCAGTGATAGACATCAAAGAGAACCCAACACAGCTCATAGAAGAAGGATCAACAGAAGGTGTAGCAAGGGCCAGAGACTTTGATCCAAAGCCAGTGAGATTTGATCTCAACTGGATATCAACCTCGGTGGCCTTCAGCTTGCTAAACAACTCAGAAATGGTCAAGGTATCATAAGATGTGCTCTCAATGATAGAGGATACCTTGATCTCCCAGATCTTTTGGTCCAAGGTATGGAGAACCTTGAGCGCCTGCTCATGATCTGAGACTAACTGAGCACCCTCAGCCTTGTTGTCCCGAAACTTGTTTATGATCGATTGAAAATGACCAAACAATGCTTCAACAGATTCACCCGACTTTTGTGTGAAATTCTCATACTCACGCCGGTAGGTCTGATAGAGCCGAGCCTTGACTTGGGCTGTTCCCTCATGGTGTGCCTTGAGGGTAGCCCAGATCTCTCTCGCAGTGGAGAGATGGCTCACACGCTCAAACTCAGTGGGACCTAAACCAGAAAACAAGATGTTCACAGCCTTACTATTATTCAGATGCTGAGCAATGATACCAGGAGTACCATGCTCAGCAACTGGCAATATAACGAACGTAGCGTGAACGCAAATGTCGCAGATGTCCAAGCCTTGGCTCATAAGATAGGATCGCATGCAAGTCTTCCAATAGTTATAGCCATAAGCTTCAAAGGATGGGACCTTGCCAGGAGACGTCATGATCACTACTGGGGTTTAGAACCTGTTAAGGTATGAAAAAACACTAACCAGGCTCTGATACCACTTGTAGGACCGAAAGTAGCGACCAGAGGGGGGGTGAATGGGAGCCTAAAAATTCTTTTGAATCAATGGCCTGCTCCCAACACCCAACACACCTCAAAAGACTAAGCAGCAAAGCATGAACAGATTGCCTAAGTCTAAAGGTATCTAGCCTAGAGACAACTGATGTTAAAAATAGAGAAACACCAATACAGTGCTAATAGGCAGATAAACAGAATACTCAAGACATGGCAAATCAAACTTCTAAATACAACAATCTAACACTACTAGAAAACTCCCCCTGTAGCTACGCCAGAATTAGGGTGTAGACATGCTTTATTTCATATCTATGTCAATATAGACATGCGTTCATAAAGCGTGTTAGAAGCGTCTTCGTACGTACCGCGTCAGACCTTGTAGAGATGAATTATTTATGCGTTGCTATGAAAGAAAGAGACAGTCTATAAACACGTTATTTGCATATCTATAAAGTTAGATACAATTTAGTAGACACATGTATAAAACGTCTGTAGTGGTGTATTTACATAGTATTGTGACATTTCATTCACGTTAATAGATGTAGATACAATTTGTAGATACATATACAAATCATGTCTAATAATATAGATGCGTTTTATAAGGACGCCTTATTGCACAGTAATAAGTATAGAGACGAATTTGTAGAGCGCGGAGTGTGACGTGGAAGATGATGTGGCACGTGACGTGGCTAGGGATGAAAATGAATCAGATAGTTTCCGTCCGAATCTGAAAAAATGGTTTCGGTTCCGATTTTTTTAATTCGGATACAAATCTTATCCGGATATGAATTTGGTTAATCCGGAAAAATCTTATCCGGATATCCGAAATCAACATGGTTATCTATAGAAAATAACCATAAAATAAATCATTACTTAATATGTGTATCAAACTTCAAACATAATTTTATTTCTTGACATAATACTAATGCAAAACGCATTAGATTTGTGCTGCTAAGTTGTGCCCCTCGCCCTGGTTTTATAGGCAGCCCACCACTCACACTGCTTCAAACTAGCGAGGTGGGACTAAAGAGTGAGGTGCGATTACAAACAATTGTTTGATATGCTTTAAAATGTGTCAAGAGGATAATGACACTTCAAAGCGTGTTTATGTTCGTGTCATTTTCTATTGATGGTTATTTGATACGATTTATGACTAATCTACATGCTATTCGCGGAATGACCACATGTTAAACTTTGTATCAATTCAATACGCTTTTCTAATCAAGTTAGAAAGCATCTATACCTAGCTATAAACAAATGTTTGATACACTTTACAACGTCTTTGTGTGATAATGATGCTTTAAATCATGTCTAACATCGTGTCATTTTGAGATGACTTCAATAGCGTGTCAAAAAATATCTTCGTATGATTCGTAACAGTATAAGCGTGTCTATTATCGTAACAATCTAACATGCTTTCAAAATCGTGTCAACAAGCATCTTTATATGTGGATGTAGAGATGCTTTTACATGGCGTTACTACTATGGCGTAGCTACAGGGGGGGTTTTCTAGTAGTGAGTGCACAAAGATTGGGATGAGAAGTTACTGTTCTAAATCTGTCTCCTGTTCGAAACTTGGCAAAGCCTGCTTCGCTGTGTCGAAGCCTGCTTCGGAGTCCCTAGTCGAAATCGAGCGAAGGTTGTCGTTGAAGTGCCGAAGGTTTGTTGAGTCTAGCCTAGTTCGAGTGTAGGAGAATGATGAGGACATCACTTCACATGATACACACATGGAGCCTCCACCTACAATTCAATTACAAGGACCAATCACACGAGCCCGTGCCCGTCCTTTGAACCATGAGGTTAATTCTTTCCTTAGCAACTATGTTAATATTTGTTTGGACGGGATGCTACTGAATACTAGTGATATGTTGTTGCTTAGGAACATGGGAGATGGAATAGGAGAGTTGGAGTTGAAGACGGAATCGCACGGATGATTTGAAGTCAAGAATTTGCTGGTTCGGACTACATCAACCACCCTGCACCAAAATGGGCATAACATCCTCATATATGGCCTGTTCCCAACACCCAACGCACCTCAAAAGTCTAAGCAGCAGAGTACGAACAAATAGCCTAAGTCTAAAGATATCTAGCCTAGAATCAACTGATGTTAAATAGAAAACCACCAAAGCAGTGCTACTAGGTAGATAAACAAAATATACTAGACAAGGCAGGTCAAACTTCTCAATGGATGATCTAAGTATATATAAGGTGAGATGAGAAGTTACTGTTTAGATTTGTCTCCTGTTCAGAACTCGGCGAAGCCTGCTCCACTGTGTCAAAGCCTGCTTCGCTGTGTCGAAGCCTGCTTCGGAGGTCAGTGACGAAGCTTGCTTCGGAGGTCAGTGTCGAAGTCTGTCGACGGCTGTTGTGAAAATGCCGAAGGTGTGTTTGGTCTAGCCTAGTTCGAGGTGGCAGGGAGCGAAGTATGCTTCGAAGCAAAGTATGAGAGTATCGAAGCTTGCTTCGAACAAAGTACTTCGAAGCCAAGACTTCGAACAGAGGTTCAAACAGGCTCACAGAAAAGCAATCTTCGAAAGAGACGCGAAGCTCGACACAAGGCAGAAAAACAAATCGAAGCCTATACTCTATCTTCGGAGCTACCAAAAACGAGGTAAGACCTTCGAACCACACACACTGTGACTTCAAACAAATAGCGGCACACTCCGAGCGAAGTCTATCAGAGAGACATACTTCGAAGCTACCTTCGAAGCCTATCAATGTAAGCTTCGCAAAATAGCTAAAGTATGCTCGTATCGAAGTGCAACTTCAAACAGATGGTCGAAGTATGTCGAGCTGGCCAACAACACAAAACACACTTCGAAGCTAGAAACTCAGTGCGCAAAGTGAAGACGAAGTTTGAGCGAAGCCCTCGAGGATGTCAGATCGAAGCCTGCCTCACGGAGCTGAGGGACTTCGAACAGAGAGAAGGGGCTTCGCCAGTAACAGCTAGAAAAGGGACTTGACCCTGTCTACTCGATCAAAAAGCTACGCAGAAAAAGCAAGCGATAGTACTAGGGTACTGTTGCCACAGAGAAGTAGTACTACTTGCAACAGCAAGAACTAGTACTACCTGTGTGAAGAACAGAGGCAACTAAAACTCATGAATGCATTTGCTGTGCACGTGAGATGAAGCCATAAAATCGCTTCAGAGTTGCTGCACCTGAACAGAGAATAGAAACTTCACTGCATCAAGAAGAACAGAATAAATGCAAGCCAAAATGCAATGAACAGGGTGCCTGGCGGAGCACAAACATGAGAGAGAGAGACAAAACAGGGAACACAAAATGACCCAATAGATTGAAAAGTGAATTCTGGATGGGTAGTCCAACCCTAGGGATTGGGGCCCTATTTATAGGCTGCCCAATGACCTAGAATATTCCACCAGCCCCTTAGGGTTTTTACAGACTCTAAAAATAAAGGAAAAGACTCAACTGCCCTTAGGAATTTTTACAGACACGACTGACTGACTGTGGGCCTAGAGATACAGATAACTTATCCGGAAGCTAAGCTTTCGTAGCGACTACGACTTCTCTTCTGGACAGTCCGATACAGGATCAACGGTTGTCAGTTTTACGCCGAAACTGACAAAGCCTCCACTGACTTTGCACCAGGTACCCGGATTGGGCCGGCCTGATTCCGCAGCTCTCTCAGCCCGGTAATCACTCACCGCCCGTGTACCTAAGTCAATCCCGGTCAATAGCCTAGTGGGTCTTCTCCTGCTTCTGGCCCATGTACCCGGATTGGGCTAGCCCGACTCCACAACTCTCTTAGCCCGACCGTCGCTCGCTGCCCGTGTACCTGAGTCACACGCGGCCCATGAAACAGCAGATCTCCTCTCTTCTTCTGTCCTCTTTGACTATCGTTGACAATGACTCATCACATCTGGAGCCATGAGGCCCACGCTATTCAGCAAGGCTCCTCAGTTGGTGCAAAGGCCCAAGGGCTTTGACGGCTTCGGCTCAAAACCATCACTGTATCGAAGGCTGACTTCGGTGAAGCGAAGGCCGTTAGGCTCAAGGCTTCTCATCGAAGCTACCGCACCCCTCGTGTGTGAAGGGGGGCTTTAGAAAGGTCCAAAACTGCAAAGGCTGACAGCGTCTGCTCTACAAAAGCTGGTGTTGTCCCCTCTGCGAAGCTGACAAAAGAAGCCTCCAAATATAGTAGACTACCAGTTGTACCCCCTGTTCTGATGAGACAAAACTGGTGTAAACCCTAGGGGTAAAGTAGTCTATTCATAGGGCTGAATAGTGCCTATAAATAGTGGAGGCTGGCTAGGTCACATCAACACTTTGAGCAGTCATTTTTGAGCTCCTGTGCTAGCCGCCACATACCTTGTATTCATCCTGTGAGTTTATTTTGTGTTCCCTTTCAAGCATTGAAGCTTTGATAATGTGTTCATTTTACTGCTTGAGCTTGTATGCATACTTCTTTGCATGCTTCGATCTCTCTTGTCACACTTCTTTTGAGTTGAGTTTGTGCACTGAATCATTTCTGGAGAAGTGTGTGAGAAGCCTGTTCGAGCGAAGTGTGTTCGTGCGAAGTGTGTTTTTCAGTGTCTTCGCTCTGTGTAAACTAGAGTCTAAGCTAGACCTCTTTGATTACTAGCGAAGCACCGATCGAAGCCCGTTTTTCTTCCCTTGTCGAAGCCCTTGGCGAAGTGTGTTTAGTGTGCGTTTAGACCTTCGAAGTATGAAGCCCAGCACCAGTTGATGTCGCTAAGTATTTGGTCGAAGTCCGCATAGGGACGTCTGCTCTTACAAAGTCTGTAGTGCGAAGCCTGCTCAAAGGCACCTAGTGTGCGGAGCCTACACTGACTTAGCAAAGCTGATCGAAATCATCAAAGGGAAGTCCGCTCTTGCGAAGGGTGAAGTGCGAAGCCTGCACGAAGGCACTCTGTGTGTGGAGGCTGCACTGACTTAGCAGAAGTTGATTTTTTGGGGTTGTGGGTGGAGCGAAGTCTTCTTGGCTTCGAGCTTTTGCTCCTTGCGAAGCCTATGTTCGGAGCTGTGAAATACCTCCGAATCAGAACTTCGAAGGGTGTGTTCGAAGCCTGTTCCGCAGAAGACAGAATTAAAATGGAAGGCTATTTTTATTCTGAAATTTTAAAAGCTCCCATTCACCCCCCCTCTGGTCGCCGTTTCCGGTCCAACAGTTTTTATCTTGGTGATTAATGATTGACAAGGTTGCTTGATCTGGAGTAATGAGTGAGTAGTTGTTTGCTTGCATCGATGGGATCGATGTGTGAGTGGAGATTGTATGCCGAGTGGAGCGGTGTGCGTCACGTTTCTTATTTTAGCTTGTCTAATGTGTGCAGGGTGGAGATGCTAGCCAACTGTCAACGACGGGTGATCATGGGTCAAGCGAGGAGCTCGATGCCAGAGGATCAAGGAGGTCGGGTAAAGTTGGAGATGATCTCTGAAGTACATGTGGAAATAGAGAAAGACATGGACGGATGGATGATCGCGAAAGCCTGTCAACCAAGACAGTGAAAGGGAGACCGGTGCAAGTGATCATGTGGCTCGAGGGGATCGAGAGCGTGAGATACTTGCTGGCGGTCGAGTTCGCGGATTGGTGTCACATGTCAACGATCAGAATGGTGTTGACACGAAAACGTGCCCCCGCACTTGGGTCAGTTTGACAATCCAAAAGTGCACGGATACTTAGGGATAGGCCTAAGCGTGACGTGGCACCGATGTCGCGTTCCGACTACCCTTAATAGTGATAAGGGGGGTGGAGTCGCCAGGCAACCAGATTACACAAAATAATCCAATTAGCCGAAAGAAATAGATTAAACAGAATAAAATCAACAAACCAGTCGGAGCCCGTTAGGATCGAAGTCTGATGCGAAGGGTGCGCCGAAGGGTACCTTCGGTGTCTGGTGCAAAGTGCTCCGCCGAAGGGTGCTTCGGCGTTCAGACTGATCCGGCCGAAGGTGTACTCTGAACGGATCTGGGTGCGATGATCACCTACGAACAGCGGGGTTCGGCGTGATATCTCTGATACATCAATCTATGAGACAATGACGCGAAAGACACGCGTGAGTGCAACTTCATCCAGTGCGGAGTATGGTCATGGCGAAGCCTATTGCGACGAAGTATGCTGGCAAAGCCTGTTGCCGAAGCCTACGGTCTTGTCGAAGGGTGTCCTGGGGACCTCCGGGACCGGTCCCTCAGCTCCAGACACCTCCGGTGAAGGGGCTCCAAACGTGCGAACCTACAACAGAGATGATGCGAATTACCAATTCGTCCTGAGGATCGAATTTTGCTAAGTGTTGCACCGGTTGCGAAGGTAGCAATCTATTACGCAGATTGGCGGATACTTCACAGGCGAAGTAACAAGGCGATAAAAATCTATTACGTAGATTAATGGATACTTCATGGGCGAAGTAACAAAGCTTACCACTGTTCCGTAGTGGCCGTCGGAGGGCTTCCAGGCAAACCCACGAAGAGGTATAGGAAAGTAAAGGTACGATCAAAGCATGGCTTTGGTTTGGTTTGAGTTGGGGGGATTCTCACGCCGGCCATGCCTCTCTATTTATAGGGGATTAACTCCTAATCTAATCTGCTATTAATCCAGCCAGATAGAGATAGAGATTGAGCTCGAAATGCGTCCAACTCTATCTCTGCCGAGGTGGGCTTCGGCCAGGCCCGCCGAGGCCTGCTCCTTGGGCCGAAGCTTCGGTAGCATGGGCTTTAGCCAGGCCCGTCGAGGCTTGCTCCTTGGACCGAAGATTTGGTAGCGTGGGCTTCGGCCAGGCCCGTCGAGGCTTGCTCCTCGGGCCGAAGCTTCGGCAGCGTGGGCCTCCGAAGGCTTCTTGGCCGAAGCCCATGGGCTGGCTAGAGGCTTTCGGAGCCCATAGCTCAATGGACTTCAGCCCTGTAGGGCTTCGGATAGACCGTGGACATGTGTACCTTCGGCCCAAATCACCAAAACTTGATATTTTGACAATCTAGCCATTAATGCCATTTTTTGCTATCAACACATGCCCCCTGCCTTTTAGTGAACTAGTGAACTAAAAGCACAACGAGCTGAAGATGATACCATCCATATCGGCTTTCCGACACTTTTATGATGTTTGCCGCACACTTGGGAAATACCTTTTCAAGTATCTACCATTCAAAGCTCTTCGAAACCGCTCTCCCTGCAGGGATTCCAACATGTATGCGTTGCCGGGGGCGATTTCAGCTATCTTAACAGGACCTTCCCAACTAGGTGACCATTTGCCAAATTTGGGACTCTTTGTGCCTAAAGGCAAAATCGTTTTCCATACCAAGTCTCCTATTTGAAACGTTTTTGGTTTAACCTTCTTATTGTAGGCTTTAGCTACTCTCTTCTTGTCTACCTCTATGGCTTCTAAAGCCCTTAGTCTCTTATCGGTCACTTCCTCTAGATTATCCTTTAGAAGAGTTTCATACTCATCGACCGATAAGCCACCTTGCTTTAACACCCTTAAGTAGCCAAGATCTACCTCTACAGGTAGGACGACTTCTTGTCCATATACCAGTTCATATGGACTAACTTTGGTAGCATCGTGCTTTGCAATCCTACAAGCCCATAGCGCCTCGGAAAGCACCACATGCCACCTTTTAGGAAACTTGTCAATTTTCTTCTTAATAAGCTTAATCATGGTTTTATTACTAGACTCGGCCTGACCATTGGCCTGAGCATAGTAAGGTGAAGAGTTTATCAACTTAATGCCATAGTATTCGGCGAAGTCCCTTACTTGTTTAGAAACAAATGAACTACCTTGATCCGTAGTAAGAGTTTCAGGGATGCCGAATCTATTTATGATGTGCTTTAAAATAAAATCACGTACCTCATTGTGAGTCATGTCCTTGAGAGGTACGGCCTCGGTCCATTTGGTGAAGTAATCCATCACCATCAACACGAACCGATGCCCTTTTGAGGAAGGAGGGTAGATCTGGTCGATGAAGTCTAAACCCCAACCTCGAAACGTCCATGACTTGACAATAGAATAGAGCAATGAGGCAGGATCTAACTGGATGTTGCCAAACTTCTGACATGCCTCACACCCTCTGTAGTACTTGAAATAATCTTCAGTCATAGTCGGCCAATAAAAACCCGCTCTCTTGAGCATCCAACTCATCTTTTGGGCCAACTGATGAGTGCCGCAAAGCCCCTCATGGACTTCTCCCATAGCCACCTGGGACTGCTCATGGTCTAAACACTTCAATAGCACTCCGTTGATGGTTCGGCTATACAATGTGTTGTCTACCAACACGAATTTAAATGCCTGTCACCGAACCTTCCGATCAACCCTTCGGCTAGGGTCTCCCAAATACTGGACGATTGGGACTCTCCGAGAAACCATGTTGAAGAATATGGGTTTGATACTCCAGATGTGATGAGTGATTGTCAACGGAAGTCAAAGAGGAAGAGAAAGGAAGACATGCCGAGTCTGAGACACGTGTGACTCAGGTACACGGGCAGCAAATGACAGCCGGGCAGAGGAGCCACGGGGTCGGGCTGGCCTAATCCAGGTACATGGCTAGGGGGGCAGATGATCCACCAGTTTGTTGACTGGGTTTGACTTAGGTACACGGGCGGCGAGCGATTGCCGGGCTGAGGAAGCTGCGGGGTCGGGTCGGCCCAATCCGGGTACCCGGTGCAAAGACGGTGGACGCTTTGTCAGTTTCGGCGCAAAACTGACAACCTATGATTATTTTGTTTTTAGGGTATTAATATTTAGTTTTTAAGTTTAGAATATTTTTAGTTGAGTCAGGTGATTTTTCTAAGAATATTTTAGTAATTTTCGGAATTTATTTTAGAGTCAGTGTTAATTTACCTTAGGGGTAAATTAGTCTTTTCATGTATTAGGAGTCGCCTATAAATAGGCCCCTATCCCCTGGGATAGATGACTGCTATTTTTTTATTATCTCCCGAGATCAATCTACAGTCCAATCAAGTTTTTTAGCCACAGCCTTTTCTTGGTGGCCGCCGGCGAAAGTTTTGCCGACGGCGAGATTTTTCGCAGCGCCAGCGCCAGGATTCCCACGACAGCCGGCAAAAATTCATGCGTTGTAGTCCTTGGTCAGCCAAGATTTTGTTTGGGCGCTGCAGTCCAGGTGAGCACGACAATTGTTTTTCCATGCGCATAGATCAAAGCAATCTGTAGCAGCGGGCCCCACAGCAGGCAGCCAACAACCAACAGCACGCGCGGACGAAGTCAGGCGCACGTCATTTTTTTTCTTCCGCCGGTGAATTTTTTCCCACGACGCACGGCGATCCAAGCAAGGCAGCAGATTGCTTTGCCTTGCCACACAACGCGGGCCCCACAGTTGTACGGAAGGAATTTTCTTTTGTTTTGTTCTGCAGGATTTGTGTGGTGGACCCCACGGCGAGTCTGGTGATGACGGAACGGCGTTTCAGCGGCAAAATTGTTTTCCGGCCGGATCATTTGTGCACGACGAAGTCAACAACTACAAGTTTGTTTTTTTATCTCCTAATCTTTGGCTAGATTAAATCTGTTAGTTATCTCTTTAATTAGCTTGAAAATAATAAATTTCGTAGTAAATTTTTAATCTGTTAACTTTTTATTAGTCATCTCGTATTATTAATTTAAGTGTTTTTTATCTGCTCATATAAAAAGAAAAATTTATTAGCCGCAGTAATATTTTTATTCTAATTTTTACCTGAAATATTTAGGTTTGTTTCTAAATTAATTTTTTAATGATCCAAGGTTTATTCATTTGATTAGTATTTTATTTCTAGACTGAAATATAAATATTTCATGATTTATCTAGTTGTTTTTTTTACTGCAGTATCTTTATCTTTAATATTATTTTAATTAGGACACCGGTCATTTTTAGGGTAGGCAACTTTAGTTCCTGTAATTTGTTTTGATAATATTATTTGACTGGTTCAGTTTGTTTGGGTGTTGGGATTAGCACATAGTTTAGCAAGAATTTTTTTAGGCTCCCATTCACCCCCCCTCTGGTCGCTACTTTCGGTTCTACAAGTGGTACGAGAGCGAGGTTAGGTTTTTTTTAATATCTAACCCGTTTCTAAACCTAGGTAGTGACCATGACATCTTCTGTCAAAATCCCGTCCCTAGAGGCTTTTGGCTATACTTATTGGAAGACTCGCATGCGAGCATACCTTATGAGCCAGAGCTCGGACATATGGGAGATCTGTGTTCATCCTAATTTCACCATAACGACTATTGTTGTGGATACTGCTGAAAATGTAATTACCCAGCCTCAAAAAAATAGTAAGGCGGTGAATATTTTATTTTCTGTTCTAGGTTCTAGTGAGTTTGATCGTGTTAGCCATCTCACCACTGCTCGAGAGATCTGGGCTACCCTCCAAGCAAACCATGAGGGGACATCTCAGGTCAAGGCTAGGCTATATCAGACCTACCGGCGTGAGTATGAAAATTTCTCACAGAAGCAGGGTGAGACGGTTGAGACTTTGTTTGGTCGTTTTCAATCGATCATTAACAAGCTTCGCGTTAACAAGGCCGAGCGTGATCAGCTGGTCTCGGATCATGAACAGGCACTTAAGGTACTCCATACCTTGGACCCTAAGATCTGGGAGATCAAGGTCTCTTCTATTGTTGAGAGCACGTCTTATGATATCTTGACCGTCGTAGAGCTTTTTAGTAAGCTTAAGGCCTCAGAGGTCGATATTCAGTTGAGATCAAATCTCATTGATTCTGGCTCCAAGACCCTGGCACTTGCGACACCGTGTGCTGGTCCTAATGCCATGAGTTGTACTGCCTTTTCCTTGATGTCTATCTCCGAGGAACAACTTGATACTCCAGGAGATGATGATCTGTGCTTGTTTAACAACCGGGTGTGATGTGTCTATGATAAGCAAATGTTTAAGAGACATGGCACAAAATCCGGATGCTTTGAGTGTGGTGACCCAGGTCATTTCATCACCGACTGCCCCAAGCAGAAGAATTACAAGAAGGGAACAGGCGGCAACTCCTACAACTCCGGCAAATATGACAACTCCACAAAGGGCAAGCCCAAGACAAGATTTTTTCAAAAAGCTCTAAAGGATTACATATGTGAGAACAAAAAGCGAGACAAGATCTTCTTCGCCGACATGGAGAAAAGATACTCCAAGAGATCCTCGTTGTTGGCGTAAAAGATTACGCTAACAGGTTTCTGTAGAAAAGAAACTAACAAACGAAGTGTTTGCGAAGCAAACTGTTCTAAGCCTCCGAAAGGATAATAGCTTAGAATAGTTCGAAAGTGTGTATTGAATCACTTGTAATCGGTCCCTATTACAGGGTGAAATGGGGGGTATTTATAGGCCCAAACATTAAGGAAAAGACCTATTTACCCCTCTATTACAACCGACATTAAGGAAACTATTTGGTTTCCTTAATAGGGCTAAAATGGTAAAAGACTAATCTAATAAGAAAGAAGATAAGTCTTCCATCTTAGCTGGCAGAAAAGATCTTGAAAAGCTTTGGTTCGAAGACATACTTCGAACCAGTGTCTGTCTTCGGGCTTCGAACCGGGTTCCAAGCATCTTCGAAGAAAGTCTTCGGACAATCTTCGAACTAGTTGGCTGTCTTCATGCTGCTTTAGCAATAACCCCGAAGATGAGATATTTTCCCCCAACAGTAGCCCCTCGAATACGCTTCTCCGTAAGACCTGTAACGTTAGGAGAGCAGTATACGGAAAGAAAAGATAACCAATTATAGGGGTTATTGATTTTCGTTTTATCTCCAAAATGCATGAGGATATGAACTCCGAACCAGTCATAAGGTAATTACTTTTCGAACTATCTTAGAACTGACTCAGGAAGTTCGAAAATCTTTTTAGACTTAGAAAAAATAGCCGTTAGTTTCTGTTTCTAACGGAAGCTATTTGAGGCGTTATTTTCGGAGGAAAATAACAGGCGGGAATGCGAAAAGGCAGAGCCCAAACGGTAACAAACGGAAAGATTAGGCTATAAATAGAGAACTCCAGAACTTACTCGATTACCTTTTCACCGCTTCCTCTCAGTCAAAAGCCTTTTGAGCCCTTGGAGTTCTTGAACCCTAGCCTTCGAGTTCTTGAGCCCTAGTCTTCATTCTCTCAGATCGGTCCGGCAATCGTGATGGTGAAGACCAAGGGATCTGCGCCTCCTTCAGCCTTGGCTCGGCAGCAGGCAGCTGCAGCAGCAGCGGCGGCGACATTGGCGGCGGCACCCTCGATGCAAGCAGGATCATCCATGGCGGCAGGGGGGAGAAATCCCCAAATCCCTGATGACCAAGGTTTGTGCCCTCCATCAACTAAGTACTTGGATCAATCCTTTGAATTAGGGCCATCTACCTGCAAGAGAGAATCTTTGGCAATCACAGCGGGGGGTAAAATTAGCAATGGGGTTATGATTCGGAAGCCGGGCAAAGAATCAATTCCATCACCAAGACCCGGAGAAGTTGTGGTATTCGAAGCTTTTTTCGAAGCAGGCTTGGGCCTCCCGGCTGTGGATTTCTTGGCCGAAGTACTCGACTTGTTTCATGTAACCCTCCCTCAATTGTCTCCGAATGCTGTAGCCAGATTAGCCATCTTCGAGTGGGCACTGAGAGCCGAAGGTTGTGAAGGGAGGGCTGAAATCTTCGCTGCGCTTCATAGAGCAACTTGTCAGCCAAAGACCTTCATAGGCTCCGGAGGTGAAAAAGTGGTGGTTTCCTTCGGAAGCATCAATTTTAGGCTTCGCGATGAATATGCGCTGCAATTTCCTGCCAAGGCCATCAATGCTAGATGGTACACCGACTGGGTCCTGAGGTGGTTTTATGCCGAAGTTGGAGCAAGCAGTCCTCTGGCTGGGCCCCTCAAAGAAATCCAATTCCGGAAGGAGGCCTTAGTGCAACCTGACGAAGGCCAGCTCGAAGCTCGCCTCAACTTACTTCAGAAAATCAGCCGAAGGTTAAGTATGCGGGACCTGGCCGAAGAATTCATCGGACTTCAAATTCCTCCGTTAATGGCCAACTGGCCTATCGTCTTCGAAGATGACTCGGAAGGCGGTCTTCGCAAGATTAACTATACTTCGAGCCCTGCAGGTAACTTCGAAACCAACATGCATAGTACATATTTACTTCGAAGAAAGATTAACTCGAATTATTATTTTTTTTTTAGCTTCTTCAGCCCCTATTACTTCAGAGCAAATTGTAAGGGCTTCGGAGAAGATTCTGGGTGCTCCAACTCCGTCGGAAAAAGAATGGCGAATCAAATTAGTCGGAAGTTGGGAGCGATTTAACAGAGCATGGGGAATGCTGGAATTAACTCCACCCCCTCTGATGGATTGGGTGCCTCAAGAGAAAGGCCCCAAGAAAAGAGTAGCTGAAGCCGGAGCTTCAGGTTCAGCAAAGACTCCGGTGAAGAAGGTGGCTCGGAAGCCAAAGAATCTCGCACCTTTGGATCCTGCTCCTTCAAGCTCAAGAACTTCATTTTCTGGTTCTAAAGAGGATGAAGGTACTTTATTAGTAAAATTAATTGATGAAGATGCAACTCAACGAAGTATTCATATTGAAGATACTGTAGGTATTCCGGAGCCCCCAGCTAACATCGAAGAAGTAAGAGCTCCGGATACTCAGGAAGGACAACTCGAAGCCCCTATGGGTGTATATGAGGCCGAAGTGCCTGCGAACGTACCGGAGTCTGAAGATAATGCTGATCAACCAATGACTTCGGTAGTTCAAGAAGATACAACTCACGCTAGAGTTCCTGTGAACGAAGGTGGGATCGAAGTTACTATGGCTTCGATTCCTGAAGAAGTAACGAGGACTCCCCAGGACGATGTTCCTGCAGTCCAAGATTTAACGGCTGATTCGGATGAGGACTACACTTTTGATCCTCCAATCAGTCCGGTGCTCGATATTCCAGAGAATGTCGAAGGTAAATTTTGCATAATTTTTATCAATTTTTTGCAAAATTATACAATGTATAATATTTCTGTTTTTGCAGAGCCTCCTGTTGTCGAAGCATCTCACGAAGATACAATTCAAAAACCTTCGACAACTTCGGAGCCACGACCAGAGGTCACTCTACCGGGGCCTGGAAGAGGAAAAAGACACATAGAACCTCCAACTCAAGGATCGACTTCATCTGACTCAACGGATGAAAGTGAATCAACTGAGGGAGGGCCATCTTCAGAAGTTCCAAGGGCCTCGGAAGAGCTCTCTGGACCTTCGCTAAGCAGGGCTGACCAAAAAGCTTCAAAACTGCTTCCTCTCATAACTCCTTTTTTGGAGGAGAAAACCGGACTTGGGACTTTGGTTAAACCTTTGGGTGAAGCCAGTCGCCAAGTCGGGGAAACAGAATTGGTAGCCCGCTTAAGCAGAGTGAAGGGTTCGGAGCTTAACCTTGCTGTGGAAAGAGCAGCTTATCAGGTATAAAGCATCTTCGAACCAAATAGCAAATTACATATGAATAATTTCTTATTTCATTTTTTCTTTTTTCTTAGCAAGCAGTCTTAGCCCGCGGTGCAGCTTTATCGAGCGAAAACGAAATTGCTCAACTTCGGGAAGAGAACGAAACTCTTCAAAGGAATTTTAACTTCTCCGAAGGTCGAGTAGCTCAAATGGACAATGTAATACTAGCAGAGCGAAGGGCTAGGCAAAGCTTGGAGGCTGCGAAGAAAGAGCTCGAAGCAGAAAGAATTGTGCTTCGAGCGGAGATTGAAAGACTGCGGACGGAGGATGCTGCGAAGGGGTCCGAACTTGTAAGGCTACAAGAAGAGGCTGGTCAACTCCGAACTCAAAAGAACGCTTTGACTACGGAGAACGCTAGAATCTCCGGAGTTTTAGCTGAAACGACTTCGGCCAAAGATGTGCTTATTGAGGAAAGGCTTAAGTCTGAGAAGGTGGCTTCGGAGGTCATCGAACAGATGTTAGGTGTCTTGGAGTACTTCGGTACTACTGGATCACTACCTTCGGATGACAATGTGACTCTGCTGCGCCGGTTAAAGAGGATCCAAGGAGCAGCGAAGCAAATGAAGACGGCAGGCATGCGTTATGGAGAACTCTCCGGACAAGTGTCTGCCCTTGGATTACTTCGTTACTATGAGGATTTGGGCCGAGTAATTACTCCGAGCGCAGAGGGCTCCATCATCTTCGACGACGCAAGACTTCTGACCCCTTCCGAAGGCGTGGCTACTGCTTGGCGAGCCTTCCAGACTTCGTGGAGAGCCGAAGGTCGATCTGCGATCAAGGCTTGGATTGATGAAGGCCAACGCCAAAAGCAAGTTCGAAGCCAAGCTTCGAGCAGTCAGCCTCCTCCGAACCCGCAGGTTTAGGATTATTTAGGATTTTTTGATTATGTAAAGCTCATGCTTGTAAACATTTATCAATGAAAGTCTTGTTTGTCAAATTTTTAGGCTTTGCCTCTTATGGAAGATATCGAAGTGTTAGAGCTTAACAGCGAACTTCGCTCACTGTGGAACACCTTCGAACTTCTAAAGAGTTATAAGCGTCCTCGATTCCTTATTCCTCGAGATGACTCCGGCGTTATTGCGCCTGAAGTAATCAAAGACATATTGTCTTATATCAAGGAGGAAGATAAAGAGATTGACGCAAACACCTCGTTTTCTGAAGACACTAATTGGTCCGAAGACGAAGGTGAAACCCAAAATAAAAGATCTGAAGATCTTAGAAGCTGGGAAAGAAGCCCCGAGCGGCTTCGAACTTGGGCCGAGCTTCAACAGGAGCAAAAGGATTTTAGAGCTTCGAAGGGGAGGAAGAGAGTTAAACGTAAAGTTCTTAGAACTTCCGATATTGGAACTAGTCGTTCCACCCCTAGCTCTCGGGACCGAAGAGGTCTCCGATTCCTTCTTGGTATAGATACCAATTTTTCATAATGTAATCTGTAAACATATTTGCTTCAATAATGAATGCCAATTTAAAATTGTCTCCATACTTACTAGCCCCTCTTTGGGTATAAGCAACTTCGGACTGTATTCAAAGATGGTTATGCGCAAAGAAAAAACTTCGGAGTACAATTTTTTGGGGGTTCGGAGCCCCTCTGCGATTTTAAAGATCTTTTGAAATCTTATGAAATATCTTCGACTATTTGTAGTCAAAAGAATGGTAACTTGGTACCTTTGTTTGCTTTTACGAAAGAAATCAATTAAGATAACTTCGAGGACACTTTAGTGTCTTAAGAAATTTGTCACTTTGGACTTATATGAACAGACATTCGGAGCTCATGGCTTAAATGCTGTTTTGCTTTAGCCACCTTCGGCTATTTTTGCAGAAGTCTACCAGCCGGAGCTTCGACTTCGTAGAAATCGTAGCCACCTTCGGCTATTTTTGCAGAAGTCTACCAGCCGGAGCTTGGACTTCGTAGAAATTGTAGCCACCTTCGGCTCTTTTTTTGCGGAAGTCTACCAGCCGGAGCTTGGACTTCGCAGAATTTGGCCACTTTGGGCTCTTTTTTGCAGAAGTCTACCAGCCGGAGCTTGGACTTCGCAGAATTTGGCCACTTTGGGCTCTTTTTTGCAGAAGTCTACCAGCCGGAGCTTGGACTTCGCAGAATTTGGCCACTTTGGGCTCTTTTTTGCAGAAGTCTACCAGCCGGAGCTTGGACTTCGCAGAATTTGGCCACCTTCGGCTCTTTTTACGGAAGTCTGACAAGCTGCAGCTTGGACTCCGCAGATTTTGGCCACCTTCGGCTCTTTTTACGGAAGTCTACCAGCCGAAGCTTGGACTCCGTAGAATGTGGTATTGGCTCTTTTACGGATGCCTACAAGGTATCAGCTTGGGCTCCGGATGGATTTCAGCCACCACACCGGAGGCTTCGACTTTATGGGTACGAAGTCCGGAAATACAGCCCAGCTTAATGACACTTCCCTCTCGATCGACTTCTGTCCCAGCGCGTCCGCTCGGGAAACTAGGAGTGTCAAGGGGAAGGCAACTATCAGGGTGTATGCTTTATTAATTTAGAGGTGATTACAAGCAAATTACAAGGAGCCCTTATGCGAAGTATCGCTTTAGGTGCTCCGCATGCCACGTATGTGCTAACTCTTCACCTTCTAAATTAGCTAATTTGAATGAACCAGGGCGCCCCGAGCGGACGATTAGATATGGACCTTCCCATTTATTGCCTAACTTCCCTGGTGCTATAATGCTTCGTAGAACAAGATGACCCGGCCTTAACTCGCTGAGCTTAACCTTCGGGTCATACCAAGTTTTCGTCTGCTGATGATACTTTGATAAATTGGCTACAGCTCGAAGCCTTGTCTCTTCTGACAAATCTAACGAAGCTTGTCTTTCTTCTTCGATGTCTGGTTCGGTGCTGCGAAATGATCCCCCTTTGAGCTCCGTTGGAGTCATAGCTTCATCTCCGAATAGCAGTCTGAACGGAGTAAAACCTGTGGACCTTGTTTGCGTAGTCCGGATGGACCACAGAATCTTCGGAAGCTCTTCGGTCCACAGTCCCTTTGATAGCCCTACTATTCTTCGATTTAGCCCTGATAAGATATTTCCATTGGCTCGCTCAACTGCTCCATTTGACTGAGGATGTCTCACTGCAGCAAAACATAGTTGAATGCCTAGGTCTTCGCAAAACTTCCTGAAGGGTTCTGCGTCGAACTGTGTTCGATTATCAACTGTGAGATATCTAGGCACTCCGAACCGACAAATAATGTTCTTCCAGAAGAATTTCTGTACATTATTCGAAGTGATAGCTGTTAAGGGCTCTGCTTCGACCCACTTAGAAAAATATTCGATAGCTACCACTGCGAACTTCAGATTTCCCTTTGCTAACGGAAAGGGACCAATTAGATCCATACCCCATCTGGCCATAGGCCATACCGGAGCAATGACTTGAAGAGCTGTTGGTGGGCGATGACTCCGTCTACCCATCCATTGGCATCCTTGACAAGTGCGGACCAAGCTCTCCGCATCAGCTGTTATTGTGGGCCAATAAAGCCCCTGGCGAAGTATTTTTCCTGCCAGAGCTCTAGGGGCTAAATGACTTCCACAAAGGCCTTCGTGAATTTCTCGAAGAATTTCTTGGCCTTCGGCTTGAGATATACATCGGAGTAGAGGGGAACATCACTTGAACTTGAAGACGAGGTAGGCAGGAGCAGTTCTACCAGCAGGGTGGTAGACAGAGAGTTCCTCAATGTAGAGAGAGGCTAGAGGCCAGGCCACGTCGTGTAGGTGGTGGTAGAAGAGACGATTTTTATGATCGTGCTCCGGAGGGTGGTTTCCGTTCCGGCAGAGTTCCAGATCGTTATGAATACGGTTTTGGACCTCGTGACCGTGATTTTAGGAAGAACAGAGGACCGCTCTCTGATCCGCGTTTCGGTCCAGACTCATATGATTCCTTTTGCTTTCCTACATTTGAGCAGATGGCTCGACACTGGTTTAACACTTTTTCTAACCCTAGCATTGGACTGTTTGGTCACACTCATGATGATTGATCGTGTTTTGGGAGTTGTGTATCCTTTTTAGGATATTTTGAGTAATTTTTTACTTTCTTCTTTATTTTTTATTTGAGTCTTTTTGTGTGCGTTCATATCATGCATCATAATTAGTCACATTTTGAGCTTGCTTCTGTTATATGATTAATCTGCTTTACTATCTCTAGCTAGTATATGCTTTTGATTACTTGTTGATGATCATGTTCTAGTTCAGTTCACATGATATATCTGATATTTATCATATGCATGGCTTTTATGCTTTAAAATTGAAAAATTATCACCATTGCTTCTGGCAACTAGCATGTGTAGGCTGAATGCGTTTGCTATCTTTTACATGCCTTGTAGCTAGATCCTTACTTAGATGCAGATATGCAACTTTGACATCTATATGCTTTAAATATGAAAAATGTGCTATAAAAATGATAAAAATTCAGAAAAATGAAAAATTTATGCACTTTTATGATTATTAGAAAAGATCCAAGTGGGTTTGCTTTGTCGCATTGCATTGTTCTAGACTGCTTACCATAGCACTTTGGTATGAACTAGGACGGTGTAATGTATGCCAAGACCAATGTCTTAAGCTTCTGATGGTCCAGTTCTGGCCTAGGCTTGACTTGGTCGGTTAGCATAAGGTTTGACACGCAAATAACCCCTGGCAGAAATGAAAAAATAAAAAGGTCTGAAAAATTTAAAAAGATGACAAGTTTGCTGAAGCACTTTGATTTTGACAATGCTTATCTTGGTAGATATCAGTTAGCTTTTGCATATCATGTTTTACCTTGCTTGTCAACTAGAAAATGTGGTGATGCTTTTGTTTCCAAAAACCGAAAAATGTGTGCTAGTGACTCTCTTTAGATATCATCTATTGCACTGATCATGTCATGTATCTTAGATAGTATATCTTTTGCTATACCTGTTAGACGTTGTAATAGCAGTCAATCATATCTAAGAAGCATGCTTTTCACATTCCACCTGCACCCCATCTGCATTCATAGCATATTTTGAGGGGGAGCTGCATTTAGTCTCACTTGATGAGTCCAATTGTAAACAAGGGGGAGAAATTTTGGATATATTTTTGGCTTTCTCTGGGATTTATTTCAGGGGGAGTTTATTCTTGTTGGTAATTCTGAGATTTGCACTTGTTTTTGAGGCTTTATTTTTGGTTAACCATAAAGACCATTTTTCTTGCTTCTGTTTGGCTTTTGGTCATTAGGGTTAAACTTTTATTTTCTCTCTTCTATTTTCTTTTGTTTTTGTTTTCCTGTTTCCACATGTTTTGCAGGTTCTGGAGATGAGCTGAAAAGGGTGTTGACAATGCACTCAACAAGGGGGAGATTGAGAAACCATGTTGAAGAATATGGGTGTTGGGGGAAAATATCTCATCTTCGGGGTTATTGCCAAAGCAGTATGAAGACAGCCAACCAGTTCGAAGATTGTCCGAAGGTCATCTTCGAAGGTGGCTTGGAACCTGGTTCGAAGCCCGAAGGCAGGCTTTAATTCGAAGTATGTCTTCGAACCAAAGCCCTTCAAGATCTTTTCTGCCAGCTAAGATGGAAGACTTATCTTCTATCCTATTAGATTAGTCTTTTACCATTTTAGCCCTATTAAGGAAACCGAATAGTTTCCTTAATGTCGGTTGTAATAGAGGGATAAAAAGGTCTTTTCCTTAATGTTTAGGCCTATAAATACCCCCCATTTCACCCTGTAATAGGGACCGATTACAAGTGAATCAATACACACTTTCGAACTATTCTAAGTTATTATCCTTTCGGAGGCTTAGAACAGTTTGCTTCGCAAACACTTCGTTTGTTAGTTTCTTTTCTACAGAAACCTGTTAGCGTAATCTTTTACGCCAACAGTTGGCGCCGTCCGTGGGGAACCTAGTCCAAAAAACTTCGTTCTCTACCAACCTCTTGCATCATGCCTCCTAAGCGGAGTGCACCTCGCAATCCCACTCGGAGGTCCTCTCGGATCTCCGGAGAGATACCCTTCGATACAGTCGAAGTCGGAGGGTCTTCGACTATCCCTCCACCTCAAACTCCGCGAGGGGCTTCTATCCCTCGAGGATACGAAACCTCTCCACCAACTCCTTCCACACTCCGACCGCCCGGAGCCACTCTGCCACCCTCCATTCCGATTCGAACTGATCATACCAGTTCTCAAGACCCGGAAGGTCCTTCCGGAGGAGATGAAGATAGCCTTGGAGACATGGCCACTCAAATGGCCAATCTTCAAGCCGAGGTAGCAAGGTGGCGACAGGAGGCTGCGAACAGGCTTCGTCCTCAAGCCACCCCAGCTATCCCTGAAGTGCACGAAGACGACGATCTTGATTATCCCGAAGCCTCGGAGAATGCTTCTTACGACAATGAATCTCCGTTGCATCCCGAGCTTCAGAAGGTTCGCTTCGATCCGAAGTTCTAAGCTTCGAAGCTTTGCAAGTATACCGGAGATGAAGATCCCAGCGAGTTTGCACGTTCTTATGCCCTAGCAATCGAGGCTAGTGGCGGAGACAGAGAAACTATGGCGAAGTGCTTCCCGTTAGCCCTTCAAGGAGTGGCGTTGAGGTGGTTCTGGTCTTTAAAACCAGGATCAATCACGTCATGGTTACAGTTGAAGAAGAAGTTCATAAGTAACTTTCAGGGCACCTTCGTGCCCCCCATGTCGACAGGAAGCCTTTTCCAAGTGAAACAGCTCCCCGGAGAAACATTGAGGCAGTACTTCAAGCGCTTCGCTCACACGAAGTCGCAAATTCGGGGGCTGTCCACATCCTCGGTGGTTGATGCGGCTCGGGAAGGCGTCAGTCATAAAGGCCTTCTGGATAAATTGCATCGGAAGAGCATCACTACAGTATCACAGTTGATGTCGTACTTCGAGGAGTACTCGAAGTCGGAAGAAGGTTGGCTTCGGAGGACTACTGCTACTTCGACAGTGTTAACAGAAGTTAAAGCAGAGGTGAAGACTTCGGCTCAGCCGCAAGAACCAGTCCCCGAAGTGCAACATGATAGAAGAAGAGGGCAAAAGCACCCTCGCTCTGAAGTCTTAAACATTGCACCCCCGCAGAAGTTTACACCAAGAGTTCCACAGCCTGCGGGGAACAAGTCCGGCGGCTGGAGGCCACCAGGGAAGACGGCTGGTAAGGGCCAGACCCTTTTTTGCTGTATTCATGGAGAGAATCGAAGCCATGCAACTGACACCTGCAAGGCTATTCTTACCCTTCGGGGAGAATACTTGGAGAGAACTTCGGGTCGAGGTAGTACCGACCGAAGTCCAGCAGCAGCAGTGCGCTCGGAGCCGGTCCAGGCTGTGGCGCGGATAGAAAATTTTGATGCTGCAAGGCATCCTCCGGTGGCCAATGTTATGCCACCTCCGAAGCAAGAAGAAGGGCAAGATAGAGGGAAGAGAGTAGTTCTCCCTATCTCCGGAGGAGGTACCCTCGGAAGCATGTCCAAGAGACAGCGAAGAGAGTACGTTCGAGAAGTAGGCCACATTGGGACTTCGTCATCTGCAGCTGCAATGCCGGAGTGGTCTCATGTTCCAATATCTTTCTCTGCGGAGGATGCAGCTGGTATCAAGTTCCCGCACGCAGATCCATTGGTTATCACTGCTGATATTGCAGGGACTGAAGTCCGAAGGGTGCTAATTGACGGAGGTAGCTCGGCAGATATCATATTTGTGCAAGCCTTCGATCAGTTATGCATTTCCCGGAAGCATCTCCTCCCAGCGGCTCGTCCTCTGCAAGGCTTTGCAGGACCTCCGCTAGATGCACTTGGCCAGATAGGCCTGGAAGTAACCTTCGGAGAAGGTTTACTAGCCCGAACTGAGGAAGTTATCTTTGATGTGGTAGATGCCCCGTATGCTTATAATGTTATCTTCGGCCGAGGCATGTTGAATCAGTTCGGAGCAGTGGCGCATCACAACTACTTGTGCATGAAGATGCCCACACAGTTAGGAGTTCTGACAATCTTCGGAGATCAAGCCATAGCCCGGAGAGCAGAATATGGTCATGGTCCTCCTCTCGATCCGAGGCAAGTAAACAGTGTCCAAGATAATGGAGAAATTTTTTCAGCCTCCTCCGAAGCTTCGAAGAAGTCATTTCCAAGACCAAGTCCCGAAGGAGAGATTGCAACGAAGGTCATTGTCAAAGATGGTAAAGAATACACTTTTCAATTTGGTAAAGATTTACCTCCCGAAGTTGCAACTTCCTTGGAAAAGGTCGTAGAAGAAAATTTGGATATCTTCGCTTGGTCTGACGAAGATATCACCGGAGTCGATCGGGATATTATTGAGCACAGCTTGCTTGTAAACCCGAAGGCCCGGCCTGTTCGACAAGGGCTCCGGAAGATGTCCGCAGAGAGAGCTGCTCTAGCTAAGGACGAAGTTGAGAAACTGTTGAAGGCTGGGATTATCAGAGAAGTGGCCCATACAGAGTGGTTAGCCAACCCAGTCTTCGTCAGGAAGAAGTCCTCCGGAAAGTGGCGCATGTGCATTGATTTCACATCTTTGAATAAAGCGTGCCCACGTGACCCCTACCCCATGCCCCGAATTGATCAACTAGTTGACTCCACTGCAGGTTCGGAGTTACTAAGCTTCCTCGACGCGTATTCCGGCTATCATCAAATATGGTTGAAGCGCGAAGATGAAATCAAGACGAGCTTTGTAACTCCTTCGGGAGTCTTCTGCTATGTAAGAATGCCCTTCGGCCTAAGAAATGCCGGGGCTACTTTTTCAAGATTAGTTGCTAAGGCTCTAGGTCATCAACTAGGTCGCAATGTGGAGGCCTATATGGATGATATTGTAATAAAGAGTGCTTTAAAGCACCAACATAGCCTAGACTTAGCAGAAACATTCAATAGCCTTCGGGCATGTGGGATCCGCCTTAACCCCGAAAAATGTATATTCGGAGCTAAGGCTGGAAAGTTGTTAGGGTACTTAGTTTCAAGCAGGGGAATTGAAGCTAGCCCTACTCAAATAACTGCGCTGCAGAAGATGGCTCCTCCCGAGAATGTAAAGCAAGTGCAAAAGCTGGCTGGACGTCTGGCCGCACTTAGCAGGTTTTTATCAAGATCTGCGGAGAGGAGTTTGCCGATCTTTAAAGCTTTGAAAGGGTCCGAAGATTTTGCATGGACACCGGAGTGTCAGAAAAGTTTCGAAGATATTAAAGATTATCTCAGCAATCTTGCTACACTTACGGTGCCTATTGCGGACGAAACCCTACTTCTGTATCTTGCAGCCACAGGCTCAGCAGTCAGCGCAGTCCTTGTCAGAGAAGCCGATATCAATGGGAAGTTGGTCCAAAATCCTGTCTATTTTGTATCCGAAGCATTGTCAGGAGCGAAGACAAGATACTCCGAACTTGAAAAGTTCGTTTATGCTCTGATAATGGCTTCGAGGAAGCTAAGACATTATTTTTTGGCTCACAATGTAATTGTACCAACTTCGTATCCTTTAGGAGATATGCTCCGAAGCAAAGATTCCACTGGAAGAATTGGAAAGTGGGCAGTAGAACTAGCACCCTTCGGCATATCTTTTCTAGCAAGGACAGCTATCAAGTCTCAAGTCCTAGCAGACTTCGTAGCAGAGTGGACTCCACCTACGAAGTTGACTCCGGAGAAATCAGATGACGGAGTCTGGACTATTTACTCCGATGGGGCTTTCCAAGCATCCGGAGCAGGCATTGGGGCAGTATTAATTTCTCCGTCAGGACAAAGAGCAATGTACTCCGCAAGACTCAACTTTAAGTCTACCAATAATATAGCGGAGTACGAAGGAATATTATTGGGACTCCGGAAAGCACGTGCTCTAGGGGCTACAAGAATAATTATAAAAACAGATTCTCAGATAGTAGCAGGGCACGTAGACAAAAGTTTTCAAGTCCGACATCCACAGCTTGCAAAGTATTTGGAAGAAATTCGCAAGATCGAAGCACATTTCAAGGGTATTTCCATTCGGAGTATACCAAGAGCTGAAAACGTGCAAGCGGACATTTTAGCGAAGGCTGCTGCCGGAGCTGTGGATGTGCCTGACGAAGCTTTCTATGAGGAGCTCAATATACCTTCGGTGCCACAAGTTGCTTCTGCAGAGATTCTCTGCATTCCTAGTGCAGATTGGAAAGATTCAATCATAGAACTCTTGCAAGGAGGAACGAATTTGCCCGAAGAGCCCCAATTGTCAAGGTTAAAGCTCAGAGCAAGAAACTATCAGTTAATCAACGGTATATTATACAAGGCCGGAGTATGTTCCCCTCTACTCCGATGTATATCTCAAGCCGAAGGCCAAGAAATTCTTCGAGAAATTCACGAAGGCCTTTGTGGAAGTCATTTAGCCCCTAGAGCTCTGGCAGGAAAAACACTTCGCCAGGGGCTTTATTGGCCCACAATAACAGCTGATGTGGAGAGCTTGGTCCGCACTTGTCAAGGATGCCAGTGGATGGGACGACGGAGTCATCGCCCACCAGCAGCTCTTCAAGTCATTGCTCCGGTATGGCCTATGGCCAGATGGGGTATGGATCTAATTGGTCCCTTTCCGTTAGCAAAGGGAAATCTGAAGTTCGCAGTGGTAGCTATTGAATATTTCTCTAAGTGGGTGGAAGCAGAGCCCTTAACAGCTATCACTTCGAATAATGTACAGAAATTCTTCTGGAAAAACATTATTTGTCGGTTCGGAGTGCCTAGATATCTCACAGTTGACAACGGAACACAGTTCGACGCAGAACCCTTCAGGAAGTTTTGCGAAGACCTAGGCATTCAACTATGTTTTGCTGCAGTGAGACATCCTCAGTCAAATGGAGCAGTTGAGCGAGCCAATGGAAATATCTTGTCAGGGTTAAATCGAAGAATAGTAGGACTATCAAAAGGACTGTGGACCGAAGAGCTTCCGAAGATTCTGTGGTCCATTCGGACTACGCAAACAAGGTCCACAGGGTTTACTCCGTTCAGACTACTATTCGGAGATGAAGCTATGACTCCAACGGAGCTCAAAGGGGGATCACTTCGCAGCACCGAACCAGACATCGAAGAAGAAAGACAAGCTTCGTTAGATTTGTCAGAAGAGACAAGACTTCGAGCTGTAGCCAATTTATCAAAGTATCATCAGCAGACGAAGACTTGGTATGACCCGAAGGTTAAGCTCAGCGAGTTAAGGCCGGGTCATCTTGTTCTACGAAGCATTATAGCACCAGGGAAGCTAGGCAATAAATGGGAAGGTCCATATCTAATCGTCCGCTCGGGGCGCCCTGGTTCATTTAAATTAGCTAATTTAGAAGGTGAAGAGTTAGCACATACTTGGCATGCGGAGCACCTAAAGCGATACTTCGCATAAGGGCTCCTTGTAATTCGCTTGTAATCACCTCTAAATTAATAAAGCATACACCCTGATGGTTGCCTTCCCCTTGACACTCCTAGTTTCCCGAGCGGACGCGCTGGGACAGAAGTCGATCGAGAGGGAAGTGTCATTAAGCTGGGTTGTATTTCCGGACTTCGTACCCATAAAGTCGAAGCCTCCGGTGTGGTGGCTGAAATCCATCCGGAGCCCAAGCTGATACCTTGTAGGCATCCGTAAAAGAGCCAATACCACATTCTACGGAGTCCAAGCTTCGGCTGGTAGACTTCCGTAAAAAGAGCCGAAGGTGGCCAAAATCTGCGGAGTCCAAGCTGCAGCTTGTCAGACTTCCGTAAAAAGAGCCGAAGGTGGCCAAATTCTGCGAAGTCCAAGCTCCGGCTGGTAGACTTCTGCAAAAAAGAGCCCAAGTGGCCAAATTCTGCGAAGTCCAAGCTCCGGCTGGTAGACTTCTGCAAAAAAATAGCCGAAGGTGGCTACAATTTCTGCGAAGTCCAAGCTCCGGCTGGTAGACTTCTGCAAAAAAATAGCCGAAGGTGGCTAAAGTAAAACAGCATTTAAGCCATGAGCTTCGAATGTCTGCTCTTATAAGTCCAAAGTGACAAATTTTTTTTTTTAAGACACTAAAGTGTCATCGAAGTTATCTTAATTGATTTCTTTCGTAAAGCAAACAAAGGTACCAAGTTACCATTCTTCTGACTACAAAGGTCGAAGACATTTCATAAGATTTCAAAAGATCTTTAAATGACAGAGGGGCTCCGAACCCCCACAAAATTGTACTCCGAAGTTTTTTCTTTGCGCATAACCATCTTTGAATATAGTTCGAAGTTGCTTATACCCAAAGAGGGGCTAGTAAATATGGAGACAATTTTAAATCGGCATTCATTATTAAAACAAATGTGTTTACAGATTACATTATGAAAAATTGATATCTATACCAAGAAGGAATCGGAGACCTCTTCGGTCCCGAGAGCTAGGGGTGGAACGACTAGTTCCAACATCGGAAGTTCTCAGAACTTTACGTTTAACTCTCTTCCTCCCCTTCGAAGCTCTAAAATCCTTCTGTTCTTGTTGAAGCTCGGCCCAAGTTCGAAGCCGCTCGGGGCTTCTCTCCCAGCTTCTAAGATCTTCAGATCTTTTATTTTGGGCTTCACCTTCGCCTTCAGACCAATTAGTGTCTTCAGAAGACGAGGTGTTTGCGTCGATCTCTTTATCTTCCTCTTTAATATAAGACAATACGTCTTTGATTACTTCGGGCGCAATAACGCCGGAGTCATCTCGAGGGATAAGGAATCGAGGACGCTTATAACTCTTTAGAAGTTCGAAGGTGTTCCACAGTGAGCGAAGTTCGCTGTTAACCTCTAACACTTCGATATCTTCGATAAGAGGCAAAGCCTAAAAATATGACAAACAAGATTTTCATTGATAAATGTTTACTAGCACAAAGCTTTACATGGTTAAAATCCTAAAACATTCCTAAACCTGTGGGTTTGAAGGAGGTTGGCTGCTCGAAGCTTGGCTCCGAACATTCTTCTGGCGTTGGCCTTCATCAATCCAAGCCTTGATCGCAGATCGACCTTCGGCTCTCCACGAAGTTTGGAAGGCTCGCCAAGCAGCAGCTACACCTTCGGAAGGTTTGAGAAGTCGGTCGTCGTCGAAGGTGATTGGACCTCTTCCTGCGTCCGGAGTTATTGATCGGCCCAAATCCTCGTAATAGCGAAGTAGACCAACAGCAGACACATGTCCGGAGAGTTCTCCGTATCTAATGCCCGCTGTCTTCATCTGCTTCGCCACCCCTTGGATCCTTTTCAACCGGCGCAGAAGGTTGATGTTATCATCAGAAGGAAGAATTCTGGTAGTACCGAAGTACTCCAGGACTTCTAACAACTGATTCATAATCTCCGCAGCCACCTTCTCAGACTTCAACTTATCTTCGTTCAGCGCATCCTTCGCCGAAGTAACTTCGTCCAAAACCCCAGAAAGCCTAGCATTCTCAGTGGTCAAAGTGTTTTTCTGTGTCAACAATTGGCTAGCTTCCTCTTCAAGCCAGACGAGCCTAGACCCTGCAGTAGCATGCTCCGCCCGCAGTTTGTCAACTTCTGCTCGAAGCACAATCCTTTCCGCTTCGAGCTCCTTCTTTACAGCTTCCAAGCTTTGCCTGGCCCTTCGCTCTGTTAATATTATATTGTCCATTTGAGTCACTCGACTTTCGGAGATGTTAAAATTCCTTCGAAGAGTGCTATTTTCTTCCCGAAGCCGAGCGATTTCTTCGTCATTGCATAGACTTGCAGCTCGGGCCAAGACAGTTTGCTGCCAAAGTAAAAATCAAAGTAAATATTCATTCGAAGATAAATTCTATAATAATTCGCAGTTGCTTCGTACCTGATAGGCTGTACGTTCAATAATGGCATTAAGCTCCGTCCTGTCAGCCTTGCGCAGGATGGCCACTAATTCGGTCTCCCCTATCTCACGACTAGCTCGATCCAAAGGTTCGAGCAAAGTCCGAAGACCAGTTGTTTGCCCTAAGAAAGGAGCCAGCAAGGGGAGCATGCTTATTGCCTCTTGGTCATCTTCGTTCAATGAAGGACCGGAGCTTTGGCCTGCGGCCTTCGGAGCCACTGGAGTTTGAGCCTCCCTGGAAGATTGGCTCTCGTCTGTTGAATCAGACGGAGTTGATTCGGAGCTTATAGCAGGCAGGGGCTCTATTTGTCTTTTGCCTCTTCCAGGCCCCTTTTGAGTAACTCTTGGGGCTGGCTCCGAAGTCGTCGAAGGTTCAGGAATTATTTCCTCCTGACGGACTTCTTCCATAGGAGTGGGTTCTGCAAAGTAATCAAAAGTATTATACATAGTATAAAAATTCAAATAAATACAGAAGTTCTTCGAAGTCTACCTTCGGTAGTCCGTGGAGGAGTCGTTGTCGGACTGATTGGTGGATCGAAAGCTAATTCTTCATCTGAATCAGCCGTTGAATCATGGACTACAGGAGCATCGTCCTGGGTAGTCCTCGCTGCTTCTTCGGGAATCGAAGCCATAGTAACTTCGACCCCACTTTCATTCACAGGAACTTCGTCCTGAGCTGCATCTTCTTGAACTACCGAAGTCCTTGGTTGATCAACATTTTCTCCGGACTCCGGTACGTTCGCAGCCGAAGCTCTGGAGCTCGAAGGTATAGGGTCTAAAGGTGCGAGGTTCTTCGGCTTCCGAGCCACCCTCTTCACCGGAGTTCTTGCTGAACTTGAAGTTCCAGCTTCGGCTTTTCTTTTTGAGGCCCTTTCTCCAAAGACGCCCAATCCATCAGAGGGGGAGGATTACCTGTAGGACTTGAAGTCAAGTTAATTCTGCGAAGACCACCTTCGGAATCATCTTCGAAGATAATAGGCCAGTCAGCCATCAACGGAGGAATTTGAAGACCGATGAACTCTTCGGCCAAGTCTCGCATACTGAGTCTTCGGCTAACTTTTTCAAGCAAGTTCAGACGGGCTTCGAATTGGCCTTCGTCAGGACGCACCAAAGCTTCTTTTCGGAACTGGATTTCTTTAAGAGGTCCGGCCAGAGGATTGCTTGCCCCGACTTCGGCATAGAACCATTTCAGCACCCAATCAGTATACCATCTAGCATTGATGGCCTTAGCAGGGAATCGTAGAGCGTATTCATCTCGAAGCCTTAAATTGATGCTTCCGAAGGCAACCACTACTTTTTCACCTCCGGAGCCTATGAAGGTCTTCGGCTGACAAGTTGCTCTGTGCAATGCTGCGAAGATTTCAGCCCTCCCCTCACAACCTTCGGATCTCAGAGCCCACTCGAAGATAGCTAATCTAGCTACAGCATTCGGAGACAGTTGGGGGAGGGTTACATGAAACAAGTCGAGGACTTCAGCCAAGAAATCTACAGCAGGGAGGCCCAAGCCTGCTTCGAAAAAAGCTTCGAACACTACGACTTCTCCGGGTCTTGGTGATGGGATTGCTTCCTTCCCTGGTTTTCGAATCATAACTCCCGCACCTATATTTCCTCCTACTGCCATTGCCAGGGAATCTCTTTTGCAGGTTGAAGATCCTAATTCAAAGGATTGGTCCAGATATTTGGTCGATGGAGGGCACAGACCTTGATCATCGGCGATTTGGGGATTTTTTCCCTTTGCCGCCATGGAAGTTGTCGCCTGCATCGAAGGCGTCGCCGTCACTGTTGCCGATGCCGCTGCCGCAGCCGTTTGTTGACGAGCCAAGGTCGAAGGAGGAGCAGAGCCTTTGGTCTTCGCCATCGCAATGACTGGATCGGTCTGAGAAAGTGGGGACTAGGACTCTAGAACTCGAAAGCTAGGGCTTAAGAACTCAAAGGGCTCAAAAGGCTTTTGACTGGGAGCAAGCAGTGAAAAGGTAATCGAGTAAGTTCTGGAGTTCTTTATTTATAGTCTAACTTTCCGTTTGTTACCGTTTGGGCTCTGCCTTTTCGCATTCCCGCCTGTTATTTTCCTCCGAAAATAACTGTAACACCCCAAATTTTCAAAACAATAAATATATTATTAAATTCAATTTCTTGGAATTATTATTTCTGAAAATACTTTTAATTCCCTTTTATACCCTTTTGAACTACAACATAGAGTAGATGATCAAATTAGGAGGTGAAACTTTTTGTATATGATCCTAAGGCCAAGAGACAATTTTGAGAATTTTTACAAATTTTTACTCACTTTGGAAATGCCCCAAAAGGTTTAAACTATTTTCTGTAATTATTTTTATTCAGAAATACTTAGAAACAGTACTGGGCCGTTTCCCCTCCCCTCCCTCTCTCCCGGCCGGCCCAGCCCACTCCCACCCGCGCGCGCCTTCTGACCAGTGGAGCCCACCCGTCAGTGAGCCCCTCTCCTCTCACGCGCGCACCCGACGCCTTGGCCCCACCTGTCGGCGCCAACTTTCTCCCCTCGCGCCCGAGCCCGACCCCACCCGTCAGTCTCCTCTCTCGCGCGCTCGTACCCGCTGACCACCTTGGCCCACCTGTCAGACCCGTCTTCCCCGCGGGATCCGCCCCCAAATCCCCCCCTCGCCGGCCGAAGCCCTAACTCCGCCTAGGATCCGCCCTCGCCGGCCCCCTCCCTTTAATCCGACGCGTGCATTGAAATCCCCTCACCACGCCGGCCGTTTCCCCCTATTAATCCCGCCCGATTCACGTCCAGGTTCGATGAACCGCGTTCAACCCGAGCTCGCCGGCGTCAAAGCGCAATTAACCGCGGCCACCGTCAATTTCGCCCTCCCTGCCCCCGCCGGTACCTCTATTTAATCCCTTGCCCTCCACCGCGTTCGGTCCACGCCTCCATTCGCACTCAAACCAAGCAGAGCGCCCGCACTTCGCCGTTTAGAGCACTCCCTCTGTTTCGTCTCCGGCCGCCCCTCGCCGTCGCCTCGGACCACCCCGGCCCTCGCCTCCGCCACCAACGTGATCACCAGGACCTCACCAACCTCGGCCACCGCTCCGTCGACGACGAACCTCGCCGGATCGCCGTCGCCGCCAAGGACCCGAACGCCTCCACCGCCTCCGCTCGTCGCCGGCCTCACTCCGTCGACCGCTCGCCGCCGCAAGGGTACCCCCGTGATCCTCGTGAACCCCTCTTTCCATTTTAGGCCTTAGACCCGCCCGCCGTCGCTCGCCATGGCCGCTGGCCCGCTCGCCGTCGTCGGAGAAGACGACCGGCACGGGTCGAGTACCCGTGCCGTGTCGGATTCGCGCACGACCGTGCGATCTGGATCCGACGGCGACGATTAATCCCCGCGTGCGGTTTAATCTGATCCGTTAGATCTCGGCGAAGGGGTACGTTATAATCTCGGCCGTCCGTTAGTTTTAAAATCCCGCATCGCATCTGGGTCGTCCATCGCGTACCGGTTCAGCGTTTTAATCCTGGCCGTCCACGCCAACTTAACCCTCCCGCCTCGCTCTCGCGCGTTGGATCTGGATCCAACGGTTCAGATCAACCCGGCGCACGCGCACAGTGCGCGGGTTCACCGTGGGCCTGGCTCACCGTGGACCCGGGAGGTTTAAAATTTGAAAATAAATTCCAGAAATGCTTTTAAACTTGTAAAATTCATATCTAATGCATTTGAACTCTAAAAATTACCATTCCAATTTCAGAAAATTCATAAAATTATTCTCTACATGTTTATGCAATAAAAACAGTAGGTTTACTTTGACATTTTCATGTTTATTTAAATAAGTATTCAAACGCCCTTAGGATTAAATTGCAAATTTAAATATTTAAACTCCAGAAAATTTATATAATTGTTCCCTTCTGTTTAAACACTAGGACCACTGAGTTTTCTCTGAATCATTCATATTAAATTGATTAGAAAACTTAATGTAGTATTATTCACACTTAAAACCCCTTTTAGGAAAAACAATAATTCATTTTGATTCATTTTAAATTATTTATGAAATAAAATTCAGAACCTTAACAACTGATTTTCTTTAAGGTCAAACCAACTTAAACCCATATGCTTGTTGTGTGATTTTACGTTGTTTATATCGAATGTTGTATTTATTTTACTTTATTATTATTGAAAAGACTACGACGCCGTCGAGGAGCCGGAATACTTCCCGGAAGTTCCTCCCTCCCCATTCGCTGAACAAGGCAAGTCACCAAACCAATCTTTTGAGCATATTGAACCCATGTTTGATTAAACTATCGTTAAAACACATAGGTTATATATGCATTAGTCAAATGAACCCTTACAATATATTTATTTAGGATCCCCCGACCTTGATGTGCAACCCAAGCCATGCTCTCTAGCCTAAACTCCTTGTCACCATATGATATATGTTATTAGCTAGTGTCCAATGTATCGACACGATCGCTATAGGATAAAAATGAGTCGTAGTACTTGGTTCTACTATATGATCCCCATGGTTTCTTATCTATGGAATTCTGTCGGTGTTGGAGTTATGGTTGTGAGTGAATGCATGGTGGGTTCCGGGTGCAAGCTAGGGCATTGGTCGGTAGCACCCGGGGCACTATAAGGACCGGTCTGAGGGATCCGTTGCAATACACTTCCGTACTAACCACAAGTCTAGTGGGTAAGTCCTAACTAAGGTATGGGTTGTTCCAAACCGAGGCCACCAATTGGAGATGGGTCAAGTTGCACCTGCGGGTGACTTGTACCAATGTGGCGCAAAAGGGGGTGCGACGTTAGCCGGGATGCGGCCCGGCGCGCCGGCGAAACCTAGAGCGGGTGGTTATCGCTTGGAACATCTCATATTGAGGTTTTGGCACGAGTTCCCGTGAAATGGGTCATCTCGTTGGGATGAGTGCGTGCCTTGTGGGTACAGTAGTACACCTCTGATCAGAGTCATAAATCTTTTCGAAAAGCCGAGCCCACGGTCAAGGGCGGGTTGCGTGACATCCCACAGTTAGTCTACTTTGAAAATGTATGTGCATGTTGAATTGTCATGTAAGGACTGTTGTGCGAGGAGGTAAAACGTACTCCTCGAGTTAGTGGATGTTGTTGATGTTCATGTCTACTTTTCCGCATAATTAAAATGTGATTACATTAAATGCAATAAATGTAAATGTACTTTTCCGCACTTTGAGCCATTACCCTTCCTTGTTTATTACCTTGCATTATTATTTGCATTCGCGGTGGCTTGTTGAGTACTTTTTGTACTCATACCCGTTGGACCCCACAGAGGATACCTACTATGAAGACGGTCTGGAGTAGCGACCCAGTCGAGAAGAAAGATCCTGAAGAAGGAGTTCGTCATGCCGTTTTCTAAAATATTTTATTTGCTGCTTTTACTAAAGACAATGATGTAATAATTATGGTCTGCGTGCCATGAATACTGTATGATGTACGTATGTCGCATGATGAACCTCTTGGATTATTGTTTTTCTTATGAAATTCAATAATGTCTCGATTTGATAAATCGGGGCGTGACAAGATGGTATCAGAGCCGACTCGACTGTAGGAAGCCAAACAGACCCGCCTAGCCACGGACCATAGGAAATTATTTCTCGAAAATCTAATTTACAAATTTTGTTCCTCTCCTCACTTTTATTCAACTTGCTGTTTTGTAGATGCCAGTCTACCGGGTTCAAAGCTTCTGCCGACACTTTGAGGGCTTCGTCAGGGAACTCCGGATGATGCTCACATTCCTCGGGTTCCTCTTCGAACCCGAATTCCAAGGGATCTACTTGGAAGAATTCGCCGGGCCTTGCGACGTCTCCCTCACCGTCCACGGCTCCGGAGAGCATCTGCCACCCTACACTACGGCACTTGGAGGCCCGACCTTCGACGTCGCGTGCCAACGAGTCGCCCTCCAGGCCCTCATGGAGCTGAGGATGATCTACGACGATCGTCTTCAGAACACATCCTTCCGGCTTGTGCCGAAGCGTACTCCCGGCGCCCACCGCAGTATCTACCACGGAGTTCACTCCGTGCGTGATCCAGCCATGGCCCGACAGTCACGTCTTCTACAGGCTATGGATGATCTCCATACTGAGGCGGTGCTCGACGCCGACGAGCACCATGAGGCGGTCGAGTTTCTTCGTGGAGAAACGAAGAACTTGATCCAGCAGAACGGCGAGCTGCAGCGCAAGATCATGCAGCTGCAGACGGACATCGCTGAGATGGTCCCTCTCCTTCCAAGGAAGAGGAAGCCCATCCGCGAGCCCGTCCCTCGCCCCAAGCGGATCCCACCTCACCCCTCCACCGCCGGACCATCTACCGCCAGCATCCCTGCACCACGCCCCGGCCTCGTCTCCGATCCTATCATCGAGAACTTTCTCGAGCCCACCGTCCCTTCGGAGCCGCGCACCCGTGGTTCCGAGAGCACGGAGACTGCCTCCGGTGGCGAGTAGGCGTAGGAGTCACTATTTTTAAATAAAAATTCGTATGTGGTGCTACCCCTGACGAGTGTGTCTTGGGTAGAATAAAAACTTGATTGTAATGAACATTCTACCACTGAATTTATACATGAGTTGAAATTATTGTTTTGTCAATTCTTTTGCCTTATGACTATGTATATTCAGAAGATGGCCGACCACCAGAACCCCGACTCCAACAACGGAGCAGGAGGAAGCCGGGATGCGCCCGAGGGAGTTGTACCCCACTGGGGTGCGACAGGCCCACGTCAGTCTGGGTCGCCTTCCGCCAACCACCCCACCTTGGCGGAAATGATGGCGAACCAGAATCACCTGATCACCGCCCTCCTCACCCAAATGCAGCACCAGTAGGCTCAGTTGGACCGTCTGCAGAACGGGGAGTCCGCCCCTCGCGCACCAGCACCCGCGGCCGCTCCGCAACTCTCCGAGTTCTTGCGCGTGCGCCCGCCCATCTTCTCGAGCACGACCAACCCGATGGAGGCCGGAGATTGGCTCCGCACCATCGAGAAGAAGCTCGACCTCCTCCCCTGCACAGACCGGGAGCGAGTGGCCTTCGCCACTCATCAGCTCCAGGGTCCCGCCGCCGAGTGGTGGGACAACTACCGTGCGTCCCAGCCTGAGGGCCACATGGTGACTTGGGCGGAGTTCACCATCGCCTTTCGTGCCGCCCACGTCCCCGCCGGTGTCATCGCGGTCAAACAGCAGGAGTTCCGCGACCTGCAACAAGGCAACCGGACTGTCATGGAGTACCTCCATGAGTTCAACCGCCTCGCCCGCTACGCACCGGAGGAAGTGCGCACCGACGCCCTCCGCCAAGCCAAGTTCCTAAGGGGACTTAAGGATGAGCTGTCCATCCAGCTCGTCGCCGCCGACTTCGCCGACTTCCAGCGGCTGGTCAATAAAGCGCTCATCCAAGAGACTGAGCAGAACAAGCTGGACCTCAAAAAGAGGAAGATGATCGCCTTCAAGCACCAGCAGGCGAACACTCAGAGGCCCCGCTTCGTCCCTCCGCCACCAGCACCCGCCTACCATCCTCGGCCCGCCTATAGGCCACCGCATGCAGCCGGTGGATCCAACGCCGGGCATCCTCGCCCCGCTCCACCAGCTCCGGCCGCTCAGCCCGCACCGGCCGCCAAAGCCCCGATCTTGAGGGATCGCCAAGGAAGGCCGGTCGTCTGCTTCAACTGCCGCAAGGAGGGGCACTACTCCCACCAGTGTCCCCACCCCAAACGGCCCCAAGGCGCGGCGCCCAACCCGGCGGTGCGAGCCCGCGTAAACCACGTCAACGCGGAGGAAGCTCAGGAGGCGCCAGAAGTCGTGCTCGGTACGTTTACTGTGAATTCCGTACCGGCCTTAATATTGTTTGACTCTGGAGCGACACACTCCTTCGTCTCCGAGGATTTCGTAAAATCACATGGACTGGACGTACTTCCGCTACCCACACCCATGGTTATTACTACTCCCGGCAACAAGACCTTAGCCCGCTTATATAGCCCTAAGGTTCAGATTGAGATCCTAGGAGTATTGTTTCGAGCCGAGCCAGTTCTCATCCAATGCACCGGACTTGATTTCATCCTAGGGATGGATTGGTTGATGAAGCATAAAGGTGTGATCAACTGTGCCAACAAATCCGTCACGGTGACCAACCCAGAAGGCGAAGTCGTTACCTTTCGTATGACCAGTCGCAAGCCGCTCAGTGCGTCCCTTCACTCTTTGGCCCTTGAAGAAGTACCCATAGTCAAGGAGTTCGCGGACGTCTTTCCTGAAGATCTACCGGGAATGCCTCCCAAGCGAGACATCGAATTCAGGATCGAGCTTGTCCCCGGCACCACTCCAATTTCCAAGCGCCCATACCGGATGGCCGCCAATGAACTAGCTGAGGTCAAAGCCAATATTGAAGACCTAGAGCAGAAAGGGTACATCCGACCGAGTACCTCACCCTGGGGTGCCCCGGTTATCTTTGCCTTAAAGAAGGACAAGACCAAAAGGATGTGCGTGGACTATAGGGCCTTGAACGATGTAACCATCAAGAACAAGTATCCTCTGCCACGGATCGACGATCTGTTCGATCAACTGAAGGGATCCTCGGTGTTCTCCAAGATCGACCTCAGGTCAGGTTATCACCAGTTAAGGATCAGGGAGGAAGATATACCCAAGACTGCCTTCACCTCCCGCTATGGACTCTACGAGTACACTGTGATGTCGTTCGGACTCACGAATGCCCCGGCCTTCTTCATGAACATGATGAACAATGTATTCATGGAGTTCTTGGACAAGTTCATCGTGGTATTCATCGACGATATCCTCGTTTACTCCAAAACCAAGGAAGAACACGAGACTCACCTCCGTCTGACCCTCGGAAAGCTAAGGGAGCAGCAACTGTACGCCAAATACAGCAAATGCGAATTTTGGTCGTCTGAGGTGAAGTTCCTCGGCCATGTCATATCCGCCGGAGGAATAGCAGTAGACCCAACCACCGTTGAAGCGGTAACCAACTGGCTACAGCCAACGACCGTGACCGAGATCCGGAGTTTTCTCGGATTGGCCGGATACTACCGCCGGTTCATCGAGAATTTTTCCAAGATCGCCAAACCTATGACTAGACTTCTGCAGAAAGAGGTGAAGTTTGATTGGACCCCCGACTGCGAAGAGAGCTTCCAGACTCTCAAGAAAAAGCTTGTGTCAGCCCCCATTCTAACTCTGCCAGACATCCGGAAAGACTTCCACGTCTACTGTGATGCCTCTCGTCAAGGATTGGGATGCGTCTTAATGCAAGAAGGGAAGGTGATATCCTACGCCTCCCGGCAGCTGAGACCGCATGAGCTGAACTACCCAACCCACGACCTGGAACTAGCAGCCGTGGTTCATGCCTTGAAGATATGGAGACATTACCTTGTGGGAAATCGGTGTGAGGTCTTCACCGACCACAAGAGTCTCAAGTACATATTCACCCAACCAGATCTGAACCTCAGGCAAAGGAGATGGTTGGAACTGATCAAGGATTATGACTTGGGCATCCATTATCATCCGGGCAAAGCAAACGTGGTGGCAGACGCTCTTAGTCGAAAAGGGTACTGCAATGCCATCATGATTCAAGACCAGGCTCCCCTACTTTATAAAGAGATGGAAAGGCTAAACCTAGGGATCACCACTCGAGAGTACCTCGCTGCCTTGGAGTCTCGGCCTGTCTTAATAGACCAGATCCGAGAGAAGCAGAAGGAAGACCCCGATATCCTAGAGATCCAACAAAACATGAGGAAGGGTAAAGCCCCCGGATTCTCCGAGGATGAACTTGGTACCATTTGGTTCGGAAACCGAGTATGCGTACCCAACCTACCTGAGTTGAAGACTCTCATCCTTCAGGAAGCCCACGATACTCTATACTCCATCCATCCCGGGAGTACAAAGATGTACCAAGACCTGAAGGAGAAATATTGGTGGGTCAGCATGAAGAGAGAAATAGCCGAGTATGTGGCCAAGTGCGACACATGCCGGCGAGTCAAGGCAGAGCATCAGAGACCTGCCGGACTTCTTCAACCCCTCAAAGTCCCTGAATGGAAGTGGGAAGAAATAGGAATGGACTTCATCACGGGACTACCCAGGACCCAAGCTGGTCATGATTCTATCTGGGTGATCGTCGATCGACTCACCAAGGTAGCTCACTTCGTTCCGGTCAAGACAACTTACACCGTCGCCAAGTTGGCTGAGTTGTATATGACCCGGATCGTGTGCCTCCACGGAGTTCCCAAGAAGATTGTATCTGACCGCGGGAGTCAGTTTACCTCCAAGTTTTGGAAGAACCTTCAAGAGGAACTCGGCACCCGGCTGAACTTTAGCACCGCCTATCATCCACAGACCGACGGTCAAACCGAAAGGGTCAACCAGATATTGGAGGATATGCTTAGAGCTTGTGCTCTAGACTTTGGCGGAATGTGGGACAAGAACTTACCTTATGCAGAGTTCTCCTACAACAACAGCTATCAAGCCAGCCTGCAAATGTCCCCGTTCGAAGCACTCTATGGGCGTAAGTGCAGAACGCCGTTGCTCTGGGATCAAACCGGAGAGTCACAACTGTTTGGGACAGATTTATTGAGAGAAGCCGAAGAGAAAGTTAAGATCATAAGAGACCGCTTGAAGGCCGCCCAATCCAGGCAAAAGAGCTACGCCGATAACCGTCGAAGAGATCTAGCCTTTGAGGAGGGCGATTACGTCTACCTCCGAGTCACTCCCCTCCGTGGCACTCAAAGGTTCAACATGAAAGGCAAACTAGCACCCCGCTACGTCGGACCTTTCCAGATCCTCCGTCGACAAGGAGAAGTGGCATATCAACTTGAACTGCCCCCATCCTTGGCAGGCGTTCATGATGTGTTCCATGTCTCGCAGCTGAAGAAGTGTCTCCGTGTGCCCACCGAGCAAGCCGACCTTCAGCAGCTTAATGTCCAAGAAGACTTGACCTACATAGAGAGGCCCGTCAAGATCTTGGAAACCAAGGAGAGAGTAACCAGAAGTCGCGTCGTCCGCTTCTGCAAAGTCCAATGGAACAACCATCCCGCCGAAGAAGCCACTTGGGAAAAAGAAGACGAGCTAAAAGCCCAGTACCCCGAGCTATTCGAGTAACGTTCCAATCTCGAGGACGAGATTCTTGTAAGGGGGATAGGTTTGTAACACCCCAAATTTTCAAAACAATAAATATATTATTAAATTCAATTTCTTGGAATTATTATTTCTGAAAATACTTTTAATTCCCTTTTATACCCTTTTGAACTACAACATAGAGTAGATGATCAAATTAGGAGGTGAAACTTTTTGTATATGATCCTAAGGCCAAGAGACAATTTTGAGAATTTTTACAAATTTTTACTCACTTTGGAAATGCCCCAAAAGGTTTAAACTATTTTCTGTAATTATTTTTATTCAGAAATACTTAGAAACAGTACTGGGCCGTTTCCCCTCCCCTCCCTCTCTCCCGGCCGGCCCAGCCCACTCCCACCCGCGCGCGCCTTCTGACCAGTGGAGCCCACCCGTCAGTGAGCCCCTCTCCTCTCACGCGCGCACCCGACGCCTTGGCCCCACCTGTCGGCGCCAACTTTCTCCCCTCGCGCCCGAGCCCGACCCCACCCGTCAGTCTCCTCTCTCGCGCGCTCGTACCCGCTGACCACCTTGGCCCACCTGTCAGACCCGTCTTCCCCGCGGGATCCGCCCCCAAATCCCCCCCTCGCCGGCCGAAGCCCTAACTCCGCCTAGGATCCGCCCTCGCCGGCCCCCTCCCTTTAATCCGACGCGTGCATTGAAATCCCCTCACCACGCCGGCCGTTTCCCCCTATTAATCCCGCCCGATTCACGTCCAGGTTCGATGAACCGCGTTCAACCCGAGCTCGCCGGCGTCAAAGCGCAATTAACCGCGGCCACCGTCAATTTCGCCCTCCCTGCCCCCGCCGGTACCTCTATTTAATCCCTTGCCCTCCACCGCGTTCGGTCCACGCCTCCATTCGCACTCAAACCAAGCAGAGCGCCCGCACTTCGCCGTTTAGAGCACTCCCTCTGTTTCGTCTCCGGCCGCCCCTCGCCGTCGCCTCGGACCACCCCGGCCCTCGCCTCCGCCACCAACGTGATCACCAGGACCTCACCAACCTCGGCCACCGCTCCGTCGACGACGAACCTCGCCGGATCGCCGTCGCCGCCAAGGACCCGAACGCCTCCACCGCCTCCGCTCGTCGCCGGCCTCACTCCGTCGACCGCTCGCCGCCGCAAGGGTACCCCCGTGATCCTCGTGAACCCCTCTTTCCATTTTAGGCCTTAGACCCGCCCGCCGTCGCTCGCCGTGGCCGCTGGCCCGCTCGCCGTCGTCGGAGAAGACGACCGGCACGGGTCGAGTACCCGTGCCGTGTCGGATTCGCGCACGACCGTGCGATCTGGATCCGACGGCGACGATTAATCCCCGCGTGCGGTTTAATCTGATCCGTTAGATCTCGGCGAAGGGGTACGTTATAATCTCGGCCGTCCGTTAGTTTTAAAATCCCGCATCGCATCTGGGTCGTCCATCGCGTACCGGTTCAGCGTTTTAATCCTGGCCGTCCACGCCAACTTAACCCTCCCGCCTCGCTCTCGCGCGTTGGATCTGGATCCAACGGTTCAGATCAACCCGGCGCACGCGCACAGTGCGCGGGTTCACCGTGGGCCTGGCTCACCGTGGACCCGGGAGGTTTAAAATTTGAAAATAAATTCCAGAAATGCTTTTAAACTTGTAAAATTCATATCTAATGCATTTGAACTCTAAAAATTACCATTCCAATTTCAGAAAATTCATAAAATTATTCTCTACATGTTTATGCAATAAAAACAGTAGGTTTACTTTGACATTTTCATGTTTATTTAAATAAGTATTCAAACGCCCTTAGGATTAAATTGCAAATTTAAATATTTAAACTCCAGAAAATTTATATAATTGTTCCCTTCTGTTTAAACACTAGGACCACTGAGTTTTCTCTGAATCATTCATATTAAATTGATTAGAAAACTTAATGTAGTATTATTCACACTTAAAACCCCTTTTTAGGAAAAACAATAATTCATTTTGATTCATTTTAAATTATTTATGAAATAAAATTCAGAACCTTAACAACTGATTTTCTTTAAGGTCAAACCAACTTAAACCCATATGCTTGTTGTGTGATTTTACGTTGTTTATATCGAATGTTGTATTTATTTTACTTTATTATTATTGAAAAGACTACGACGCCGTCGAGGAGCCGGAATACTTCCCGGAAGTTCCTCCCTCCCCATTCGCTGAACAAGGCAAGTCACCAAACCAATCTTTTGAGCATATTGAACCCATGTTTGATTAAACTATCGTTAAAACACATAGGTTATATATGCATTAGTCAAATGAACCCTTACAATATATTTATTTAGGATCCCCCGACCTTGATGTGCAACCCAAGCCATGCTCTCTAGCCTAAACTCCTTGTCACCATATGATATATGTTATTAGCTAGTGTCCAATGTATCGACGCGATCGCTATAGGATAAAAATGAGTCGTAGTACTTGGTTCTACTATATGATCCCCATGGTTTCTTATCTATGGAATTCTGTCGGTGTTGGAGTTATGGTTGTGAGTGAATGCATGGTGGGTTCCGGGTGCAAGCTAGGGCATTGGTCGGTAGCACCCGGGGCACTATAAGGACCGGTCTGAGGGATCCGTTGCAATACACTTCCGTACTAACCACAAGTCTAGTGGGTAAGTCCTAACTAAGGTATGGGTTGTTCCAAACCGAGGCCACCAATTGGAGATGGGTCAAGTTGCACCTGCGGGTGACTTGTACCAATGTGGCGCAAAAGGGGGTGCGACGTTAGCCGGGATGCGGCCCGGCGCGCCGGCGAAACCTAGAGCGGGTGGTTATCGCTTGGAACATCTCATATTGAGGTTTTGGCACGAGTTCCCGTGAAATGGGTCATCTCGTTGGGATGAGTGCGTGCCTTGTGGGTACAGTAGTACACCTCTGATCAGAGTCATAAATCTTTTCGAAAAGCCGAGCCCACGGTCAAGGGCGGGTTGCGTGACATCCCACAGTTAGTCTACTTTGAAAATGTATGTGCATGTTGAATTGTCATGTAAGGACTGTTGTGCGAGGAGGTAAAACGTACTCCTCGAGTTAGTGGATGTTGTTGATGTTCATGTCTACTTTTCCGCATAATTAAAATGTGATTACATTAAATGCAATAACTGTAAATGTACTTTTCCGCACTTTGAGCCATTACCCTTCCTTGTTTATTACCTTGCATTATTATTTGCATTCGCGGTGGCTTGTTGAGTACTTTTTGTACTCATACCCGTTGGACCCCACAGAGGATACCTACTATGAAGACGGTCTGGAGTAGCGACCCAGTCGAGAAGAAAGATCCTGAAGAAGGAGTTCGTCATGCCGTTTTCTAAAATATTTTATTTGCTGCTTTTACTAAAGACAATGATGTAATAATTATGGTCTGCGTGCCATGAATACTGTATGATGTACGTATGTCGCATGATGAACCTCTTGGATTATTGTTTTTCTTATGAAATTCAATAATGTCTCGATTTGATAAATCGGGGCGTGACAATAACGCTTCGTATAACTCCGTTAGAAACAGAAACTAACGGTTATATTTTCTAAGTCTAAAAAGCCTTTCGAACTTCCTGAGTCAGTTCTAAGATAGTTCGAAAAGTAATTACCTTATGACTGGTTCGAAGTTCATATCTTCATGTATTTCGGAGATAAAACAAAAATCAATAACCCCTATGATTGGTTATCTTTTCTTTCCGTATACTGCTCTCCTAACGTTACAGGTCGAACGGAGAAGCGTATTCGAGGGGCTACTGTTGGGGGAAAATATCTCATCTTCGGGGTTATTGCCAAAGCAGTATGAAGACAGCCAACCAGTTCGAAGATTGTCCGAAGGTCATCTTCGAAGGTGGCTTGGAACCTGGTTCGAAGCCCGAAGGCAGGCTTTAATTCGAAGTATGTCTTCGAACCAAAGCCCTTCAAGATCTTTTCTGCCAGCTAAGATGGAAGACTTATCTTCTATCCTATTAGATTAGTCTTTTACCATTTTAGCCCTATTAAGGAAACCGAATAGTTTCCTTAATGTCGGTTGTAATAGAGGGATAAAAAGGTCTTTTCCTTAATGTTTAGGCCTATAAATACCCCCCATTTCACCCTGTAATAGGGACCGATTACAAGTGAATCAATACACACTTTCGAACTATTCTAAGTTATTATCCTTTCGGAGGCTTAGAACAGTTTGCTTCGCAAACACTTCGTTTGTTAGTTTCTTTTCTACAGAAACCTGTTAGCGTAATCTTTTACGCCAACAATGGGTTTGATACTCCAGATGTGATGAGTGATTGTCAACGGAAGTCAAAGAGGAAGAGAAAGGAAGACATGCCGATTCTGAGGCGCGTGTGACTCAGGTACACGGGCAGCGAGCGACAGCCGGGCAGAGGAGCCATGGGGTCGGGCTGGCCCAATCCGGGTACATGGCTAGGAGCGGCAGATGATCCACCGGTTTGTTGACTGGGTTTGACTTAGGTACACGGGCGGCGAGCGATTGCCGAGCTGAGGAAGTTGCGGGGTCGGGTCGGCCCAATCCGGGTACCCGGTGCGAAGACGGTGGACGCTTTGTCAGTTTCGGCGCAAACTGACAACCTATGATTATTTTGTTTTTAGGGTATTAATATTTAGTTTTTAAGTTTAGAATATTTTTAGTTGAGTCAGGTAATTTTTCTAAGAATATTTTAGTAATTTTCAGAATTTATTTTAGAGTCAGTGTTAATTTACCCTAGGGGTAAATTAGTATTTTCATGTATTAGGAGTCACCTATAAATAGGCCCCTATCCCCCTAGGATAGATGACTGTTATTTTTTATTATCTCCAGAGATCAATCTATAGTCCAATCAAGTTTTTTCGCCACAATCTTTTCTTGGTGGCCGTCGGCGAAAGTTTTGCTGACGGCGAGATTTCTCGCAGCGCCAGCGTCAGGATTCCCACGGCAGCCAGCAAAAATTCACGCGTTGTAGTCCTTCGTCAGCCAAGATTTTGTTTGGGCGCGGCAGTCCAGGAGCACACGGCAATTGTTTTTCCATGTGCATAGATCAAAGCAATCTGCAGCAGTGGGCCCCACAGCACGCAGCCAGCAGCCAGCAGAACGCACGGACGAAGTCAGGCGCACATCATTTTTTTTCTTCCGCCGGTGCATTTTTTCCCACGGCGCATGGCGAATCAAGCAAGGCAACAGATTGCTTTGCCTTGCCACACAACGCGGGCCCCACGGCTGTACGGAAGGAATTTTCTTTTGTTTTGTTCTGCAGGATTTGTGTGGTGGACCCCACGGCGAGTCTGGTCACGACGGAACGACGTTTCAGCAGCAAAATTGTTTTCCGGCCGGATCATTTGCGCACGGCGAAGTCAACAGCTGCAAGTTTGTTTTTTTATCTCCTAATCTTTGGCTAGATTAAATATGTTAGTTATCTCGTTAATTAGCCTGAAAATAATAAATTTCATAGTAAATTTTTAATCTGTTAACTTTTTATTAGTCATCTCGTATTATTAATTTAAGTGTGTTTTATCTGCTCATATAAAAAGAAAAATTTATTAACCGCAGTAATATTTTTATTCTAATTTTTACCTGAAATATTTAGGTTTGTTTCTAAATTAATTTTTTAATGATCCAAGGTTTATTCATTTGATTAGTATTTTATTTCTAGATTGAAATATAAATATTTCGTGATTTATCTAGGTGTTTTTTTACGGTAGTATTTTTATCTTTAATATAATTTTAATTAGGACACCAGTCATTTTTAGGGTAGACAACTTTAGTTCCTATAATTTGTTTTTATAATATTATTTGACTGGATCAGTTTGTTTGGGTGTTGGGATTAGCACATAGTTTAGCAAGAATTTTTTTAGGCGCCCATTCATGTTGGGGGAAAATATTCCATCTTCAGGGTTATTGTAGTGACGAGATAAAGACTGATGATAAAGACAAAGTCTCTCAACATATAATTTCGGAGATGCATCACGTCAAGTTCGAAGTATGATGACAAGCTCTAGTTCGGAGTATATCTTCGAACTTAGACTCTTCCAGGAACTTCTTTGCTAGCTAAGATGGAAGACTTATCTTCTTTCTAACTAGATTAGTCTTTTACCATTTTAGCCCTATTAAGGGTACCGAATAGTTTCTACTATGTCGGTTGTAGTAGAGGGGTAAGAAGGTCTTTTCCTTAATGTTTGGGCCTATAAATACCCCTCGTTTTACCCCGTAACAGAGACCGAATACAAGTTATTCAATACACACATTCGAACTATTCTAAGTTATTATCCTTTCGGAGGCTTGGAATAGTTTCTTTCATAAATACTTCGTTTGTTAGTTTCTAATCTTCAAAAACCCGTTAGCGTAATCTTTTACGCCAACAGTTGGCGCCGTCCGTGGGGAACCTAGTTAAAGAAACTTCGTTCTCTACCAACTTCTTACACCATGCCTCCTAAGCGGAGCGCCACTGGTAACCCTGTTCGGAGGTACCCTCGGACCTCTGGAGTGATATCTCCAGACACAGTTGAGGTCGGAGGACCTTCGACGTTTCCTCCACCTCAAACTCCGGAAGGGATTCCTATTCCTCGAACATACGGAGTTCCTCCGCCAACTCCATCTATACTTCGAGCACCCGGAGTTCCTCTTCCACCTCAAGTTCCACTCCGAACTGATCCTTACAGTTCTCACGACCCGAAAGATCCTTCCGGAGGAGATGAAGACAATCTTGGTGATATGGCCGCTCAAATGGCTAGTCTTCAAGCTGAAGTAGCGAGATGGCGACAAGAAGCTACAAATAGGCTTCGCTCTCAAGCCATCCCAGTTATTCCAGAAGTGCCCGAAGACAACGAACCTATCTATCCTGAAGCCCCGGAGAATGCCTCCTTTGATACTGAATCTCTGTTACATCCTGAACTGCAAAAAGTTCGCTTCGAGCCGAAGTTTAAGACATCGAAGCTTTGCAAGTATGCCGGAGATGAAGATCCTGGAGAATTTGTCCATTCTTATGCTCTAGCAATTGAAGCTAGTGGAGGAGTGCGGGACACCACGGCAAAATGCTTTCCCTTAGCTCTTCAAGGAGTGGCATTGCGGTGGTTCTGGTCCTTGAAGCTAGGATCAATTAATTCATGGGGGCAGCTGAAGAAGAAGTTCGTAAGCAATTTCCAAGGCACCTTCGTGCCCCCAATGTCAATGGGAAGTCTTTTCCACGTGAAGCAGCTCCTTGGAGAGACATTGAGACAATACTTCAAGCGCTTCGCTCATACGAAGTCGCAGATCCGAGGGTTGACTACATCTTCAGTAGTTGACGCAGCTCGAGAGGGAGTCATTCATCCAGGCCTCCTTGATAAACTTCACCGGAAAAACATATCTTTTGTTTCTCAGTTGATGTCATATTTCGAAGAGTATGCGAGGTCAGAAGAAGGATGGCTTCGGAGAACCGCTGCAACCCGTCGATATTGTAAGAAGTGGAATTGGAAGTGAAAACTTCAGCACGGCAACAAGTGCCTAGCTTCGAGGTTCAACATGACAGGCGTAAGGGGCAAAAGCATCCTCGTTCGGAAGTTCTGAACATTGCACCCCCACAGAAGTTTTCCCAAAGAGCTCCGCAACCATCAGGAACCAAGACCAGTGGCTGGAGGCCGCCAAGGAAACCGGCTGGCAAAGGCCAGACCCTTTTCTGCTGTATTCATGGTGAAAACCGAATCCATGCAACTGATACTTGCAAGGCTATACTTGCTCTGAGAGGAGAGTATCTGGAAAGAACTTCGGGTCGAGGTACTACTGACCGAGTTCTAGCTGAAGTGCGCCCGGAGCCTGTCCGGGCTGTGGCGTGGATAGAAAACGTCGAAGCCGCAAGACGCCCTCCGGTGGTCAATATTATGCCATCTCCGAAGCAAGAAGAAGGGCAAGACCGAGGAAAAAGAGTAGTCCTCCCCATCTCCGGAGGAGGTACTCTAGGAAGTATGTCAAAAAGGCAGAGAAGAGAGTATGTCAGAGAGGTGGGCCATATTGGAACCTCTTCATCTGCAACTGCTATGCCCGAGTGGTCTCATGTGCCAATATCTTTCTCCGCAGATGATGCAGTTGGTGTTAAATTTCCACATGCAGACCCACTTGTCATCACTGCTGACATTGCAGGAACTGAGGTTCGAAGAGTGTTAATTGACGAAGGGAGTTCGGCAGACATTATTTTTGTTCAAGCCTTCGATCAATTATGCATCTCCAGAAAGCACCTCCTTCCAGCGGCTCGTCCTTTGCAAGGCTTCGCAGGACCTCCGCTTGATGCACTCGGCCAAATTGGCCTAGAAGTTACCTTGAGAGAAGGATTGTTAGCCAGGACAGAGGAAGTAATCTTCGACGTCGTGGATGCTCCATATGCCTACAACGTCATATTCGGAAGAGGCATGTTAAATCAGTTCGGAGCTGTGGCACACCACAATTACTTGTGCATAAAGATGCCCACACATGCGGGAGTGCTCGCTATTTTCGGAGATCAAGCTACCGCCCGAAGAGCGGAATATGGTCACGGCCCCCTCTTGATCCAAGACAAGTGAATAACGTGCAAGATAATCAAGAAAATTTTTCTGCTCCTTCTGAATCTTTGAAGAAACCCTTCCCAAGACCAAGTCCTGAAGGAGAGATCGCAACGAAGATCATTGTTAAAGATGGTAAAGAATATGCATTTCAATTTGGTAAAGATTTACCTCCAGAAGTTGCCACCTCCTTTGCTTGGTCTGACGAATTTAGATGTCTTTGCTTGGTCTGACGAAGACATCACCGGAGTAAATCGGGATATTATTGAACATAGTTTACTTGTAAACCAGAAGGCCCGGTCTGTTCGGCAAGGACTCCGAAAAATGTCTGTAGAAAGAGTTGTTCTTGCAAAAGATGAAGTTGAAAAATTGTTGAAGGCTGGGATTATCAGAGAAGTGGCTCACATAGAATGGTTAGCCAACCCAGTCTTCGTCAAGAAGAAATCCTCCGGGAAGTGGCGCATGTGCATTGATTTCACATCCTTGAATAAAGCATGCCCTCGTGACCCCTACCCCATGCCCCGAATTGATCAATTGGTCGACTCCACCGCAGATTCAGAGTTATTAAGCTTCCTTGACGCGTATTCCGGTTATCATCAAATATGGTTGAAACGCGAAGATGAGATCAAGACAAGCTTCGTAACTCCCTCGGGAGTCTTCTGTTATGTAAGAATGCCTTTTGGCTTAAGAAATGCTGGGGCTACTTTTTCGAGGTTAGTTGCTAACGCTCTAGGTCATCAATTAGGTCGCAATGTGGAGGCCTATATGGATGATATTGTAATAAAGAGTGCTTTAAAGCACCAACATAGCCTAGACTTAGCAGAAACATTTAATAGCCTTCGGGCATGTGGGATTCGTCTTAACCCCGAGAAATGTATCTTCAGAGCTAAGGCTGGGAAGTTGTTAGGGTATTTAGTTTCAAGCAGAGGGATTGAAGCTAGCCCTACTCAAATAACTGCGCTACAGAAGATGGCTCCTCCAGAAAATTTAAAGCAAGTGCAAAAGCTGACTGGTCGTCTGGCAGCACTTAGCAGATTTTTAGCAAGGTCTGCGGAGAGAAGTTTGCCCATCTTTAAAGCATTGAAAGGGTCCGAAGATTTTGCATGGACACCGGAGTGTCAGAAAAGCTTCGAAGATATTAAAGAGTATCTCAGTAATCTTTCTACACTCACGGTGCCTACTACGGACGAAACCCTACTCCTTTACCTTGCGGCCACTGGCTCTGCTGTCAGTGCAGTTCTTGTCAGAGAGATTGATGTCAACGGGAAGTTGGTACAAAATCCAGTTTACTTTGTGTTCGAAGCATTGTCCGGAGCAAAAACAAGATATTCCGAGCTTGAGAAATTCGTTTATGCTCTGATAATGGCTTCGAGGAAGCTAAGGCATTATTTTTTAGCTCATAATGTAATTGTACCAACTTCGTATCCTTTGGGAGATATGCTCCGAAGTAGAGATTCCACTGGAAGAATTAGAAAATGGGCAGTTGAACTAGCACCCTTCGGCATATCCTTTTTGGCAAGGACAGCAATCAAATCGCAAGTCTTAGCAGATTTTGTAGCAGAATGGACCTCCCCTGCAACGTGGGTTCCGGAGAAGTCAAGTGAAGGAATTTGGACTGTTTTTTCTGATGGGGCTTTCCAAGCATCCGGAGCAAGTGGTTGAGCAGTTTTGATTTCGCCTTCAGGGCAAAGAGCAATGTACTCCGCAAGACTCAACTTTAAGTCTACCAATAATATAGCGGAGTAAGAAGGGATTTTACTGGGACTCCGAAAAGCACGTGCTCTAGGGGCTACAAGAGTTGTTATAAAGACAGATTCTCAAATAGTAGCAGGGCACGTAGATAAAAGTTTTCAAGTTCGGCATCCACAGCTTGCAAAGTACTTAGAAGAAATCCGTAAGATCGAAGCACAATTCAAGGGTATTTCAATTCGGAGTATACCAAGAACAGAAAATGTGCAAGCGGACATCTTAGCAAAACCTGCAGCCGGAGCTATGGATATACCAGAAGAAGCTTTTTATGAGGAGCTCAGTACACCTTCGGTGCCACAAATTCCCTCCGCAGAGATTCTTTGCATTCCAAGTACAGATTGGAGAAATTCGATCATGGAACTTTTGCAAGGAGGAGCAAATTCGTTTGAAGAGCCACAGTTTTCAAGATTGAAACTCAGAGCTAGGAATTATCAAATAATCAATGGTATTTTATACAAGGCCGAAGTATGTTCCCCTTTACTCCGATGTATATCCCAAACCGAAGGCCAAGATATTCTTCGAGATATTCATGAAGTGCTTTGCGGTAGCCATCTGGCCCCTCGAGCTTTGGCATGGAAAACACTTCGCCAGGGGCTTTATTGGCCTACGATAGTAGCAGATGCGGAAAACTTAGTCCGCACATGCCAAGGATGTCAGTGGATGGGTCGACGGAGTCATCGCCCACCAACAGCTCTTCAAGTTATTGCTCCGGTATGGCCCATGGCCAGATGGGGTATGGATTTGATTGGTCCTTTTCCAGTAGCTAAGGGAAATTTAAAGTTCGCAGTGGTAGCTATTGAATATTTTTCTAAGTGGGTAGCAGCAGAACCCTTAATAGCTATCACTTCGAACAATGTACAGAAATTCTTTGGAAAAGTATCATTTGCCGGTTCGGAGTGCCTGGACAACTCATAGCTGATAATGGAACACAGTTCGATGCAGAACCTTTCAGAAAGTTCTGCGAAGATCTAGGCATCCAGTTATGTTTTGCTGCAGTGAGGCATCCTCAGTCTAATGGAGCTGTAGAAAGAGCCAATGAAAATATTTTATCAGGGCTAAATCGAAGGATAGTAGGATTAGCAAAAGGACTGTGGACCGAAGAACTTCCGAAGATTTTATGGTCCATTCGGACTACGCAAACAAGGTCCACAGGTTTTACTCCATTCAGATTGTTATTCGGAGATGAAGCTATGACTCCAACGGAGCTCAAAGGAGGATCACTTCACAGCACCGAACCGGAGATTGAAGGAGAAAGACAAGCTTCGCTAGATTTAACAGAGGAGACAAGACTTCGAGCTGTGGCCAATTTATCAAAGTATCACCAGCTGACGAAGGCTTGGTTTGACCCGATAGATAAGATCAATGAGCTTAGACCGGATCATCTCGTTTTGCGAAGCATTATAGCGCCAGGAAAATTAGGAAATAAATGAGAAGGTCCATACTTAATTGTTCGTTCAGGACGTCCTAGCTCTTTTAAATTAGCTAATTTGGAAGGTGAAGAATTAGCACATACTTGGCATGCGGAGCACCTAAAGCGATACTTCGCATAAGGGCTCCTTGTAATCATGTGTAATCACTTTTCGAATCAATAAAGCATATGGTTCAGATAATGCCTACCCCTCATAAACTTCCAGCTTCCGAGTGGACGCACTGGAACCACGGAGTTGACCGAGAGGGAAGTGTCATTAATTTGAATCATATTTTCCGAGGTGGTGGGCTGACATAATCCGGAGTCCAAGCCACCGGCTTGAAGACATCCGTAAAAGAGCCTGAAAACCACAGAATGCGGAGTCCAAGCCACCGGCTGGAAGACATCCGTAAAAAGAGTCCAAAGAGACCAAATAATGCGGAACCCAAGCCACTAGCTTGTAGGTATCCGTAAAAAGAGTCCAAAGAGACCAAATAATGCGGAGCCCAAGCCACCGGCTTGTAGGTATCCGTAAAAAGAGTCCAAAGAGACCACTGCGAACTCCAAACCACTAGTTTGACAGAATTCGTAAAAAAGAGCCGAAGGAGGCCAAAACAAACAGAGTTTGAGCCATGAGCTTCGAATGTCTGTTAAGAAAGTCCAAAGTGACAAATTATCTAAGACACTAAAGTGTCCGGAAAGTTATCTCAAGAGATTTCTTTCAAAAACATAAGGTACTAAGTTGCCAACCTTCAGACTACAAATAGTCGAAGACATTTTATAAGATTTTATTCGATCTTTAAATTACTGAGAGGCTCCGAACCCCAAAAATTGTACTCCTAAGTTTTCTTTGTGCCTAACCATCTTTGAATAGAATTCGAAGTTGCTTACACCCAAAGAGGGGCTAATAAATAGGGAGACAATTTTAATCGATATTTATTATTCGAACAAATATGATTACATCATGAAAAATTGGTATCTATACCAAGAAGGAATAGGAGACCTCTTCGATCACTAGAGCTAGGGTTGGAACGACTAGTTCCAGTACCGGGAGTCCTAACAACTTTGCGTTTATCTCTCCTACCTCCCTTCGAAGCTCTAAAGTCTTTTTGTTCTTGCTGAAGCTCGGCCCAAGTTCGAAGCCGTTCGGGGCTCCTTTCCCAGCTTCCAAGTTCTTCATGCTTTTTACCTTGAGCTTCATCTTCATCTTCGAACCATATAATGTCTTCAGAAGATGAAGTTTCCAAGTTAACTTCTTTTTCTTCCTCTTTAATGCAAGATAATATATCTTTGCTTATTTCGGACGTAATCATTCCGGAACTATCTCGAGGAACTAGAAATCGAGGGCGCTTGTGATGTTTTAAGATTTCGAAGGTAGCCCATAATAAGCGAAGTTCGTCGTTAACATCTAACACTTCGACATCTTCTGTATGAAGCAAAGCCTAAAAACATGATAAACAAATCTTCATTCATAAATGTACAAAGCATAGTGCTTTACATAGTTGAAGATCCTAAGGTAATTCTAAACCTGCGGGTTTGGAGGAGGCTGACTGCTCGAAGCTTGGGACCGAGCCTGCTTCTGGCGTTGTCCTTCGTCAATCCAGGCCTTGATCGCAGAACGACCTTCGGCTCTCCATGAAGTTTGAAAGGCTTTCCAAGCAGCGGCCACACCTTCGGAGGGCGTGAGAAGCTGGTCGTCATCGAAGGTAATGGGACCCTCTCCTGCGCTCGGAGTTATTGATCGGCCCAAATCTTCGTAGTAACGAAGTAGACCAATGGCAGCCACTTGTCCAGAGATTTCTCCGTAACGAATGTCTGCTGTCTTCATTTGCTTCGCTACTCCTTGAATCCTTTTCAACCGGCGCAGTAGGGAGATGTTGTCATCCGAAGGAAGCGTCCCAGTAGTACCGAAGTACTCCAGAACGCCTAGCAATTGGTCCATGACCTCCGCAACTACCTTCTCAGACTTCAGCTTATCTTCAATTAACGCATCCTTCGCCGAAGTTAGCTCTTCTATTACTCCAGAGAGTATAGCAGCCTCCGTAGCCAAAGAATTCATTTGATTTAGTAGCTGGCTAGCTTCTTCTCGGAACCTAACAAGCTCGGCCCCCGCAGTAGCGTGCTCCGCCCGCATCTTTTCAATTTCTGCTCGAAGCACAATTTTTTCTGCTTCAAGCTCCTTGTTCGCAGCCTCCAAGCTTTGTCTGGCCCTGCGCTCCGTTGAAACCATATTGTCCATGTGGGCCACTCGACCTTCGGAGATAGTCAGATTTCGTTGAAGAGTTGCATTCTCCTCTCGAAGACGAATGTTCCCACGTTCGTTGGAGATATTCGCAGCTCGAGCCAAGACTGTTTGCTGCGAAAAGAAAAAGTCAAGGTGAGAAATTATTTGTATATAAATTTGATTCTATTTTGCAGATACTTCGTACCTGGTATGCTGCGCGTTCCATGGCAGCATTAAGCTCCGAGCTCTCCGCCTCACTCAAGATGGCCACCAAGTTCGTCTCCCCAACTTCGTGACTAGCTCGATCTAAAGGCTCGAGCAAAGTCCGAAGCCCAGTTCTTTGCTCTAAGAAAGGAGCTAGAAGGGGGAGCATGCTTAAGGCTTGTTTATCATCTTCGTTTGGTGAAGGCCCGGAGTGTTGAGCGGTGGTCTTCGGAGCCCCGGGAGACTGACCCCCCTCAGTAAATTGGCTCTCGTCTGTTGATTCAGACGGAGTTGATCCTGAGCTCGGAGCAGGGAGGGAGTTCATTTTTCCTTTGCCTTTCCCAGGCCCCATTTTAGCGGCTTCTGGGGTTGGCTCCGAAGTTGTCGAAGGTCCAGGAATTGTATCTTCAGGACGGACCTCTTCCATGGAGATGGATCCTGTAAAAACAAAGGTATTATACATTGTATAATTTTGTAGGAAAAAAGAACAAAAGAATTATGCGAAGTTTACCTTCGACATTCTGGCGACGGGTGAGCATTGGGCTGCTTGGCGGGTCGAAGGCAAGGTCTTCATCAGAGTCAAGAGTCAAATCTTCGATTGTCGGAGCATCTCCTTGAACAACCATTGTTACTTCACCCGGAATCAAAGCTGCAGTAACTTTGACTCCGCTTTCATCCACAGGGGCTCCATCTAGGACTCCCTCTTGAGGTAAATTTTCATGAGCAGCCGGAGTCCTCACTTGTTCGAGGTTGACTTGAGACTTCAGCACACTCGCAGCATCTTCAATATGTGTATCTGTTTGAGCTGCATCTTCATCAATCAGCCTCACCAGCAACCTGCCTTCATCCTCCTGAGAATCGGATATTGAAGCTCTTGGGCTCGAAGCCACAGTAATTTTTGGTTTTCGAGCCACCTTCTTGACCGGAGTCTTGGGAGAGCTCGAAGTCCCAGCTTCAGCTTTCCTCTTCTTGGGCCCTTTCTCCGAAGCCACCCAATCCACCAAAGGGGGCAAAACCACTTCAAGTAGCCCCCATACTCGGTTGGATCGCACCCAACTACCAACCAATTTGATTCTCCATTCTTTCTCGGTCGGAGTTGGGACGCCCAAAATCTTCTCCGAAGCTCGTACGATTTGCTCCGAAGTTATAGGGGCTGAAGAGGCTGAAAAATGAGTTAAGTTTGTTAATTCTTCGAATAAATATACATAGAGTATGTTGTTTTCGAAGTTACCTGCAGGACTTGAAGTTGAAGAAATTTTCCGAAGACCGCATTCTGAATCCTCTTTGAAAGTGATTGGCTAGTTGGCCATCAAAGGAGGGATTTGGAGCCCGAGGAATTCTTCGGCTAAGTCTCGCATGCTCAACCGATGACTGATCTTTTGAAGCAAGCTAAGGCGAGCTTGGAGCTGACCCGGATCTGGATGCACAAGGGCTTCCTTTCGGATGTTGATGTCTTGCAAAGGTCCGAATAGACGGTTGCTCGCCCCAACTTCGGCGTAAAACCATTTTAGGATCCAATCGGTGTACCATCTGGCATTGATGGCCTTAGCGGGAAACTGAAGAGCATACTCATCTCGGAGTCTGAAGTTGATGCTTCCGAAGGCTACTACCATATTTTCACCTCCGGGACCTACGAAGGTCTTCGTTTGGCATGAAGCTCTATGAAGTGCTGCGAAGATCTCCGCCCTTCCTTCACAACCTTCGGCTCACAACGCCCATTCGAAGATGGCACGGCGTGCTACCGCACTCGGAGAAAGTTGGGGGAGAGTGACTGTAGCGCCCCGATTTATCGAAATCGGGACATTATTGAATTTCCATAGAAAAACAATAATACAAGAGGTTCATCATGCGACAACGTACATACGATAAAATCCATGGTACGCAGACCATATTTATTACAACATTGTTTTAGTAAAAACAGTAATAAAGTAATTAAATAACGGCATGACGAACGTCTTCTTCAGGATCTTTCTTCTTGACTGGGTCGCTACTCCAGACCGTCTTCAAGATAAACATCCTCTGTGGGGTCCAACGGGTATGAGTACAAAAGTACTCAACAAGCCACCGCAAATGCAAACAATAATGCAGGATAATAAACAAGGAAGGATAAAGGCTAACATTGCGGAATAAAGCAGTTACAGTTATGGCATTTAGTGTAATCATATTTTAATCATGCGGAAAGTAAACATGAGCATCATCAACATCAACTAACTCGAGGAGTACGTTTTACCTCCTCGCACAACGGTCCTTACATGACAAACAACATGCACATCCATATTCAAGTAAACTAACTGGGGGATGTCACGCAACCCGCCCTTGACCGTGGGCTCGGCTTTTCGAAAAGATTTAAGACTCTGATCAGAGATGTACTACTGTACCCACAAGGCACGCACTCATCTCAACGAGATGACCCATTTCACGGGAACTCGTGCCAAAACCTCAATATGAGATGTTCCAAGCGATAACCACCCGCTCTAGGTTTCGCCGGCGCGCCGGGCCGCATCCCGGCTAACGTCGCACCCCCTTTTGCGCCACATTGGTACAAGTCACCCGCAGGTGCAACTTGACCCATCTCCAAGTGGTGGCCTCGGTTTGGAACGACCCATACCTTAGTTAGGACTTACCCACTAGACTTGTGGTTAGTACGTAAGTGTATTGCAACGGATCCCTCAGACCGGTCCTTATAGTGCCCCGGGTGCTACCGACCAATGCCCTAGCTTGCACCCGGAACCCACCATGCATACACTCACAACCATGACTCATCACCAACAGAATTTCCAAGGATAAGAAGCAACGGGGATCATATAATAGAACCATTTTGCTACGACTCATTTTTATCCTATAGCGGCCGTGTCAATACATTGGACACTAGCTAATATCATTGATCATATGGTGACAAGGAGGTTAGGCGAGATAGCATGGCTTGGGTTGCACATCAAGGTCGGGGGATCCTAAATAAATATAATGTAAGGGTTCATTTGACTAATGCATATACATAACCTATGTGTTTTAGCGATAATCAATTCAAACATGGGTTCAATATGTTCAAGAGATTGGTTTGGTGACTTGCCTTGTTCAGCAAAGGGAGAGGGAGGGACTTCGGGGAAGTACTCCGGCTCCTCGGCGACGTCGTAGTCTTTTTAATATAAGGTAAAATAAAAAGAGTACCACATTCAATCAAACCATATAACATTACATTGCAAGCATATAAGTTAAAGTTGGTTTGATAAAAAAAATAAAAATAAATTCAGATATTAAAGTTCTGAAATTTATTCCTCCATTAATTTAAAGTGAATCTAAATGAATCATTGTTTTTCATAAAAGGGTTTTTAAGTGGGTTTAATACTATATTAAGTTTTCTAATCAATTTAATTTAAATGATTTAGAGAAGGCCCAGTGGTTTTAATGTTTAAGCAGTAAAGGACAATTATATAATTTTTCTGGAATTTAAATATTTAAATTTACATTTAAATCCTAAGGGCATTTGAATACTTATTTAAATAAACATGAAAATGTCCAAATAAACCTACTGTTTTTATTGCCTAAACATGTAGAGAATAATTTCACGAATTTTCTAAAATTGGAATGGCAATTTTTTGAGTCCAGATGCATTAGATATGAATTTTACAAGTTTAAAAGCATTTCTGGAATTTATTTTCAAATTTTAAACCTCTCGGGTCCACGGTGAGCCAGGCCCACGGTGAACCCGCGCACTGTGCGCGTGCGCCGGGTCGATCTGGACCGTTGGATCCAGATCCAACGCGCGAGAGCGAGGCGGGAGGGTTAAGTGATAACGGACGGCCAGGATTAAAACGTGCGAAGGGGTACCACGTGGACGCACGAGATCACCCGACGGGTTTAAATGAAAACCAACGCGCGAGATTAAAACATACCGCTTTGACCAGATCCGACGGTGCGGATTAGATCGCGTACGTGGACTCACGCGCGTCGTCCGATCGCGATCGCACGGTCGAGATCAGATCCGACACGGCACGGGTACTCGACCCGTGCCGGTCGTCTTCTCCGACGACGGCGAGCGGGCCAGCGGCCACGGCGAGCGACGGCGGTCCTAGCTAATCCTAGAAATGGAAAGAGGGCACTACGGCGGTCATGACGGTACCTTAGGCGAGGCGAGGGGTCGACGGGAAGTGGTCGGCGGCGAGGGTAGACGGCGAAGCACTTCGGGCTCCTCGTCGGCGATGGGGTTCCGGCGATCTCCTTGACCGGCGGGGACGTGGCCGAGGTAGGGGACGTCCTGGCGGTCACGACGGTGGCGGAGGCGAGGGCCGGGGTGGTCCGAGGCGACGGCGAGGGGCGGCCGGAGGCGAAGCAGGGGAAAATGCTCAAAGGCGAAGGAGGGGCGCTCTGTTCGTTCTGAGTGCGAATTGAAGCGTGGACCGAACGCGGTGGAGGGCAGGGGGGGTTAAATAGGGTCCGGCGGGGGTCGCATGCAAGGGAACCGGCCAGGGGGCCTTTACTCGCCGGCGATGGCTCGGCCATGCACGCGTAGCGGCGATCCGGGGGCGATGACGCGGTGAATTAAAGGGGGAAACGGTCGGCGCGACGCGGGGGACCGATTAATGGCGACGAATTAATGCGGGACGGGCCGGCGAGGCGGATCCGAGGGCGAGGTCGTCGGCCGGCGGGATTTGGGGGCGGTGGCGGGAGGTTGACGACGGGTCTGACAGGCGGGGGCCACAAGCCAGCGAGCGCGAGCGAGCGAACGGGCGACTGACGGGTGGGGTCGGGCTCGGGTGCGAGGGGAGAAAGTTGGCGCCGACAGGTGGGGCCAAGGCGTCGGGTGCGCGCGTGAGAGGAGAGGGGCTCACTGACGGGTGGGCTCCACTGGTCAGAAGGCGCGCGCGGGTGGGAGTGGGCTGGGCCGGCCGGGAGAGAGAGAAGGGAGGGGGAAACGGCCCAATACTGTTTTCCAGGGTTTTCTGATTAAAAATAATTGCAGAAATTGATTTAAAATAATAGGGCTCCCTCCAAGCTTGGTAAAAATCTATAAAAATTCCCAAAATTATATTTTGGTCTTAGGAGCATATACAAAAAGTTTCACCTCCTAATTTGGTCATCTACTCTATGTTGTAGTTCAAAAGGGTATAAAAGAGTATTAAAAGTATTTTCTGAAATAATAATTCCAATAAATTGAATTTAATAATATTTTTATTGTGTTGAAAATTTGGGGTGTTACAAACCTATCCCCCTTACAAGAATCTCGTCCTCGAGATTGGAACGCTACTCGAATAGCTCGGGGTATTGGGCTTTCAGCTCGTCTTCTTTTTCCCAAGTGGCTTCTTCGGCGGGATGGTTGTTCCATTGGACTTTGCAGAAGCGGACGACGCGACTTCTGGTTACTCTCTCCTTGGTTTCCAAGATCTTGACGGGTCTTTCTATGTAGGTCAAGTCTTCTTGGACGTTGAGCTGCTGAAGGTCGGCTTGCTCGGTGGGCACACGGAGACACTTCTTCAGCTGCGAGACATGGAACACATCATGAACGCCTGCCAAGGATGGAGGCAGTTCAAGTTGATATGCCACTTCTCCTTGTCGACGGAGGATCTGGAAAGGTCCGACGTAGCGGGGTGCTAGTTTGCCTTTCATGTTGAACCTTTGAGTGCCACGGAGGGGAGTGACTCGGAGGTAGACATAATCGCCCTCCTCAAAGGCTAGATCTCTTCGACGGTTATCGGCGTAGCTCTTTTGCCTGGATTGGGCTGCCTTCAGTCGGTCCCTTATGATCTTAACTTTCTCTTCGGCTTCTCTCAATAAATCTGTCCCAAACAGTTGTGATTCTCCGGTTTGATCCCAGAGCAACGGCGTTCTGCACTTACGCCCATATAGTGCTTCGAACGGGGACATTTGCAGGCTGGCCTGATAGCTGTTGTTGTAGGAGAACTCCGCATAAGGTAAGTTCTTGTCCCACATTCCGCCAAAGTCTAGAGCACAAGCTCTAAGCATATCCTCCAATATCTGGTTGACCCTTTCGGTTTGACCGTCGGTCTGTGGATGATAGGCGGTGCTAAAGTTCAGCCGGGTGCCGAGTTCCTCTTGAAGGTTCTTCCAGAACTTGGAGGTAAACTGGCTCCCGCGGTCAGATACAATCTTCTTGGGAACTCCGTGGAGGCACACGATCCGGGTCATGTATAACTCGGCCAACTTGGCGACGGTGTAAGTTGTCTTGACCGGGACGAAGTGAGCTACCTTGGTGAGCCGATCAACGATCACCCAGATAGAATCATGACCAGCTTGGGTCCTGGGCAGTCCCGTGATGAAGTCCATTCCTATTTCTTCCCACTTCCATTCGGGGACTTTGAGGGGTTGAAGCAGTCCGGCAGGTCTCTGATGCTCTGCCTTGACTCGCCGGCATGTGTCGCACTTGGCCACATACTCAGCTATCTCTCTCTTCATACTGACCCACCAATATTTTTCCTTCAGGTCTTGGTACATCTTTGTACTCCCGGGATGAATGGAGTATAGAGTATCGTGGGCTTCTTGAAGGATGAGAGTCTTCAACTCAGGTATGTTGGGTACGCATACTCGGTTTCCGAACCAGATGGCACCATGTTCATCCTCGGAGAATCCGGGGGCTTTACCCTTCCTCATGTTTTGCTGGATCTCCAGGATGTCTGGGTCTTCCTTCTGCTTCTCTCGGATCTGGTCTATTAAGACAGGTCGAGACTCCAAGGCAGCGAGGTACTCTCGGGTGGTGATCCCTAGGTTTAGCCTTTCCATCTCTTTATAAAGTAGAGGAGCCTGGTCTTGAATCATGATGGCATTGCAGTACCCTTTTCGACTAAGGGCGTCTGCCACCACATTCGCCTTGCCTGGATGGTAATGGATGCCCAAGTCATAGTCCTTGATCAGTTCCAACCATCTCCTCTGCCTGAGGTTCAGATCTGGCTGGGTGAATATGTACTTGAGGCTTTTGTGGTCGGTGAAGACCTCACACCGATTTCCCACAAGGTAATGTCTCCATATCTTCAAGGCATGAACCACGGCTGCTAGTTCCAGGTCGTGGGTTGGGTAGTTCAGCTCATGCGGTCTCAACTGCCGGGAGGCATAGGATATCACCTTCCCTTCCTGCATTAAGACACATCCCAATCCTTGGCGAGAGGCATCACAGTAGACGTGGAAGTCTTTCCGGATGTCTGGCAGAGTCAGAATGGGAGCTGACACAAGCTTCTTCTTGAGGGTTTGGAAGCTTTCTTCGCAGTCGGGGGTCCAATCAAACTTCACTTCCTTCTGCAGAAGTCTGGTCATAGGCTTGGCGATCTTGGAAAAGTTCTCGATGAACCGGCGGTAGTATCCGGCCAATCCGAGGAAACTCCGGATCTCGGTCACGGTCGTTGGCTGCAGCCAGTTGGTAACCGCTTCAACGGTGGTTGGGTCCACTGCTATTCCTCCGGCGGATATAACATGACCGAGGAACTTCACCTCAGACGACCAAAAATCGCACTTGCTGTATTTGGCGTACAGTTGCTGCTCCCTTAGCTTTCCGAGGGTCAGACGGAGGTGAGTCTCGTGTTCTTCCTTGGTCTTGGAGTAAACGAGGATATCGTCGATGAATACCACGATGAACTTGTCCAAGAACTCCATGAATACGTTGTTCATCATGTTCATGAAAAAGGCCGGGGCATTCGTGAGTCCGAACGACATCACAGTGTACTCGTAGAGTCCATAGCGGGAGGTGAAGGCAGTCTTGGGTATATCTTCCTCCCTGATCCTCAACTGGTGGTAACCTGACCTGAGGTCGATCTTGGAAAACACCGAGGATCCTTTCAGCTGATCGAACAGGTCGTCGATCCGAGGCAATGGGTATTTGTTCTTGATGGTTACGTCGTTCAAGGCTCTATAGTCCACGCACATCCTCTTGGTTTTGTCCTTTTTCATGGCAAATATGACCGGTGCACCCCAAGGTGAGGTACTTGGTCGGATGTAACCTTTCTGCTCAAGGTCTTCGATGTTGCTCTTGACTTCGGCTAGTTCATTGGCGGCCATTCGGTATGGGCGCTTGGAGATTGGAGTGGTCCCCGGGACAAGCTCGATTCTGAATTCGATGTCCCGCTTGGGAGGCATTCCGGGCAGATCTTCAGGGAAAACGTCTGCAAACTCCTTGACTATTGGCACCTCTTCAAGAGCTATTGAGCGAAGGGACGCTCCGAGTGGTTTGCGACTGGCCATCCGGAAGGTGACGGTTACGCCTTCAGGACTGGTCACCGTGACGGACTTGTTGGCACAGTCGATCACTCCCTTGTGCTTCATCAACCAATCCATACCTAGTATAAGGTCGAGTCCGGTGCATTGGATGAGGACAGGCTCGGCCCGAAACAGTACTCCTTGGATGTCAAGTTGAACCTTAGGGCTGTAGAAGCGAGCTGAGGTCCTATTGCCGGGGGTGGCAATCACCATGGGAATTGGTAGAGGGAGCACGTCCAGATGGTTTGTTTTTGCAAAATCTTCCGAGACAAAGGAGTGGGTTGCTCCAGAGTCAAATAATATGACGGCCGGTACGGAATTCATAGAAACGTACCGAGTACGACTTCAGGAGCCTCCTGAGCTTCCTCCGCGCTGACGTGGTTGATGCGGGCGCGTACGGCCTGGTGGGGTGCTGCGCCTTGGTTCTGCTTGGGGTGAGGACACTGGTGCGAATAGTGCCCTTCCTTGCGGCAGTTGAAGCAGACAACCGGCCTTCCTTGACGATCCCTCAAGATCGGGGCTTTGGCGGCCGGTGCGGGCTGAGCGGCCGGAGCTGGTGGAGCGGGGCGAGGATGCCCGGCGTTGGATCCACCGGCTGCATGAGGTGGCCTGTAGGCGGGTCGAGGATGGTAGGCGGGCGCCGTTGGCGGAGGGACGAAGCGGGGCCTCTGGGTGTTCGCCTGCTGATGCTTGAAGGCGATCATCTTCCTCTTCTTGAGGTCCAGCTTGTTCTGCTCAGTCTCTTGGATGAGCGTTTTGTTGACAAGCCGCTGGAAGTCGGCGAAGTCGGCGGCGACGAGCTGGATGGACAGCTCATCCTTAAGTCCCCTTAGGAACTTGGCTTGGCGGAGGGCGTCGGTGCGCACTTCCTCCGGTGCGTAGCGAGCGAGGCGGTTGAACTCATGGAGGTACTCCATGACAGTTCGGTTGCCTTGTTGCAGGTCGCGGAACTCCTGCTGTTTCACCGCGATGACACCGGCGGGGACGTGGGCGGCGCGGAAGGCGATGGTGAACTCCGCCCAAGTCACCATGTGGCCCTCTGGCTGGGTCGCGCGATAGTTGTCCCACCACTCAGCGGCGGGACCCTGGAGCTGATGAGTGGCGAAGGCCACTCGCTCCCGGTCTGTGCAGGGGAGGAGGTCGAGCTTCTTCTCGATGGTGCGGAGCCAATCTCCGGCCTCCATCGGGTTGGTCGTGCTCGAGAAGATGGGCGGGCGCACGCGCAAGAACTCGGAGAGTTGCGGAGCGGCCGCGGGTGCTGGTGCGCGAGGGGCGGGCTCCCCGTTCTGCAGACGGTCCAACTGAGCCTGTTGGTGCTGCATTTGGGTGAGGAGGGCGGTGATCAGATGATTCTGGTTCGCCATCATTTCCGCCAAGGTGGGGTGATTGGCGGAAGGCGACCCAGACTGACGTGGGCCTGTCGCACCCCAGTTGGGTACAACTCCCTCAGGTGCATCTCGGCTCCCTCCTGCTCCGTTGTTGGAGCCGGTGTTCTGGTGGCCGGTCATCTTCTGAATATCCAAGTGAGGAAACAAAAGATGACGAAACAGTAATACAACTAAAATTTAACATGTAGCATTCAAGCACACAAATATATCAAGTGGTATAAATAGTCCATTACAATCAAGTTCTTATTCTACCCACAACACACTCGTTGCGGGTAGCACCACATACAAAATAATGCTTTTTTTTTTTATCTTTGCGTCTCCTAACGCCTACTCGCCACCGGAGGCGGTCTCCGTGCTCTCGGAACCACGAGTGCGCGGCTCCAGAGGGATGGTGGGCTCGAGCAAATTCTCGATGATGGAGTCGGAGACGAGGCCGGGGCGTGGTGTAGGGGCGCTGGTGGAAGGCCTGGCGGGGGAGGGTCGTGGCGGGATCCTCTTGGGGCGAGGGAGGGGCTCACGGATAGGCTTCTTCTTCCTAGGAAGAAGAGGAACCATCTCCGCTATGTCCTTCTGCAGCTCCATGATCTTGCGCTGCAGCTCGCCGTTCTGCTGGATCAGGTTCTTCGTTTCTTCACGAAGAAACGCAACCGCCTCATGGTGCTCGTCGGCGTCGAGCACCGCCTCGGTGTGGAGATCATCCATGGCCTGCAGAAGACGCGACTGCCGGGCCATGACCGGATCACGCACGGAGTGAACTCCGAGGTAGATACTACGGTGGGCTCCGGGAGTACGCTTCGGCACAAGCCGGAAGGATGAGTTCTGAAGACGATCGTCGTAGATCATCCTCAGCTCCATGAGGGCCTGGAGGGCGACTCGTTGGCACGCGACGTCGAAAGTCGGGCCTCCAAGTGCGGTGGTGTAGGGCGGCAGGTGCTCTCCGGAGCCATGGACGGTGAGAGAGACGTCGCAAGGCCCGGCGAACTCGTTGGGGTAGACTCCTTGAAATTCGGGTTCGAAGAGGAACCCGAGGAAAGTGAGCATCATGCGGAGCTCCCGGACGAAGCCCTCATAGTGGCGGCAGTAGCTGTGGACTTGGTAGACTGGCATCTACAAAACAGTAAGTTGAATAAAAGTGAGGAGAGGAACAAAGTTTATGAAGTAGATTTTCAAGAAATAATTTCCTGTGACTGATGGCTAGGCGGGTCTGTTTGGCTTCCTACAGTCAAGTCGGCTCTGATACCATCTTGTAGCGCCCCGATTTATCGAAATCGGGACATTATTGAATTTCCATAGAAAAACAATAATACAAGAGGTTCATCATGCGACAACGTACATACGATAAAATCCATGGTACGCAGACCATATTTATTACAACATTGTTTTAGTAAAAACAGTAATAAAGTAATTAAATAACGGCATGACGAACGTCTTCTTCAGGATCTTTCTTCTTGACTGGGTCGCTACTCCAGACCGTCTTCAAGATAAACATCCTCTGTGGGGTCCAACGGGTATGAGTACAAAAGTACTCAACAAGCCACCGCAAATGCAAATAATAATGCAGGATAATAAACAAGGAAGGATAAAGGCTAACATTGCGGAATAAAGCAGTTACAGTTATGGCATTTAGTGTAATCATATTTTAATCATGCGGAAAGTAAACATGAGCATCATCAACATCAACTAACTCGAGGAGTACGTTTTACCTCCTCGCACAACGGTCCTTACATGACAAACAACATGCACATCCATATTCAAGTAAACTAACTGGGGGATGTCACGCAACCCGCCCTTGACCGTGGGCTCGGCTTTTCGAAAAGATTTAAGACTCTGATCAGAGATGTACTACTGTACCCACAAGGCACGCACTCATCTCAACGAGATGACCCATTTCACGGGAACTCGTGCCAAAACCTCAATATGAGATGTTCCAAGCGATAACCACCCGCTCTAGGTTTCGCCGGCGCGCCGGGCCGCATCCCGGCTAACGTCGCACCCCCTTTTGCGCCACATTGGTACAAGTCACCCGCAGGTGCAACTTGACCCATCTCCAAGTGGTGGCCTCGGTTTGGAACGACCCATACCTTAGTTAGGACTTACCCACTAGACTTGTGGTTAGTACGTAAGTGTATTGCAACGGATCCCTCAGACCGGTCCTTATAGTGCCCCGGGTGCTACCGACCAATGCCCTAGCTTGCACCCGGAACCCACCATGCATACACTCACAACCATGACTCATCACCAACAGAATTTCCAAGGATAAGAAGCAACGGGGATCATATAATAGAACCATTTTGCTACGACTCATTTTTATCCTATAGCGGCCGTGTCAATACATTGGACACTAGCTAATATCATTGATCATATGGTGACAAGGAGGTTAGGCGAGATAGCATGGCTTGGGTTGCACATCAAGGTCGGGGGATCCTAAATAAATATAATGTAAGGGTTCATTTGACTAATGCATATACATAACCTATGTGTTTTAGCGATAATCAATTCAAACATGGGTTCAATATGTTCAAGAGATTGGTTTGGTGACTTGCCTTGTTCAGCAAAGGGAGAGGGAGGGACTTCGGGGAAGTACTCCGGCTCCTCGGCGACGTCGTAGTCTTTTTAATATAAGGTAAAATAAAAAGAGTACCACATTCAATCAAACCATATAACATTACATTGCAAGCATATAAGTTAAAGTTGGTTTGATAAAAAAAATAAAATAAATTCAGATATTAAAGTTCTGAAATTTATTCCTCCATTAATTTAAAGTGAATCTAAATGAATCATTGTTTTTCATAAAAGGGTTTTTAAGTGGGTTTAATACTATATTAAGTTTTCTAATCAATTTAATTTAAATGATTTAGAGAAGGCCCAGTGGTTTTAATGTTTAAGCAGTAAAGGACAATTATATAATTTTTCTGGAATTTAAATATTTAAATTTACATTTAAATCCTAAGGGCATTTGAATACTTATTTAAATAAACATGAAAATGTCCAAATAAACCTACTGTTTTTATTGCCTAAACATGTAGAGAATAATTTCACGAATTTTCTAAAATTGGAATGGCAATTTTTTGAGTCCAGATGCATTAGATATGAATTTTACAAGTTTAAAAGCATTTCTGGAATTTATTTTCAAATTTTAAACCTCTCGGGTCCACGGTGAGCCAGGCCCACGGTGAACCCGCGCACTGTGCGCGTGCGCCGGGTCGATCTGGACCGTTGGATCCAGATCCAACGCGCGAGAGCGAGGCGGGAGGGTTAAGTGATAACGGACGGCCAGGATTAAAACGTGCGAAGGGGTACCACGTGGACGCACGAGATCACCCGACGGGTTTAAATGAAAACCAACGCGCGAGATTAAAACATATGATCGCACGGTCGAGATCAGATCCGACACGGCACGGGTACTCGACCCGTGCCGGTCGTCTTCTCCGACGACGGCGAGCGGGCCAGCGGCCACGGCGAGCGACGGCGGTCCTAGCTAATCCTAGAAATGGAAAGAGGGCACTACGGCGGTCATGACGGTACCTTAGGCGAGGCGAGGGGTCGACGGGAAGTGGTCGGCGGCGAGGGTAGACGGCGAAGCACTTCGGGCTCCTCGTCGGCGATGGGGTTCCGGCGATCTCCTTGACCGGCGGGGACGTGGCCGAGGTAGGGGACGTCCTGGCGGTCACGACGGTGGCGGAGGCGAGGGCCGGGGTGGTCCGAGGCGACGGCGAGGGGCGGCCGGAGGCGAAGCAGGGGAAAATGCTCAAAGGCGAAGGAGGGGCGCTCTGTTCGTTCTGAGTGCGAATTGAAGCGTGGACCGAACGCGGTGGAGGGCAGGGGGGGTTAAATAGGGTCCGGCGGGGGTCGCATGCAAGGGAACCGGCCAGGGGGCCTTTACTCGCCGGCGATGGCTCGGCCATGCACGCGTAGCGGCGATCCGGGGGCGATGACGCGGTGAATTAAAGGGGGAAACGGTCGGCGCGACGCGGGGGACCGATTAATGGCGACGAATTAATGCGGGACGGGCCGGCGAGGCGGATCCGAGGGCGAGGTCGTCGGCCGGCGGGATTTGGGGGCGGTGGCGGGAGGTTGACGACGGGTCTGACAGGCGGGGGCCACAAGCCAGCGAGCGCGAGCGAGCGAACGGGCGACTGACGGGTGGGGTCGGGCTCGGGTGCGAGGGGAGAAAGTTGGCGCCGACAGGTGGGGCCAAGGCGTCGGGTGCGCGCGTGAGAGGAGAGGGGCTCACTGACGGGTGGGCTCCACTGGTCAGAAGGCGCGCGCGGGTGGGAGTGGGCTGGGCCGGCCGGGAGAGAGAGAAGGGAGGGGGAAACGGCCCAATACTGTTTTCCAGGGTTTTCTGATTAAAAATAATTGCAGAAATTGATTTAAAATAATAGGGCTCCCTCCAAGCTTGGTAAAAATCTATAAAAATTCCCAAAATTATATTTTGGTCTTAGGAGCATATACAAAAAGTTTCACCTCCTAATTTGGTCATCTACTCTATGTTGTAGTTCAAAAGGGTATAAAAGAGTATTAAAAGTATTTTCTGAAATAATAATTCCAATAAATTGAATTTAATAATATTTTTATTGTGTTGAAAATTTGGGGTGTTACAGTGACGTGGAACAAGTCTAAAACTTCAGCCAAGAAGTCTACCGCCGGAAGACCCAAACCAGCTTCGAAGAAGGCTTCGAAGACGACAACTTCTACTGGTCTCGGTGACGGAATGATTTCCTTCCCAGGTTTGTGAATCATCACCCCCGAACTAATTTTGCCTTCTACTGCATCCGCAAGCGATTCCCTTCTGCAGGTTGATGGCCCAGTTGATAAGACTAGTCCGTATACTTCGTCGATGCTGGGAAGAGGTCTTGGGGGCCGACATTTTGGGGATTTCCTCCCACCGGCGCCATTGCCACCACTGAAGGATTTGGAGTTGCCGTCGCCGATGATGCAGCCGCTGCCGCCGCAGCAGCTTGCTGCCGGGCCAAGGCTGAAGTCGCTCCAGGACCCTTGAAGCTAGTTTTCGCCATTGGATTTTGTGGATTGTTTCAGAGGAAAAACGGCGGCTAGGGCTCGGGTGATGGCTTGTTCGCACGAAAGCAGTGAAAAGGTACTCACTAAGGGTTTGGGCCCTCTATATATACCCCAAACCCTAATTTTTTACCGTTTGCCTGTGTCGCTTCACATTCCTAACCGTTACTTTGCTCCGAAATTAAAGCATTCCGTAACTTCCGTTAGAAGAAAGAAGCTAATGGCTATTTCTTCTAAGTCTAAAAAGACTTTCAGATTTTTCGAGTTAGTTCTAAGTTACTTCGAAAGTAATTTTATTAAAAACTGATTCAAAGTTTACATCTCCACGTAGTTCGGAGATGGTTTAAATCTGCTAACCCCTACGCATGTTTATTTTTCTTGCGTATACTGCTCTCCTAACATTACAGATTTAGCGGAGAAGCCTATTCGAGGGGCTACTGTTGGGGGAAAATATTCCATCTTCAGGGTTATTGCAGTGACGAGACAAAGACTAATGATAAAGACGAAGTCTCTCAACATATAATTTCGGAGATGCATCAGGTCAAGTTCGAAGTATGATGACAGGCTCTAGTTCGGAGTATATCTTCGAACTTAGAATCTTCCAGGAACTTCTTTGCCAGCTAAGATGGAAGACTTATCTTCTTTCTAACTAGATTAGTCTTTTACCATTTTATCCCTATTAATGGTACCGAATAGTTTCTACTATGTCGGTTGTAATAGAGGGGTAAGAAGGTCTTTTCCTTAATGTTTGGGCCTATAAATACCCCCCGTTTTACCCTGTAACAGAGACCAAATACAAGTTATTCAATACACACTTTCGAACTATTCTAACTTATTATCCTTTCGGAGGCTTGGAATAGTTTCTTTCGCAAATACTTTGTTTGTTAGTTTCTAATCTTCAAAAACCTGTTAGCGTATTCTTTTACGCCAACAATTCACCCCCCCTCTGGTCGCTACTTTCGGTCCTACACTCTCCAATCGCCCTTACAGGTTTTATAGGGCTTCGCTTGTCCACCTTCTGAAAAACTTCTAAAATACTGACTTCGGTGTGCCCCCCGAGCCATTCCAGCTCCTGCCGAAGCCTGGCCGAGGTGGCCATTCGGAGTGTGTCGGGCCAAAGCTCTTCGGAGGGTTCGGAGTCCGGGGAGCCTTCTCCGTCCGGGAGGCTTCACACCACGGGCTCCGGCGTGCCGTATCCCTCGGTGGGTGAAGCACTCCGATCCAGAGGCTTCGGCGTGCAGTGGCCTTCGGTGACTCGAGGGGTTCAACCCGGAGGGTGCGCCTACCAAGCATTACTGGCTTCGGCAGTGAGACAGAACACCGGCTTCTCCAATACAGAAAATTGCCCTCTCTTGACTTGGTAGCCAGATGCCTGCTGAGCCAAATCATTGGCGACTGAATTGGCTTTTCTTGACACGTGAGATATTTTGAAATACACAAAAGTAGCAACTATGTCTAGACATTTGTCCAAGTAGCTATTTAGCAAACCATTAAAACATTAAGCATTCTTAGCTACTTGTTGTACTACTAATAACGAATCACCATACGCGTGAACATGTTTAGTGCCTACAGAGTCTAGTAGTTCAAGACCTAGCAACAAAGCCTCGTATTCGGCTTGGTTATTAGTGGATGAAAACTCTAGTTGGGCTGAGGTTTCAAAGTGCATACCATTAGGTGATATGAGAACCACTCCAATACCTTGGCCACCCTTGCAAGCCGAACCATCAAAATAGATTTTCCATGGTACTACCTCAACTAGAGCAATAGCATCACTCCCGCTAACATCTATGTGATGATCAACTATAAAGTTGGCTATGACTTGGCCTTTCATCGCTCTTAGGGGCTCGTAGGCCAAATCGTATTCAATCAACGTGTAAGCCCATTTTCCGATCCTTCCACTTAGAATCGGCTTCTGTAACATGTGTTTTATAACATCGGTTTGGCAAACGACAACACATGTGGTGGGGAGAAGATAATGGCGTAACTTGGTGCACGCGTAATAAAGTGATAAACATAATTGCTCCACAAACGCGTACTGGTTTCGGCGTCCAGCAGGCGGCGGCTCAAGAATGTTACGATGTACTCCTTCCCCTCCACCTCCTGGGTTAGCACGACTCCAATCACGCTGTCTTCGGCGATGATGTATAGCCGAAACGGAATCCCGGCCATGGGTGCTCTCACCACGGGCGGTGATGACAAGCACTCCTTGATCTTCTCAAAAGCACTTTGCTGGCTAGCCCCCCAAGTGAACTCGACTTAATTTTTTAGCAGGAGTATGGGGACAAAGGCATCAATCTTGCCGGACAAGTTGGATATAAAGCGACGCAAATAGTTCAACTTGCCTAGTAACGTTTGCACATCCTTCTTGCATGCCGGCGCTGAAACATTTCTAATATTTTCAAGTCTCTTGGGATCAATTTCTATGCATCTCTCATGAATCATGAAACCTAAGAACTTACCCATCGACACACCAAAAGCACACTTGAGCGGGTTCATTTTCAACCCATATTGTCGCATCCTATCGAAAGCAACCTTCAAATCGGCTAAATGGTTTCCCATAGCATCTGATTTGACCACAACATAATCGATGTAAACTTCTAACATGACTCCTAACAAGTCATGAAAGATCAAATTCATAGTGTGCTGATATGTGGCGCCGGCATTTTTCAAACCAAAAGTCATGACGATCCATTCAAATAAACCGACAAAACTAGGGCATCGAAAGGCAGTCTTGTAGACGTCCTCTTTGGCCATAAAGATTTGATTATAACCGGCATTGCCATCAAGAAAACTTAGTACCTTGTGTCCTGAAGCATCGTTGATCAGCATGTCGGCTATCGGCATTGGATACTCATCCTTTGGAGTGGCTCTATTCAGATCCCTGAAATCAATGCATACCCGTATCTTGCCGCTCCCTTTCTTCTCTACAGGCACAATGTTAGAAACTAATTCCATGTACCTGCACATCCTAATAAATTCAGCCTTGAGTAGTCGCTCCACTTCTTCTTTAACTCGGTCATAGACGGCCGAATTAAAGCGGCGGGGAGGCTGCTTATAAGGCCTAAATCTGGACTTGATGGGCAGCCGATGTTCCATGATTTCACGGCTTAGCCCTGGCATCTCGCTATACTCCCATGCGAAGCAATCAATGTACGACCGAAGTAACTTTATTACTTCAGCCTTTTCATCAGGCTGTAAATTTTGGTTTACAAAAGTCGACCTTGGGATGCTACCATCACCTATGTCAACCTCCTACAAGGGATCGGCCAACGCAAAACCTTGCCCTAATTTTTCTACTTCGCTAAAGTCCTCGATGGATTCGGCAATACTGTCTCTATTAGACCGATATTGCTCCACACAAGACTTTAGCCAATCTAGATTATTCTTGCTAGACATGACTATTAATACAAAAATAGCCGTGCTACTCCAGCCGGCTTACAGTCACTGGTACAAACCGTCCTCCGGATACACTAACAAAGTCATAATCCGAAAGTTCTCTACCTGATAGACACTCTACTTTGTTATGGACGGCGTCAATCGACACATCGGCCAATGCTACTTGGGCCGAAGTATCCGCGGGGATGACCTCCACCTCATCGTCGTCCCACTGTATCAAGCACTTGTGTAGGGTAGATGAAATGCAACAGTTTGCATGAATCCAGTCGCGTTCGAGCAACACGCTATATTTACCTTGCACGTCGACGACGAAAAATGCTGTAGGCAATGTCTTGTTGCCTACCGTCAACTCCATAGAGAGTACTTCCTTGGCCTCGGAGCTCTCACCGTTGAAGCTGTTGAGCATCAAGTTGGTCTTCTTTAGGTCATCTTCCTCCCTGCCAAGTTTCTTCAACAATGAATAAGGCATTAGATTAAAAGTTTCGCCGTCGTCAACGAGCATCCGGGAAATTAGCTTCCCATCGATGTGACCCCTGACATAGAGGGGCTTTAGATGGCGAGCCGAGTCCTCAGGCTTCTCGAATATGGCATTGCGTGGACCGAGGTTCAATTGAGCAACCTCGGCCTCATCCCATTGCAGGGCGAACTCGGTAGGTATTGTGACGATGTTGATGTCAATCGCCTGGGGTGCGGGTCCCTCATAGACGGGTGAGTAATCATCGTCGAGCATGTCATCGTCGTCGCTCGGACTGGGAGCCGGGTTGTTTATCTCAACCGGCTTCTCCCTCCATACCTGTTTGGTAGCTAGCCGAGGGCGGATCTCTTCGAAGATAGCATCACACTCGGCCTCAACTTCTCTCTCGCGCATCTCCTGTGCTCGTAGCCGTTGTAAGCATCTCTTTATGATTTGGACATGCCCAGAGGTGCCCAAGATGGTTGAGGCTTGGTGCTGGGTGCCACTGTTCGACTTCTGTTAATTCTGGCCAAAGTGGTACTGTGCCCTCCGGCCTTGGGCACCCTGTGTTCGGAGGTGGCTTCGCTGCGAACCCCGTATGATGGGCCGGCCTCGTTCAGCCGACCGAACCAAGCTTCGACACAAAGCTTGGCCGAAGGATGAGACCCACCTTCATCGGACCTTGGTGAAAAATCCTTCAGAATTGGGACTTCCTGAGACCCAACTCTGATGGTTATGGCTCGGATTCCCTGACTTCGGCCTCCGTGTGCTCGCACCCTTCGGCTTCGCTCTGCATGGTCTGGTTTGGAGGTATCACGGACAGTCTATGGAAGATACAGAGTTAGGTTGCGGAGGGTACCCAGATCCGGATATGTACGGAGCCCTCGGGGTCCCGCCCTGTCATACGGCGAAGGCATCGGTGGCTCTAGTGGCCTCGCCCACTGTGAGCCTAACCCGTTACCCGGACGGGGGTTCGACCAGGTCAAAGGTGTCTCGGACCACACCAGTGAAGGATCCTGCTAGGCCGGAGGTATGTTCGGCCAGTGCGGTCGAAGCCTCCCATCGGAGAAGTCCAATGCGGTGCAGGGCTCGACCATTGGGGGTCGAAGTTGTTGTATAGGGGACCCGACCACTGGGGCTCGAAGCTGTTGTATGAGAGGTTCGGCCATTGTGGCACGGAACCACCGTTCGGAGCATTAGGCCACTGTGGCCCGAAGCCTTCGTGTGGAGGGTTCACCTGCTTCGGCCCGAAGCCACCCTTTAAAGGTCTTGGCCCCTTCGGCTGCTTTAGCCTAGCGCGTGGACCTGCTTCCTTGGCCCTTCTCTGGTGTTTGTTCAACAGCATATCATATGTCACCTTCGGCCTCTTGCGAGCCTTAGCCAAAGGGGTATTAATATTCTGCTTCCACACTCCTACCTCTGGGTTCATTGGCACGAGTGTGCGAGTGCACGGTTCTCAAACAATCACATCTTTCCCTTTAGCAGACTCGGCCTGCTCTGGCCGAATCAACACCTTCTTCTCGCCGAGGTCAATGGCGTTGACTGGAAAAGGATCTTTATCCAGCTTCATCTTTGGATCATGATCTGTCTTAAATCGTCCTTCTTCTATGGACGATTGTATCTGCCGTCGAAAACATTGCAATCATTAGTATTATGAGAATATGAATCATGCCACTTACAGTATGGATGCTTCTTTAACTCATCGGCAGGTGGGATGACTTGACCCTTAGGTAACCTAAGGAGCTGACTTTTTAAGAGAAAATCAAATATTTTATCACATTTAGTTATATCGAACGAGTACTTGACCTCACTAGGTCTATTCATTGTGGGGGATGGCTGTAAATCAGAGCAAGTGACAGGTTTATTTTTAGTGTTCCAAACCCATTCGGCCGCGTACATGTCGGTCGAATCCTCCTCCTTTGACTCCTCCTCATCAGAGCATTCCATGATGTGAATTTCGGCTCTAGGCTTGCTAAACGTGTTAATAAATTTCTTATCTTTTCCTCGGCCTTCTTGGACCAGAGCCTACTGTAGAACTTAGCTAACTTCTAAAAAGTTCTGGTTATCTAATCTTTCTTTAATTTCATAACGCAACCCGCTAAAAGCTAACTCCGCCATGTCCCTTTCTGAAATATTAAGGCTAAAACATTGGTTTCTAGTATCCCTGAAACGCTTGATGTACTCATAGGCGCTCTCACTAGATTTTTGCTTAACCGATGTCAAATACGAAAGCCTAAGTTCTGTCTCACCTTTGTAGAAATAATCATGGAATTTCCTCTCTAAATCATCCCACGTGTGAATGGAGTTCAGCGGGAGAGCTGAAAACCAGGTGAAAGTTGTGCCGGATAGCGAGAGAGAAAATAAACTAACCTTTAGAACATCTATCCCGCTAACCTCTCCACACTGCGCCAAAAATTGACTAACGTGCTCTAGTGTGGTCTTGCTACCCTCGCCATCGAATTTAGTGAATTCAGGGATCCTATAGCCGCGGGTGTAGGGTACCGTATCAAGATGGTCAGGGTAGGGCTTACAGTAAACCCTAACCCGTCCCTTGGGCACGAAGCCAGCACACTCACTAAATAGCACGCGGACCCGCTCCTCTATATCATCTTGGTATGTCGCTTGTGCGCGCCTCTCATGTGGGGGCGCAACACGCGGTGGGATATCGGTGTGTCGGCCATGGGTGTCTTCCCTACGTGCTATTTGTACAACGTGCTCGTGTCCGGGCGTCTGCGCGTGTGGTGCGGGCAGCACAGGTATTGGCGCAGGTGGCGGTGGATGGTATGCAATATTACTTTGACCGTAGGTGTAATGATTGGTCTCGGCCGTAAGTGGTGAGGCCAGAGACATGATTGTGCCAGTGCTATCGTTAGTCCTATTGTATACATGGTTTGCCGGTGGTGCGCTAGCAATAGGAACTGGGGGTACGGCCTTAGTGAAGCCGAACCTTCTAAAAGTTGCCTCTACTTGGGAGCTTAATGCCGAATCTAAACGGTTGGCCAGCGAAGCGCTAACGGCTTGATCCACTGATGCGGCTATTTTCTGTTCAATTTCTAAGGAAGATAAATGAGGCGATACAGGGGTTACCTAGACCTGAGCGAGGTCGGGGGTGACGATGTCACGCTTGATGAAGCCTGCGCGCGTCTTGATGTAGCCCCCAAGCATCATGTCTTGGAGCGCCATTACCTTTGCCTCGATCTCTGCTCGGTCTGCTGCGGGGATATCTTCAAGTGTAGGTGACAATATGTTGCGGTTGTCGATATCCATGCCTCCTATTGCGTCCATCGGCGGTGTATACGTAGTAGTCGATGTAGATGTACCGGTGGCCGATGTAGACGTACTCATCATGTTGGCGTAGCTTTTCCCCAGCGGAGTCGCCAAAAACTATGTTGACACGAAAACGTGCCCCCGCACTTGGGTCAGTTCGATGATCCAAAAGTGCACAGATACTTAGGGACAGGCCTAAGCGTGACGTGGCACCGATGTCGCATTCCGACTACCCTTAATAGTGATAAGGGGGGTGGAGTCGCCAGGCAACTAGATTACACAAAATAATCCAATTAGCCGAAAGAAATAGATTAAACAGAATAAAATCAACAAACCAGTCGGAGCCCGTCGGGTTCGAAGTCTGATGCGAAGGGTGCGCCGAAGGGTACCTTCGGCGTCTGGTGCGATGTGATCCGCCGAAGGGTGCTTCAGCGTTCGGACTGATCTGGCCGAAGGTGTACAGTAACACCCCAAGATTTAAAAAGAAATAAAATAAAAGAAATATATTATTAAAGAAAATTCTGAATATTAATATTAAGGAAAACCCTTAAAGAGCCATATTAAAGCCAAACAGGGATGAATATTCAAAATCTAGACTTGAAAAATTTATGGGATAAACTAGAAGCCAAAACATAATTTTAGGAATTTTTACAAATTTTTATCAATAGGTATTCAACCCTTAATCAAATATATGAATTACTGGAATTATATTAAATCAGAAAACAATTTAAATTCTAAACGGGCCGCCAACCTCCAAAGTGCACCAAGCCCAGCCCAACCCAAGCTCGTGTCACTGACAAGCGGGACCCACCTGTCGGCGCACTTCCCCTCTCTCCTCTCCCGCCCGCGCCCGCCTGGGTCCCACCTGGCAGCCACTCGTTTCCCTCTTCCTCTCTTTGACCGACGGGGCCCGCCTGTCTGGCTTTCCTGTTTCGCTCACCCGCCGACAGGTGGGGGCCCCTGTCGGAATCATCTTCCTCGATGGAAAGGGGATCCCCTTTCCATCGCTGGCGACCCCCACCTTCCAAATCCGCCGCCGCCAGCTCCCCCTTGCCAAATTGGCGCCCGATCTCGACTTGCCGAGCTCCGGTGACCCCTTTCCATCCAGAGCAACGCGTTCTCGGCATGCATGGAAGGTGTTCTCGGGTATGGAAAGTTCACCGGCGGGAGGAAAAATGGAAACCATGGTTCCCTTCCTTTTAAACGCCGGCGAACCCCCTATATAAACCCCCTCCGGCCACCGCCCTCTGCCGACACCACCCAAGCCTTAGCCGGAGCCCTCCAGAGCGTCGTCGCCCATTTTTTGGCCTCCAGCTCTGCCTCACCTCTGGCCACCGATCGCCGCCGCCTCGGAACCCCTCCGCCCTAGCCACCACCACCGTCGAGATCGCCGGAGTTCGCCCGTCCCCGGCCACGCCTCCGTTGATCATGGAACCTACCGGATCGCCGTCGCCGTCGAGGACCCGAGGGATCTCCCCGTCTACCCCTCGCCGCCGGTCACCGTCCGTTGATCATCATCATCGCCGTAGGTTCGGTTGGAACTGTCATCATCTCCTCTTTCCATTTCAGCTGAAAACTAGGCCCGTAGGCGCTCGCTGGCGCTGTCGGCACCACAACCGAGCCTCGCCATCACCAGATATGAAGGGTATGTGGCCCCCCTACGCGCGTGCCATGCCGGATTGAATCCTGGTCGCACGATCACGATCGGAGCGCACAGGTTTAATCCCTTCGGGATTTAATCACAACCGTAGATATGGTCAAAGGGGTACGGGGCGATCGCAGCCGTCGATCGCTACTTAAACCCTTGGATCGATCTCGTGCGTCCACGCGTACCCCTTCACCCGTTTTAATCTCGGCCGTTCAATCTCATTAAACCCACCCGCCTCATAAAGTAATAAAGTTACTTCAGTCGTATGTCGATTGTTTTGCATGGGAGTATAGCGAAATGCTAGGGCTAAGCCGCGAGCTCGTAGAGCATCGGCTACCCATCAAGCCCGGGTTTAGGCCTTATAAACAGCCTCCCCATCGCTTTAATTCGGCCGTCTATGACCGAGTTAAGGAGGAAGTGGAACGACTACTTAAGGCTGAATTTATTAGGCCATGCAGTTACGCGGAATGGGTTGCTAACATTGTACCTGTAGAGAAGAAAGGGAGCGGCAAGATACGAGTATGCATTGATTTTAGGGATCTGAACAGAGCCACTCCAAAAGACGAGTATCCAATGCCAATAGCCGACATGCTGATCAATGATGCTTCAGGACATAAGGTACTAAGTTTTCTCGATGGCAATGCCGGTTATAATCAAATCATTATGGTCGAAGAGGACGTTTATAAGACTGCCTTTCGATGCCCTGGTTTTGTTGGTTTATTCGAATGGGTCGTCATGACTTTTGGGTTGAAAAATGTCGGCGCCACGTATCAGCACGCTATGAACTTATCTTTCAAGACTTGTTAGGATTCATGTTAGAGGTTTACACCAATGATGTCGTGGTCAAATCGGACGCAATGGGAAACCATTTAGCTGATTTGAAGGTTGCTTTCGACAGGATGTGACAATACGGTTTGAAAATGAACCCACTCAAGTGTGCTTTTGGTGTGTCGGCGGGTAAGTTCTTAGGTTTCATGATTCATTAAAGAGGTATAGAAATCGATCCTAAGAGACTTGAAAGGATTAGAAACGTGGCAGCGCCGGCATGCAAAAAGGACGTACAAAAGTTACTAGGCAAGTTGAACTATTTGCCTCGATTTATATCCAACTTGTCCGGCAAGATTGATGCCTTTGTCCCCATACTCCGGCTAAAAAATAAAGCCGAGTTCACTTGGGGGCAAGCCAGCAAAGTGCTTTTGAGAAGATCAAGGAGTGGTTAACATCACCACCAGTGGTGAGAGCACCCAAGGCCGGGATTCCATTTCAGCTATACATCGCCGCTGAAGACAGTGTGATTGGAGCCATACTAACCCAGGAGGTGGAGGCGAAGGAGTACATCATCACATTCTTGAGCCGCCGCATGCTCGACGCCGAAACTAGGTATGCATTTGTGGAGAGATTATGTTTATCACTTTTGTTGGTGTAAAAGATTACGCTAACAGGTTTTTGTAGAAGAAAAACTAACAAACGAAGTGTTTGCGAAGAGAACTGTTCTAAGCCTCCGAAAGGATAATAACTTAGAATAGTTCGAATGTGTGTATTGAATAACTTGTATTCGGTCCCTATTACAGGGTGAAATGGGGGGTATTTATAGGCCCAAACATTAAGGAAAAGACCTATTTACCCCTCTATTACAACCGACATAGTGAAAACTATTCGGTTCCCTTAATAGGGCTAAAATGGTAAAAGACTAATCTAATGAGAAAGAAGATAAGTCTTCCATCTTAGCTGGCAGAAAAGATCTTGAAAAGCCTTAGTTCGAAGATGTACTTCGAACCAATGCCTATCTTCGTACTTCGAACTGGGTTCCGGGTATCTTCGAAGATGATCGTCTGGGAACCTTCGAATCCGCTGTCTGCCTTTATGTTGCTTCGGTAATAACCCCGAAGATGAGATATTTTCCCCCAACAGTAGCCCCTCGAATACGCTTCTCCGTTTGACCTGTAACGTTAGGAGAGCAGTATACGGAAGGAAAATATAACCAAACATAGGGGTTATTGGTTTTTAGTTCATCTCCGAAATGCATGAAGATATAAATTCCGAATCAGTCTTAAGGTAATTGCTTTTCGAACTACCTTAGAACCGACTCAAGAAGTTCGAAAGTCTTTTAGACTTAGAGAAAATAGCCGTTAAGTTTCTGTTTCCAACGGAAACTGTAGTAAGCATTAATCTCGGAGAAAAGTAACGGCAGGAATGCGAAACGACATGGATTAACGGTAAAAAAGTGAAGTCTAGGCTATAAATAGAAGGCCTAAAACTTACCCGGTTACCTTTTCACCGTCTTCTCGCATCCAAAAACTTTTCGAGCCCTTTGAGTTCTTGAGCCCTAGCATCCATTTTCCCCAAAGCAATCCATCGATCGCAATGGTGAAGACTAAGGGATCTGCACCTCCATCGGCCTTGGCCCGGCAGCAGGCGGCTGCAGCAGCAGCGGCTGCAACGTTGACGGCGGCACCTTCGATTCCGGCGGTGACATCCATGGCGGCAGGAGGGAGAAATCCCCAAATCGTCGATGACCAAGGTCTGTGCCCGCCATCGACAAAATACTTGGATCAATCTTTCCAGTTGGGGCCTTCTACCTTCAAGAGAGAGTCACTGGCAATCGCAGTGGGAGGAAAAATTGGTAATGGAGTTATGATCCGGAAGCCAGGCAAAGAAATGATTCCATCGCCAAGACCCGGAGAAGTAGTGGTATTCGAAGCCTTCTTCGAAGCAGGTCTTAGCCTCCCTGCAGTGGACTTCCTGGCGGAGGTACTTGATCTGTTCCATGTAACCCTCCCCCAATTATCTTCGAATGGGCCTTGAGAGCCGAAGGGTGCGAAGGAAGGGCAGAGATCTTCGCTGCATTGCATAGAGCAACTTGCCAACCAAAAACCTTCGTAGGCCCCAGAGGTGAAAAAATAGTGGTATCCTTCGGCAGTATCAACTTTAGGCTTCGAGATGAGTATGCCCTTCAGTTTCCTGCCAAGGCCATCAATGCCAGATGGTATACTGATTGGGTTCTGAGATGGTTCTACACCGAAGTTGGGGCAAGCAGTCCTCTGGCCGGGCCCCTCAAAGAAATTCAATTCCGGAAGGAAGCTTTAGTGCAGCCCAACGAAGGTCAACTCGAAGCCCGTGTTAACCTGCTTCAAAAGATTAGCCGAATGTTAAGTATGCGAGACTTGGCCGAAGAATTCCTCGGCCTGCAAATTTCTCCGCTGATGGCCAACTGGCCTATCATCTTCGAGGATGACTCAGAAGGCGGTCTTCGCAAAATTAACTTGACTTCGAGCCCTTCAGGTAACTTCGAAACCAACATGTATTATACATATTTACTTCGAAGAAAGACTAATTTGAATTATTTATTTTTTTAGCTTCTTCAGCCCCTATTACTTCAGAGCAAATTGTAAGGGCTTCGGAGAAGATTTTGGGTGCCCCAACTCCGACTGAAAAAGAATGGAGAGTTAAATTGGTCGGGAGTTGGGAGAGGTTTAACAGAGTATGGGGAATGTTGGAGTTGACTCCGCCCCCTCTGATGGACTGGGTGCCTTCGGAGAAAGGACCCAAGAAGAGGATAGCCGAAGCCGGAGCTTCGAGCTCCGCAAAGACTCCGGTGAAGAAAGTGGCTCGGAAGCCTAGAAAACCTGCATCTTCGAGCCAAAGAACCTCAACCTCTGGTTCTAAAGAAGATGAAGGTAAACTATTAGTGAGGTTGATTGATGAAGATGCGGCTCAGAAAAATATTCACATTGAAGATACTGCAGGTATGCCGGAGTCCCAGGCTAATATTGAAGAAGTGAGAGCTCCGGATGCTCAAGGAGAAGAGCAAATTGAAGCCCCTGTGGGCGAAGATGAAGTTGAAGTTACTACAACTTCAATTGTGGATGAAGGGAGGACTGCTCACGGAGATACTCCGGCAGTTGAAGTTTTAACTATGGATTCAGACGAAGACATCACCTTTGATCCTCCGAGTAGTCCGGTGCTCGATCCCCCCCAGAATGTCGAAGGTAAACTTCGCATAATTCTCTTATTATTTTCTGCAAAATTATACAATGTATAATACCTTTGCTTTTGCAGAGCCCCCTTCTGTAGAAGTACATCACGAAGATCCAATTCAAGGGCCTTCGACAACTTCGGAGCCGCGCCCGGAGGTCACTCAACAGGGGCCTGGAAGGGGTAAAAGACATATAGAGCCTCTCCCTACTCAAGGATCAACTTCGTCTGAATCAACAGATGAAAGTGAATCAACTAAGGGGGGGCCATCTACCGAAGTTCCAAGGACCTCAGGATAATGCTCCGGAGCTTCACCAAGCAGGGATGACCAAGAAGCTTCGGCAATGCTCCCTCTTTTAACTCCTTTTTTGGAGCAAAGAACAGGGCTTCGGACTCTGCTCAAACCTTTAGGTCGAGTGAGTCGCGAAGTCGGGGAGACAGAGCTGGTAGCAAAATTAAGCAGGGCGAAGAGTTCGGAGCTTAACGTTGCTTTGGAACGAGCAGCCTACCAGGTACGGAGCACCTTCGAACCAATAGCAAATTATACATGAATAATTTCTTACTTCAGTTTTTTCTTTTCTTAGCAAGCGGTCTTGGCCCGCGCTGCAACTTTATCGAGCGAAAATGAAATTGCTCAGCTTCGGGAAGAAAATGAAGCTCTCAAACGCAACTTATCTTTCTCCGAAGCTAGAATGGTTCAAATGGATAACATGATTTCAACGGAGCGTAGGGCCAGACAGGGCTTGGAGGCTGCTAATAAAGAGCTCGAAGCAGAAAGAATCGTGCTTCGAGCAGAAATTGAAAAAGTGCGGTTGGAGCATGCTAGTGCTGGGTCCGAACTTGTGAGGCTCCAAGAGGAAGCTAGCCAACTCCTAAATCAGAAGAATATTTTAACTACGGAGAATGCTAGGATTTCCGGAGTTCTAACGGAAACAACTTCAAGCAAGGATGCATTAATCGAAGAAAAGCTTAAGTCTGAGAAGGTAGCTACGGAGGTCATAGAACAAATGCTAGGGGTTCTAGAGTACTTCGGTACTACTGGATCACTCCCTTCAGATGACAACGTCACTCTGCTGCGCCGGCTAAAAAGGATTCAAGGAGCAGCGAAGCAAATGAAGACGGCAGGCATTCGTTATGGAGAACTCTCCGGACAAGTGTCTGCCCTCGGACTACTTCGTTACTACGAGGATTTGGGCTGAACAATCACTCCGAGCACAGAGGGCTCCATTACCTTCGACGACGAGCGGCTTTTAAATCCTTCCGAAGGCGTGACTGCTGCCTGGCGAGCCTTTCAAACCTCATGGAGAGCCGAAGGTCGTTCCACGATCAAAGCTTGGATCGATGAAGGCCAACGCCAGAAGCAAGTTTGGAGCCGAGCTTCGAGCAGTCAGCCTCCTCCGAACCCGCAGGTTTAGGAATCATTTAGGATTTTTGACTATGTAAAGCTTCATGTTTGTAAACATTTATCAATGAAAATCTTGTTTGTCATATTTTTAGGCTTTGCCTCTTATGGAAGATATCGAAGTGTTAGAGCTTAACAACGAACTTCGCTCATTATGGAACACCTTCGAACTTCTAAAGAATTACAAGCGTCCTCGATTTCTAATTCCTCGAGATGACTCCGGCGTAATTGCGCCCGAAGTAATCAAAGATGTAATGTCTTATATTAAAGAGGAAGAGAAAGAGGTTAACGCAAACACCTCATCTTCTGAAGACACTAATTGGTCTGAAGACGAAGGTGAAGCTCGAAATAAAAGATCTGAAGATCTTAGAAGCTGGGAAAGAAGCCCTGAACGGCTTCGAACTTGGGCCGAGCTTCAACAAGAGCAGAAGGATTTTAGAGCTTCGAAGGGGAGGAAAAGAGTTAAACGTAAAGTTATTAGAACTTCCGATGTTGGAACTAGTCGTTCCACCCCTAGCTCTAGGGACCGAAGAGGTCTCCGATTTCTTCTTGGTATAGATACCAATTTTTCATAGTGTAATCTGTAAACACATTTATTTCAGTAATGAATGCCGATTTAAAATTGTCTCCATATTTACTAGCCCCTCTTTGGGTATAAGCAACTTCGAAATGTATTCAAAGATGGTTATGCGCAAAGAAAAAACTTCGGAGTACAATTTTTTGGGGCTTCGGAGCCCCTCTGTCATTTAAAGATCTTTTAAAATCTTATGAAATGTCTTCGACTTTTTGCAGTCGGAAGAATGGCAACTTAGTACCTTTGTTTAATGAAAGAAATCACTTGAGATAACTTCCAGGACACTTTAGTGCCTTAAAAAATTTGTCACTTCGGACTATGTTGACAGACATTCGAAGCTCATGGCTCAAATTCTGTTTTGCTTTAGCCACCTTCAGCTTATTTTTGCTATCTCTGTCGAACCAATGGTTCGGAGTTTGCAATGGTCTCTTTGGACTCTTTTTACGGATGTCTACCAGCCAATGGCTTGGACTCCGTATATTTTGGCCACCTTCGGCTCTTTTTACAGAAGTCTACCAGCCAATGGCTTGGACTTCGCAGGTTTTGGCCACCTTCGGCTCTTTTTACGGAAGTCTACCAGCCAATGGCTTGGACTCCGCAGATTTTGGCCACCTTCGGCTCTTTTTAAGGAAGTCTACCAGCCAATGGCTTGGACTCCGTAGGGTGTGGTTTTGGGCTCTTTTACGGATGCCTACAAGCCAGTGGCCTGGGCTCCGGATTATGCCAGCCCCCACGTCGGAAGCTTCGAACTTTATGGGTTCGAAGTCCGAAAATACAACCCAGCTTCATGACACTTCTCTCTCGGTCGACCCCGTGGTTCCAGTGCATCCACTTGGAAGCTGGAAGTCTTCTTCAGAGGAAGGCACTATCAGGATCATATGCTTTATTGATTTAGAAGATGATTTCAAGCAAATTACAAGGAGCCCTTATGCGAAGTATCGCTTTAGGTGCTCCGCATGCCAAGTATGTGCTAACTCTTCACCTTCTAAATTAGCTAATTTAAATGAACCAGGGCGCCCTGAACGGACAATTAGGTATGGACCTTCCCATTTATTCCCTAACTTCCCTGGTGCTATAACGCTTCGTAGAACAAGATGACCCGGTCTTAGTTCATTGAGCTTAACCTCCGGGTCATACCAAGCCTTCGTCTGCTGATGATACTTTGATAAATTAGCTACAGCTCGAAGTCTTGTTTCTTTTGACAAATCTAACGAAGCTTGCCTTTCCTCTTCACTGTCCGGTTCGGTGCTGCGAAATGATCCCCCTTTGAGCTCCGTTGGAGTCATAGCTTCATCTCCGAATAGTAGTCTGAACGGAGTAAAACCTGTGGACCTTGTTTGCGTAGTCCGAATGGACCACAGAATCTTCAGAAGCTCTTCGGTCCACAGTCCCTTTGCTAATCCTACTATTCTTCGATTTAGCCCTAATAAAATATTTCCATTGGCTCGCTCTACGGCTCCATTAGACTGAGGATGCCTCACTGCAGCAAAACATAGCTGAATGCCTAGATCTTCGCAAAACTTCCTAAAGGGTTCTGCGTCGAATTGTGTTCCATTATCAACTGTGAGGTATCTAGGCACTCCGAACCGGCAAATAATGTTCTTCCAGAAGAATTTTTGTACATTGTTCGAAGTGATAGCTGTTAAGGGTTCTGCTTCCACCCACTTAGAAAAATACTCAATAGCTACCACTGCGAACTTTAGATTTCCCTTTGCTAACGGAAAGGGACCAATTAAATCCATACCCCATCTGGCCATAGGCCATACCGGAGCAATGACTTGAAGAGCTGTTGGTGGGCGATGACTCCGTCGACCCATCCACTGGCATCCTTGACAAGTGCGGACCAAGCTCTCCGCATCAACTGTTATTGTGGGCCAATAAAGCCCCTGGCGAAGTGTTTTTCCTGCCAGAGCTCTAGGGGCTAAATGGCTTCCACAAAGGCCTTCATGAATTTCTCGAAGAATTTCTTGGCCTTCGGCTTGAGATATGCATCGGAGTAGAGGGGAACATACTCCGGCCTTGTATAATATACCGTTGATTATCTAATAGTTTCTGGCTCTGAGCTTTAATCTTGACAACTGGGGTTCTTCGGGCAAATTTGTTCCTCCTTGCAAAAGTTCCATGATCGAATTTTTCCAATCTGCACTAGGAATGCAAAGAATCTCCGCAGAGGGATTTTGTGGCACCGAAGGTATATTGAGCTCCTCATAGAAAGCTTCTTCGGGCACATTCACAGCTCCGGCTGCAGCCTTCGCTAAAATGTCCGCTTGCACGTTTTCCGCTCTTGTTATACTCCGAATGGAGATACCCTTGAAGTGTGCTTCGATTTTACGGATTTCTTCTAAGTACTTTGCAAGCTGTGGATGCCGAACTTGGAAACTTTTGTCTACGTGCCCTGCTACTATCTGAGAATCTGTCTTTATAATTATTCTTGTAGCCCCTAGAGCACGTGCTTTCCGGAGTCCCAATAAAATCCCTTCGTACTCCGCTATATTATTGGCAGACTTAAAGTTGAGTCTTGCTGAGTACATTGCTCTTTGCCCTGACGGTGAAATCAACACTGCCCGAATGCCTGCTCCGGATGCTTGGAAAGCCCCATCGGAGTAAACAGTCCAAACTCCATCACTTGACTTCTCCGGAGCCAAATTCGCAGGTGGAGTCCACTCTGCTACGAAGTCTGCTAGGACTTGGGATTTGATAGCTGTCCTTGCCAAGAAAGATATGCCGAAGGGTGCTAGCTCAACTGCCCACTTTCCAATCCTTCCAGTGGAATCTTTGCTTTAGAGCATATCTCCTAAGGGATACGAAGTTGGTACAATTACATTGTGAGCCAAAAAATAATGTCTTAGCTTCCTCGAAGCCATTATCAGAGCATAAACGAACTTCTCAAGTTCGGAGTATCTTTTCTTCGCTCCTGATAATGCTTCGGATACAAAATAAACAGGATTTTGGACCAACTTCCCATTGAAATCCACTTCTCTGACAAGGACTGCGCTGACAGCTGAACCTGTAGCTGCAAGGTACAGGAGTAGGGTTTCGTCCGCAGTAGGCACCGTGAGTGTAGCAAGATTACTGAGATAGTCTTTAATATCTTCGAAGCTTTTCTGACACTCCGGTGTCCATGCAAAATCTTCGGACCCTTTCAATGCTTTGAATATAGGCAAGCTCCACTCCGTAGACCTTGATAAAAACCTGCTAAGTGCGGCCAGACGCCCAGTCAGCTTTTGCACTTGCTTTAAATTCTCCGGAGGAGCCATCTTCTGCAGCGCAGTTATTTGAGTAGGGCTAGCTTCAATTCCCCTGCTTGAAACTAAATACCCTAACAATTTTCCAGCCTTAGCTCCGAATATACATTTTTTGGGGTTAAGACGGATCCCACATGCCCGAAGGCTATTGAATGTTTCTGCTAAGTCTAGGCTATGTTGGTGCTTTAAAGCACTCTTTATTACAATATCATCCATATAGGCCTCCACATTGCGACCTAGCTGATGACCTAGAGCCTTAGCAACTAATCTTGAAAAAGTAGCCCCAGCATTTCTTAGGCCGAAGGGCATTCTTACATAACAAAAGACTCCCGAAGGAGTTACGAAGCTTGTCTTGATTTCATCTTCGCGCTTCAACCATATTTGATGATAACCAGAATACGCGTCGAGGAAGCTTAGTAACTCCGAACCTGCGGTGGAGTCAACCAATTGATCAATTCGGGGCATGGGGTAGGGGTCACGTGGGAATGCTTTATTCAAGGATGTGAAATCAATGCACATGCGCCACTTCCCAGAAGACTTCTTTCTGACGAAGACTGGGTTGGCTAACCATTCTGTGTGAGCCACTTCTTTGATAATCCCAGCCTTCAACAATTTTTCAACTTCGTCCTTAGCTAGAGCAGCTCTTTCTGCGGACATCTTCCGGAGACCTTGTCGAACAGGCCGGGCCTTCGGGTTTACAAGTAAGCTGTGTTCAATGATATCCCGATCGACTCCGGTGATATCTTCGTCAGACCAAGCGAAGACATCCAAATTTTCTTCCACCACCTTTTCCAAGGAGGTTGCAACTTTAGGAGGTAAATCTTTACCAAATTGAAAAGTATACTCTTTACCATCTTTAACAATGACATTCGTTGCAATCTCTCCTTCGGGACTTGGTCTCGGAAAGGACTTCTTCGAAGCTTCGGAGGAGGCTGAAAAAATTTCTTCATTATCCTGCACACTGTTTACTTGCCTCGGATCAAGAGGGGGACCATGACCATATTCCGCCCTCTGAGAAATGGCTTGATCTCCAAAGATTGTAAGGACTCCTGCTTTTGTGGGCATCTTCATGCACAAGTAATTGTGATGCGCCACAGCTCCGAACTGGTTCAGCATGCCTCTTCCGAAGATGACGTTGTAAGCATACGGGGCATCTATCACATCGAAGATTACTTCTTCAGTCCGGGCCAATAAACCTTCTCCGAAGGTAACTTCCAGGCCTATCTGGCCAAGTGCATCAAGGGGGGGGTCCTGCGAAGCCTTGCAGAGGACGAGCCGCTGGAAGGAGATGCTTCCTGGAAATGCACAACTGATCGAAGGCTTGAACAAAAATGATATCTGCCGAACTACCTCCATCAATCAGCACCCTTCGAATTTCCGTACCCGCAATATCAGCAGTGATAACCAATGGATCTGCGTGCGGGAACTTAATACCAGCTGCATCCTCCGCAGAAAAGGATATCGGAACGTGAGACCACTCCGGCATTGCAGCTGCAGATGACGAAGTCCCAATATGACCTACTTCCCGAACGTAGTCTCTTCGCTGTCTCTTGGACATGCTTCCGAGGGTACCTCCTCCAGAGATAGGGAGAACTACTCTTTTTCCTCTATCTTGCCCTTCCTCTTGCTTCGGAGGTGGCATAACATTGGCCACCGGAGGGTGCCTTGCAGCATCAAAAATTTCTATCCGCGCCACAGCCTGGACCGGCTCTAGGCGCGTTGCAGCTGGACTTCGGTCGGTACTGCCTCGACCCGAAGTTCTCTCTAAGTACTCTCCCCTTAGGGTAAGTATAGCCTTGCAAGTATCAGTTGCATGGCTTCGATTTTCTCCGTGAATGCAGCAGAAAAGGGTCTGGCCCTTGCCAGCCGTTTTCCCTGGCGTCCTCCAGCCGCTGGCCTTGTTCCCCGTAGACTGTGGAGCTCTTGGTGCAAACTTCTGTGGGGGTGCAATATTCATGACTTCAGAACGAGGGTGCTTTTGCCCTCTTCTCCGATCATGTTGCACTTCGAAGACTGGTTCCTGCGGCTGTGCCGAAGTTTTCACTTCTACTTTGACTTCTTGCAATATAGACGAAGTAGCAGCAGTACTCCGAAGCCAACCCTCTTCTGACCTCGCATACTCCTCGAAGTATGACATCAACTGAGAGACCGAGGAGATGCTTTTCCGATGAATCTTATCCAGAAGGCCTTGATGACTGACGCCTTCCCGAGCTGCATCAACCACTGAAGATGCGGACAGCCCCCGAATTTGCGACTTCGTATGAGCGAAGCGCTTAAAGTACTGTCTCAATGTTTCTCCGGGGAGCTGTTTCACCTGGAAAAGGCTTCCTGTTGACATAGGAGGCACGAAGGTGCCCTGAAAGTTGCTTATAAACTTCTTCTTCAGCTGCGACCATGAATTGATTGATCCTGGCCCCAAGGACCAGAACCATCTCAATGCCACTCCTTGAAGAGCCAAAGGGAAGCACTTTGCCATGGTGTCTCGAACACCTCCGCTAGCCTCAATTGCTAGGGCATAAGAACGAACGAACTCTCCGAGATCTTCATCTCCGGCATACTTAAAGAGCTTCAAAGTTTTAAACTTTGGATCAAAGCGAATCTTCTGCAGCTCATGATGCAGCGGAGATTCATTGTCGAAAGAGGCGTTCTCCGGGGCTTCGGGATAATCAAGATCGTCGTCTTCGGGCACTTCTGGGATGGTTGGGGTGGCTTGAGAGCGAAGCCTGCTCGCAGCTTCTTGTCGCCACCTTGCCACTTCAGCTTGAAGGTTGGCCATTTGAGTGGCCATATCTCCAAGATTATTTTCATTTCCTCCGGAAGGATCTTCCGGGTCTTGAGAACTGGTCGGATCAGTTCGAATCGGGATGGAGGGTGGAGAAGGGACTCCGGGTGGTCGGAGTATGGAAGGGGTTGGCGGAGAAGCTTCGTATGTTCGAGGGATGGAAGCCCCTTCCGGAGTTTGCGGAGGGAATGTCGAAGGCCCTCCGACTTCAACTGTGTCGAAGGGTATCTCTCCGGAGATCCGAGAGGACCTCCGAGTGGGATTGCGGGGTGCGCTCCGCTTAGGAGGCATGATGTAAGAAGTTGGTAGAGAACGAAGTTTTTCGGACTAGGTTCCCCACGGACGGCGCCAACTGTTGGCGTAAAAGATTACGCTAACAGGTTTCCGTAGAAGAAAAACTAACAAACGAAGTGTTTGCGAAGAGAACTGTTCTAAGCCTCCGAAAGGATAATAACTTAGAATAGTTCGAATGTGTGTATTGAATAACTTGTATTCGGTCCCTATTACAGGGTGAAATGGGGGGTATTTATAGGGCCAAACATTAAGGAAAAGACCTATTTACCCCTCTATTACAACCGACATAGTGAAAACTATTCGGTTCCCTTAATAGGGCTAAAATGGTAAAAGACTAATCTAATGAGAAAGAAGATAAGTCTTCCATCTTAGCTGGCAGAAAAGATCTTGAAAAGCCTTAGTTCGAAGATGTACTTCGAACCAATGCCTATCTTCGTACTTCAAACTGGGTTCCGGGTATCTTCGAAGATGATCGTCTGGGAACCTTCGAATCCGCTGTCTGCCTTTATGTTGCTTCGGTAATAACCCCGAAGATGAGATATTTCCCCCCAACAACTTTATTACACGTGCACCAAGTTACGCCATTATCTTCTCCCTACGACATGTGTTGTCGTTTGCCAAACCGATGTTATAAAGCACATTATACAGAAGCCGATCCTAAGTGGAAGAATCGGAAAATGGGCTTACGCGTTGATTGAATACGATTTGGCCTACGAGCCCCTAAGAGAGATGAAAGGCCAAGTCATAGCCAATTTTATAGTTGATCATCACATAGATACTAGTTGGAGTGATGCTATTGCTCTAGTTGAGGTAGTGCCATGGAAAATCTATTTTGACGGTTCGGCTTGCAAGAATGGGCAGGGTATTGGAGTGGTTCTCATATCAACTAATGGTATGTGCTTTGAAACCTCGGCCCGATTAGAGTTTTTTTCCACTAATAACCAAGCCGAATATGAAGCTTTGTTGCTAGGTCTTGAACTACTAGAATCTGTAGGCGCTAAGCATGTTCACGCGTACGGTGATTCATTATTAGTAGTACAACAAGTAGCCAAGAATGCTCAATGTTTAATGGCTTGCTGAATAGCTACTTAGACAAATGCCTAGACATAGTTGCTACTTTTGATGATTTCAAAATATCTCACGTGTCAAGAGAAGCCAATTCAATCGCTAATGATTTGGCCCAGCAAGCATCTGGCTACCAAGTCAAGAGAGGAAAATTTTCTGTATTGAAAAAGCCGATATTTGGTCTCATTGCCGAAGCCATCGATGCTGGACAAGCGCACCCTTCGGGTCGAACCCCTCGGGTCACCGAAGGCGGCCTCAAGCCGGAGCCCCTATATTGGAGTGCTCCGCCCACGAAGGGACCCGGCACGCCGAAGGCCATAGTCCGAAGCCTCTCGATCGGAGAAGGCTCCCCAGGGCCGAAACCCTCCGAAGGGCTTGGACCCAACACACTTCCAACGGCCACCTCGGTCAGGCTTCAACAGGAGCTGGAATGGCTCGGGGGGCACCCCGGAGTCGGTATTGTAGGAATTTCTTCAAAAGGTGAACCAGCGAGGCCCTCTGAAACCTGTAAGGGAGATTGGAGAGTCCCAATCGTCCAATATTTGAGAGACCCTAGCCGAAGGGTTGATCGGAAGGTTTGGCGCCAAGCATTCAAATTCGTGTTGGTAAACGACACATTGTATCGCCGAACCATCGACGGAGTGCTATTGAAATGTTTAGACCATGAGAAGTCCCAGGTGGCTACAGGAGAAGTCCATGAGGGGCTTTGTGGCACTCACCAGTCGGCCCAAAAGATGAGTTGGATGCTCAAAAGAGCGGGTTTTTTATTGGCTGACTATGATTGAAGATTGTTTCAAGTACTACAAAGGGTGTGAGGCATGTCAGAAGTTTGGCAACATCCAGTTAGCTCCTGCCTCATTACTCAATAATATTGTCAAGCCATGGTCGTTTCGAGGTTGGGGTTTAGACTTCATCGGCCAGATCTACCCTCGTTCCTCAAAGGGGCATCGGTTCGTGTTGTTGGCGATAGATTACTTCACCAAATGGACCAAGGCCGTACCTCTCAAGATCATGACTCATAATGAGGTACACGATTTTATTTTAAAGCACATCATACATAGATTCGGCGTCCCTCAAACTCTTACTACGGATCAGGGTAGTTCATTTGTTTCTAAAGAAGTGAGGGACTTCGCCGAATACTATGGCATTATGTTGATAAACTCTTCACCTTACTATGCTCAGGCCAATGGACAGGCCGAGTCTAGGAATAAAGCCGTTATTAAGCTTATTAAGAAGAAAATTGAAGAGTTTCCTAAAAGATGGCATGAAGTACTTTCCGAGGCATTATGGGTTTGTAGGATTGCAAAGCACGGTGCCACCAAGGTTAGTCCAAATGAGCTGGTATATGGACAAGAGGTCATTCTGCCTGTGGAGCTAGATCTTGGCTCCTTAAGAGTGTTAAAGCAAGACGGCTTATCGGTCAATGAGTATGAGGCTCTTCTGAAGGATAATCTAGAGGAAGTGACCGATAAAAGGCTAAGGGCATTAGAAGCCATAGAAGTAGACAAGAAGAGAGTAGCTAGAGCCTACAATAAGAAGGTCAAGCCGAAATCGTTTCAAATAGGAGACTTGGTATGGAAGACGATTTTGCCTTTACGCACGAAGAGTCCCAAATTTGGCAAATGGTCACCTAGTTGGGAAGGTCCTTTTAAGGTAGCCGAAATAGCTCCCGGCAACGCATACGTGTTGGAATCCCCGAAGGGAGAGCGGTTTTGAAGAGCTTTGCATGGTAGATACTTAAAAAGGTATTTCCCAAGTGTGTGGCAAACATCATAAAGTGTTGGAAAGCCGATACGAATGGTATCGTCTTCAGCTCGTTGTGCTTTTAGTTCACTAGTTCACTAAAAGGCATGGGGGCATGTCTTGATAGCAAAAAATTGCATTAATGGCTAGATTGTCAAAATATCAATTTTGGTGATTTGGGCCAAAAATACACATGTCCAGGGTCTATCCGAAGCCCTACAGGGCTGAAGTCCATCAAGCTGTGGGCTCCGAAAGCCTCTAGCCAGCCCATGGGGTTCGACTAGGAAGCCTTCAGAGGCCCACGCTACCGAAGCTTCGGAAGCCTTCGGAGGCCCACGCTACCGAAGCTTCGGCCCGAGGAGCAAGCCTCGACGGGCCTGGCCGAAGCTCACACTATCGAAGCTTCGTCCCGAGGAGCAAACCTCGATGGGCCTTGCTGAAGCCCACGCTGTCGAAGCTTCGGCCCGAGGAGCAAGCCTCAACGGGCCTAGCCGAAGCCCACACTACCGAAGCTTCGGCCCGAGGAGTAGGCCTCGACGGGCCTGGCCGAAGCGCACCACGGTAGAGATAGAGCTGTTTGCATCGCTAGCTCAATCTATATCTCTATCCGGCCAAATTAATAGCAGATTAAATTGTGAGTTAACCCCCTATAAATAGAGAGGCATAGCCGGCGTGGAGAACCCCCCCCCCCAACTCAAACCAAACCAAAGTCATGCTTTGATCGTACCTTTACTTTTACCTTTACTTTTCTGTACCACTTCGTGGGTTTGCCTGGAAGCCCTCCGTCCGCCGCTACAGAATAGTGGTAAGCCTTGGTACTTCACCCGTGAAGTCCCCGTTAATCTACGTAACAGATTGCTATCGCCTTGTTACTTCGCCTGTGAAGTATTCGCTAATCTGCGTAATAGATTGCTACCTTCGCCACCCGTCCAAGATTCGGTCCTAAGGCTGAATTGGTACTTCGCCTCATCTCTGTTGCAGGTTCGCACGTTCGGAGCCCCTTCGCCGGAGGTGCCCGGAGCTGAGATATCGGTTCTAGAGATCCCCAGGACACCCTTCGACAGGATCACAGGCTACAACAAACAGGCTCTGCTCGCATACTTCGCCGTGATAGGCTTCGCCACGAACATACTCCGCACCAGATGAAGTTGCACCCGCATGTGGCCTTCGCGTCACAACTCTGTAATCCGCTGCATCGGAGATCGCACGCCAAACCCCGTTGTTCAAAGGTGATCACCATGTTCAGATCCGTTCGGAGTCTACCTTCGTCCGGATCAGTCCGAACGTCGAAGCACCCTTCGGTGGAGCACTTCGCACCAGACGCCGAAGTTACCCTTCAGCGCACCCTTCACATCAGACTTCGAACTAGGAGGACTCCGACTGGTTTGCAGATTTTAACTTGTTTAACTTATTTCTTTTGGCTAATTGGATTATTTTGTGTAATCTGGTTGCCTGGCGATTACACCCCCCTTGTCACTATTAAGGGTAGTCGGAACGCGGCATCGGTGCTACGTCACGCTTAGCCCTGTCCCTAAGTATCCGTGCACTTTTGGATCACCGAACTGACCCAAGTGTGGGGGCACGTTCTTGTGTCAACACACTAATGTAGCTTAATTCGTGCATTTAGACCCTTAGTCATTATTCATGTTAGGGAAAATTGAAAAAATGCCATTACAATTTTTTGTATTTTGAAAAACGCCACTATGAATGACTGTGGTAGGTCTCTTCTGCTAGTGTCACACACATGGCATATTTCAAAACTGTAAAAATTGTAATGGCATGAAAAATTTTGGCCCTTCGTGTTATGGTATGTCTTTGAGATAGTTTATGGTGTTTGGTTATATTTTTGAAGTTGCGGCTCATTGGATATGATAAAATCTTATAAATTACCAATCATGGATGTCCATATTACAAGGGAAACTCTACTAAAATTTTTAATAAATTTGAGACTTAGATAATGCAAAGTGTTTTGTGTGGCATGTTGGGTATGTGGATACCTGGGGTGTTACAATTGACACCAGAGCCTAGGCTTTAGATTCTAGGGAAAATAAAGGTTAATTTGACAAAAATGTACATACAAGAAGGGTATGGATTCATTTAACTTGCATACTACTTGTTTTTGAAGTTCAAATGGTTATAATTTTCTTATTCCTTTGATGTTTGATGTGGTATATTGCTAATTACTTAATGTGTGATAGAACATATTACTTATTTGTTGTATTGATTCTCTAATGCAGTTGATACCATTACTCTTGCGGGTAATTGAAATTGATGTTCCGCTTGTTTTAGATGTGTGTGAATTTATTGGCTTCTCACCATGTTCTTAAATAATTTGTACTTCATTATAGTGATATAGTACTATGTGCTTGAGTGGTGAAGTTGTCAAGATGTTTTATTGTAGCTTTGGTCTGTAGGACTCGATGTTTTTTATGCTTATGTGAGTGAGAGTAATATGGATTTGTATCTTGGTTGAGTGAAGGAATTATGTAGTGTATTCCCTAACAATGTTGAGTGAGATGGACAAGTATTTGTGTTATAATTGAACCATCTATTTTCAAAGTAAATAATTAAGTGATGGATTGATTGGCCACCATATTATGCACCTTAACTAACTGCTCTTGATTTTTCTTAGATGGGGGGATTGTTCTGTGCCTCGGCTTATAGCTAGCACTACTACAAACCGTCACTGTAGTGGCGTTGGGCAAAACCACTGTAGTGGCGGACCATTAGATGCCCACCACTACAGTTGCTGGTGCTGACGGCAGCACTGGTGCCCGCCACTATTGTTGGTAAAGTAGTGGCGGTCGGTGCTGACGTCATCCCGGACCACCACTATTGTACCAATAGCAGCGGCGGGCACTGGTGCTGCCCGCCGCTGCTAATATGGCCGCCACTAAAGTATTGATGACATCACTTGCGACCGCCACTACTATTCTAGCTATAAATGCGCAGCTTCTTCCTCCCCGAGCTCTACCGGAGTTCGCATTTAATTTTGTCCGTACAATGGCGACAAAAATCTAGATAAAGAGGGGGTAGGCTTTGTTTTCGTTTCTTTTGAAGGATCTCATTCTAGGAGGTAAATCCATGCCAAATCTCACATTTATTTTGTATTTAATCATGTATACAATGAGTTATTAGCGTTTTACTAATTTAGGGTTTGTGAATAGAAATTTTCAAATAATCTTCCATTTACAGTGTTACCTTCTGCCAAATGAACAAATATGACCCTTCTCACAATTATTCATCTCTTGTATATTGATTTACGTCATTTTAATCTCTTTTTTTAATTTGATTTATGATTATAGATCTAGAGTTATGTTGTTTGGAGAGAGAGAAACCAATATAGTTAATTTATTTAATAATTTTTTCTGCTTTATAAATAGTTTTAATTAAAGCATTGAGGATTTTTAATTAATGTTGTTATGAGCGATAATAAATCAATATATTTCAATTTGTAAATTACTAAAATTAACAATAATGAATTTATTAATATTTTTTCAAATAATATATGTTTTAGATGGAGCACAGGTCCTGGATGTACTCGTCCAACGACGGAGATGTGGTGGCATATTTTAACAGAGTAACTGAATTTACTGAAGCTGCCGCACAATATGCTTCCCGTCAGAGTGAAGAGGCAATATATTGTCCTTGTAAGGTTTGTAAAAACGAAGCGATGTATCCGTGTTCTGATCGTGAAACCATACGATTTCACTTGTTGAAAAATGGTTTGTGGGATCACAACATTGTGTGTTATGGGTTATACACAGCAGTGGCGGGCAGATGAGGTAGCTTGCCCATTACTGCTGTTGACACAGTGGTGGCGGGCGCGCTGACATTATCTGCCCGCCACTGCTATTGATAACAGTAGTGGCGGGCAGATGAGGTCAGCGCGCCCGTTACTGCTGTTGACATAGTGGTGGCGGGTGAGCTGACCTCATCTGCCCGCCACTGCTGTTATCAATAGTAGTGGTGGGCAGGTGAGGTCAGCGCGCCCGCCACTGCTGTTGACACAGCGGTGGCGGGCGCTCCGACCGCCACTGCTAACTAGCGATAGCAGTGGCGTTAGAGCAGTGGCGGACTGGATGGCCGCCACTATAGGTCGTTTTTGCCCATCGCTACAGTGTCGCTTTGTAGTAGTGTAGAGTGGTTACATGTCAACTTGATGTTAGTACCGAATAAGGTTTTCTATAGAGTAAAGGCAATGTTGTGTCTACCGTGTAGGCATTAATAGAGTAGAAATTAGTGGACCTATAAGATGATCTTAATGGATGTGTCTAGATTTGTTTACATGCAATGTTTGCTTGTTGTTGTGAAATCTAGTTTCTAAGAGTGAAAATTGTTGATTTATATGTTGGTCGTAGTGTACGATTAATTACGGACCGTTATATGGGAGGAGGTAAGTATATGTAGTCTATCTACAGATATCCATCTCAACTTTTTCCATCATCCAGACCAACGCCGCCTTGATCTCCTCCTTGTGCCCTCTCTCTAGCGCTGCCACTCCAAGAACCCAACCCTCCATCACTGCCGCCTTTGCTCCCTCTAGGCAACTCCTACTGTTATAGGTGCCATTGACCCTCTGCACGTCGCCGATTGAGGTTTCCCCAAGTTTTCCCCATCACTTTCTCTAAGGAAACCAAAGGTAAGTGTTGACACAAAAACATGCCACCACACTTGGGTCAGATCGACTATCCAAAAGCATGTGGATACTTAGAAAGGAGCCTAAGCATAACACAACACTGACATCACGTTCCGACTACCCTCAACAGTCACTACAACAAAACAGGCAACTTCCGTCGGCCAAAGCCGACGGAAGTTAGCCCTTTCCCGACGGAAGAAGCCAACTTCCGTCGGCAAAACGCTATCTTCCATCGGCCTTTGGCCGACGGAAGCGCGGCGACGGAAGTTAGCTAACTTCCGTCGGCCGCCGACGGAAGTTAGCTAACTTCCGTCGGCTTGACGTGGCCGACGGAAGTTAGCGCCGAACACTGCCACGTCACCAGGGGGTCTCTAACTTCCGTCGGCCAGCCTGGCCGACGGAAGTTAGGGGCAGCTAACTTCCGTCGGCTAGGGCCGAAGCCGACGGAAGTTAGCCTTTCTGCCCACGTGGCCGAAACCAGCTAACTTCCGTCGGCTATGGTCAAAGCCGACGGAAGTTACCTGGTATTTTTTTTTATTTTTTCCTGGTTCCCCTACTCACACTCACATCCAACCACAATTTCACATACATTCACAATACACATCCAAAATCACATTTCACATCCAAATCACATTCAAACTTCACATATAACATCCAAAATCACATCTCACATCCAAATTCACATCCACACTTCATACATCACATCCAAAATCACATAATATAACTGAATTCACATCCAAAGTCACAGTACACATCTGAATTCACATATAACATCCAAACTCACATACAAATTCACAAAACACAGCGAGAGCCACATACAAAGTCATATTTGTCCATATACTCACTGATCGCCCACATTTGGGTCGTGGGCGCCGCCGCTGCCTCTTGCTTCGTTCACATTTGCCCCGGAGGCTCCATCCTGGCCAGGCGTACGGAAACACTGAAGAAATAGACAAAATTAGAAACGAACTCAACTACCCTTCTAAACGCTAACTTAGGTATTTAGGAGGTACCTCAGGTGATGTAGGAGATAGTGGTGGTGGCGGGGGAGGTAGTGGTTGAAACAAAGACATGTCAAGTCCACTGTTTTGTTGGGCTAGTTGCTACACATGTTGTAATGTAATCAGTTAGTTCTAAACCTATTTCTGAATACTTTTGAACTGCAACACTCTAAAGTAAGCTTACTTGGATCATCGCCTGCTGTTGTGCTAAGCAGGCGGTATAGTACTCTTGTTGTTTCCTGTAGTGCTCGTCGCGCCGCCTCATTTCCTCCCTCATCCGAACCATCTCCGGGGTTTCTTCTAAGCGACGACGGCTGGATGCAACTCCGACGGAGCTCTGCGACGACTGAGCTGACTTCTGAGCTCTCACCGCTCTCGAGTCAATAACTCCATTGAACATGGAGTACCTGCAACATTAACAGGAGTTAGTTACCATCACAAAACCATACACAAAACATTATTAAAAACACTGTCTCACCGTCCATGGCTTTTGCCACCTCCGCTGGAGTACACGGCCATTTGGTCCACAGGTTCTCTCCGCCAATCATAGTCCTCTCCATGGAGTCGAACCATGTGTTCACCATACTGCGCCTGCAAAAAACATGTCCGATTAGCTAGACGCAGAAAAATGAAATTACGTCAACTCTTAATAACATCTCACCAAATGGTCCGTGGCTGTCTGGCTACACAAGACATCTGGCTGTGCCGGATCGCTTCCTTTGTGACCAGAGGTATACACCTCTATGTCACTTGGCACGTTGCCGGATTTAGCTTCCCGTGCATTAAAAATGAGTTAGTCGCATTACAATGTATCTATAGCTAGAGAGTGACAGATCGGTCTTACCAAGCGTTTAGCGTGGCGAATATGTCCGTCGGCACCATATCTGTGCTTCGGATCCGTCCCGTGGCATTGTCTTTTCTGCTCGGAAGTCTTCTTAAATGCGGCTGAAGACCAAATCTTGCAGAATTCAAAATAGGCGTCCTCGCGGTTTGCCAACCACGGAATCCTCACCTGAACAGAGATGCTATTTTATTATATGACAACAAATCTCAACAATCGAAAAGGTAAAAAGTTAGAATTGTTTACCGAACGGTATTCTTCTTCAGTCAAATAGACTGACGATGAGCCCGTCGCCTTGCTCATTCATTGCCCTAGCTTCTCCTTGTAGTAAGCATTGTTCGCTTGAATGCGGGCATACGAAATGGCGTCCTTCACCACCTTATGTGCATTGTTGTTGAAGACTACAAGCGCATGGTTATGGTGATTGCCGACTTCTGGCAAGCAAAAGCGTAACTGCAAAAATAATGATTAGTACAGTGTTGTAACTCGAAAATTCTAAAAGAAGATTGAAAAAACACTTGCATACCCAGAAGTCATGAGACACTGCCCCCTGAGCAGTTCCGTGGCGCCCGTCAGGAGCGAACCGGTACTGGTCCCATGTCTGGCATAGAACCCGCTCACCGGTCGGCATTGTCAGCATCCCTGGGTAGTGCAGACGGCACAGGTTACCCAATATCTGGTTAACCTGCCTGACCCTCGAAGTGCCGTCGAACCGAGAGTCAATCCAAGATCTAAAAATACATAATAAATAAAGTTAATTAGTTTAGTGAAAGAAATTTTTTGAAAACAAAAGCAAAACAACAGAAGAGTATTACACTTACCCGTCACCAACAGGCGTAATCTCGATCTTGGCTCCACCGGAAGAGACTACTGGTGGAGCGACCAAGTGGCTCGTCCTGAAAGATACCGAGGACCCGCCGGCAGCCTCAGCACCTTCGTCCTGACCCTCACCCTCTGGGAGATCCCCCTGCCCCGCACCCTCTGGGTCATCCCCCTGCCCCACACCCTCTGGGTCATCCCTCTGTGCCGCACACTCTGGGACATCCCCCTCTTGCCCGCCACCCACCAGATCATCCTCATGACCCGCACTCTCCAAGTGTTCTTCCTCCTACAAAACAGTATTGAAACAATTAGTAATAGTTTATAACTGGCATAAAAAACAATCTGAAAGTTACCTCCTCATCTAGTTGAAATGCAATAGGCCGACCAATTAATGTCGGATCTATGCATCTCAGGAGCTGCTCTTGACGACGTCTGTTTGAAGAAGAGGAACTACCCTGGAATAGGGTGTCCTCCTGACTCGTCGGTGTACTCGCCATAGTACTCGCCGATGAACTCCCCAAGCGGAAGAGCTTCCTCGTGACACTCTTCATCTTTTTCGACATCCTGTTCAAAATAAGCACAAACAAGCATTTATTAGTAAAGAAGGTTTGTACATATGAAAAAACATGTAATATGAAGTATATTGCATATCCATGTATCAAAACAATTACTTGTCAATTATCATCAAAATCAGGATCAATTTGTCCTTTTCTCCCCAAAGCACGCCATGTTACTTTTTTCTTCTTATGTTGGTGTTTCCTTTTCTCGGGAACTGCCACATCATTAGAATCGCCGAGAAAAGAATCTGTCGACGATTCTGACTCTACATTAAACGAAGTCGGCAATTCATCATCTTGATAAACCTCATCGACCTCTTCAACCTCCAATTGATAAGCGTCATCACTAGGGGTGTGTAGACGTTCCCGAGGATTCACTTTGTAGACTACCCACCAAGCACTTAGTTTTTCACATGGGTAGGGCATATAATACACCTGCTCGACTTGATGAGCAAGGACAAAATTGTCGCAACTAGATAATCGTTCCGCGTGTTTGACTTCAACCATCCCAAATTGGTTTTCACGAGTACCATGTTTAGGGTCGAACCAATCACAATCGAAGAAGACTACTTTAATCTCCTTATTCCCGGCAAAGTTGTACTCGATTATATTTTTGATGATTCCATAATACATAGTTTCGTGTCCTTGTCCATCAACGACCCTTGTAACAACACCAGTATTAGTTGTTGCCGCTAGAGGTCGATATGCTTCAAATATAGTTGAACGGAAGCGGAAACCATTAACATCATAGCGACCGTAACTTTTGGCACTAATACTCCCGTAAGAGAGCTGTCGCAAGTCTATATGTACATTGTCAGCGAGCACGCACTGCAAATCATAAGAGATTATAAGATAATTAACCCAGTAGAGTAAAATAATACGTGTCAGAAAAGGTAAGGATTTACATGTTCTCTGAACCAAGTGAGAAAACTAGGCCCGCCATTTATTCCTTCTCGACGCAATTTATCTAATTGCTTCTCCGTTGGTTGACGACCAGAAGTCAAGTATTTCGAATCAAACATACTGTCAATGTAACGAATAGGTAAACAAACGGGTATAAAATTTGGAGGTAAAATATAAAACTAAAACGAATCACTTACGCGAAATATTGTTCCATCTCTTCCATATTTGAGTACATGTAGAGCAAGGCATTTGTTCGTTCTTCCTGAGTTACATAATATGTCGTGGAAACACCAACAGTTATGCCCGTCCACCCAAATATTTGGAGATCACTACAAGGATGGTCTTCATCCATATGGTACCGTGTAGCAGGTGTGTTGACATTGTGATGCTCAGCGAAGTATACACTAGTGAAGTATGCTATCTCTTTCAATTTAAATTCTTCTGCGATGCAACCTTCAACTCTGGCCTTATTACCAACCATCGCTCTAAGCTTCTTTAGGGACCTTTCAATATGATACATCCACCTATATTGCACAGGGCCACCTACCTTAGCTTCATATGGCAGATGAACCAGTAAATGTTGCATTGGATTGAAGAACCCTGGAGGAAATATTTTTTCCAGTTTACATAAAAGCACCGGGATCTCTTTCTCTAGCATCTCCATCATATCTTTCTTAATTTCTTTCGCACAAAGTTGTCTATAAAAATGGCTCAGCTCAGCTAACGCCTTCCACACATCATCATTCAGGTACCCACGAAACATTACAGGAAGGAGTCTTTCCATTATTATGTGGTAATCGTGACTTTTCAATCCATTTAATTTCCCTGTCTTCAAGTTCACAGCTCTTCTAAATCCCGCGGCGTAACCATCTGGGAATTTCAAATTTTTCAACCACCTCATTACTTGTTTTTTTTCTTTAGGTTTTAAACAAAATGGGGCACGTGGCTTGCCACCACTATTCGTCAACTCAAGGGTTGGTCGATTACAAATCTCAGCTAAATCTCTTCTCGCCTTTACATTATCTTTTGTCCTGTCAGTAAAATCCATACATGTACTTATAATGCTTTCACCAACATTATGTTCCTGATGCATAACGTCAATGTTGTGCATCAGAATTAGTGATTTGACGTACGGCAGTTCCCATAAACCACATATGTGGGTCCAATTATGTTCGGTTCCGAATCCTACAAATCCATCCTCATTTTCATTAAGGACCAACTCATTCAGCATATCAGCGATTTCTCTACCATTTAAACGCCTTGGTGGTCCCTTTACAACAATGTTGTCCTTCTTGAAATTGTTCCTCTGTAACCTAAATGGGTGATTCATGGGCAAAAAGCATCTATGGCAATCAAAGTAACAAATCTTTCCCCCGAAGTTCAGACGGAAACAATCTGTGTCCTTCGCACATATCGGGCATGTCAACCTTCCATGACAACTCCAACCAGAAAAAATACCGTATGCCGGAAAATCGTGGACCGACCACAGATACGCAACTCGAAGATTGAATTTTTGTTTCTGGTCATAGTCATATGCTTCAACTCCTTTCCACAATTGTTTTAACTCTTCAATTAAGGGCTTCAACATCACGTTTAGTCGTGTTCCAGGATGATCTGGACCGGGTATAATGAGACACAGGAACATAAATTCATATTTCATACAAAATGAAGGTGGAAGGTTGTATGGAATAGCAAATACGGGCCAACAAGAGTACGACGATGCCGTTACATTGAAAGGCGTGAATCCATCAGTTGCCAACCCGATGCGAACATTCCTTGCATCACTAGCAAAGTCTGCATCAAAATCATCTAGAGCCTTCCATGCCGCACCATCAGATGGGTGCACCATTACTTGATTATTCTCACGTACACCTTCTTTATGCCATCGCATATGTCTAGCGGTTTTCTTTGATAGAAACAATCGTTTCACCCGAGGTGTAAGAGGCATGTAACGAAGTTGCTTATGAGCAACCTCTGTCGTCACCTTCTCTCCGTCTTCATTTACGACCTCTACGAATCTCGGTTTACCACATTTTAAGCATTTCACCTCATTACTATGTTCTTTCCAGAACAGCATACAATTATCTCGGCACACATCAATCTTCTCATACTCCATACCGAGAGCAGAAAGCATTTTCTTTGACTGATACATGTCTTTCGGCACCTTATGGTTCTTAGGAAGGATATCGCTGATCAGATTCAAGAGCTCCTTATAACAATTGTTTGAAAATGCAAACTTTGACTTAATAGCCATAATACGAGTCACGAAAGCGAGAACGCTTACGGTGGTGTGCTCATGCAATGGCTCTTCTGAAGCTCGAAGGATGTCGAAAAACTTTTGAACCTCCGGTGTTAGAGGATCCTCGGGGTTTGATTCAAACTCCGGTCGTATAGCATCAACCATCTCATCCATCCTATCGTCAGCAACGCTATCATCTTCTTCTTCCACTACTAATACCGTTTTTTCAAGGCCTGTCTCGCCGAGAAAAGACCAAACTTCATAACCTGGCACGAAACCATATTTGCAAATATGCAATGACAACGTCCTCTTGTCTTGCCAACGAGAATTTCTGCACTTCATGCATGGGCACCTCGCGCCAGTGTTTGTTGTCAAAGCGAATGCACGATCAACAAATTTCTCAGCGTTGATTACCCACTCCCTCGTGTGAGCTCCACTTTTGATCCAACCACTATACATCCACCGTCGGTCGTCCTCAGCCATTCTATATGCAAAACATTCATTCAATCAAGAAGATTCACGCACTGGCCGCTATAAAAGGGCTCGCAACATACACACACCCTGGCCACCCCCCGCCTCCGCCTCCGGACAACGGAGGGGAAGCAGAGGCGGCCGGGCGGCTGGCGACGCAAGGGGAAGCAGAGCCCGCGGCGCAAGGGAACAGGGTTAACCGAAAGGCCTGTGCCACACCTTAGACACTACCACGGACCCTAGGCGCCCGCCCAGACACGCCTGATGGCGATCGCGATTCACCATGACATCCGGCGGTGACCGCCTGGACGTCTAGTCGGCGCAGGCGACGCCATGGAAACCATGGTCTATAGGAAAAGATAGGTCCTAAACCCACCCAAGAGTGACCGACAAAACGTGGTATTTATGACGAGCCATGAGTTCGAACGAAATTTCAGCAGCATAACCCGCTGTTCTCCAATTGCACGCCTGATAGTGGTGCAATGGAGAACAACAAGGTTATGTTACTGAAATCCCATTCGGACTCATGACTCATCATAAAACCACGCTCTGTCACCCACTCCGAGGCTGTCCAAAAAGGGACAATTCCGGACCTACACATCTCACACGCATGACACGTGTGAGACATGTTGGTCCGAAACGGGTGACGCATAGGTTTCGTTACACTATCTACGTTGTTGTCAAATAAAAAATTGCATACGAAAAGAAAAATATATAAGAAAGTATATATAGATATAATACTAATCACCCAATGAAATCATAAAAAAACTATAAATTAATAGAATAATATAATTAGAATCATATATACATAATATCACAACATATATTGCATATTAAAACAAAACATCACATATGAAACATATTTAAAAGCGTGAAACATACATAAAATCTCAATATTAATACATGACAAAATTCATATATGTAGCAAAAAATACCAAGAAGCAAGTCATACTAAAAAACATCTAAGAAACCTTTATAAAGCAAGATGCATACTACTATCATTCCACATTTCAATATATTGCAATCCAGTACAACGACAAAATTCAGAAATAAGTTAACTTTCAACTATACTAACAATATCATATCATGCACAAATTAAAAGCGAAAAAAATTAAAGCCGAAAAAAATTACTTAATCGTCGGGCGGCGACGAGTGGTGGGTGATGGTGTCCGGAGGCCGGCGGTGATCACAGTGGCACCACGCGACGGATGGCGATGGCCGAATTGGGGGCGGCGGTGGATCCTGAAAATTCACACATCTGATCATGCAAATTCAGAATTCCTAAAAATTATTCTAAATGACAACACTATTCCTTATCCGACCACATCCAATACAAAAAAGATTTTAACTGCATATATACTTTCAGACTTCAAATTTCAGACACACAGATTGAATGGCCAGGCGGGCGCCCAACTCCACCAGGCGAGACTATAAATCTATTATTATGCTTTCCAACACCAATTTATTCATATGCTAAAGAAAATAGGTGACAACTCACAAAACAAAAGATGAACTAAAGCTTCTATTTACATATCACATTTCATCAATTAGTTCACATTCTGTCAATTTTGCACAATTAATAAAAAATGACAACTTCTATGACACAAAATTAGAAAGGATAGCAATTAATTCAGATCAACACTCACTATAGCATATCAACAATTTAACTCAGCATTTACTGTAGCAGTGTATCACAAACTGAGATTCCTATCCAGAGTGTTTAATCATCGAGACAAAATTTAACAAACCACAATATAGAAACCCTTACTATTGCGCGGACGGCGGCCGGGCGGGCGGCGGGCGGGCGGCGGCCGGGCGGGCGAGGGCGGCCGGGCGGCGGCCGGGCGGCGAAGCGGCGGCGGCGGGCGGGCGGCGGCCGAGGCGGCGAAGCGGTGGCGGCGGGGAACGGGCGGGAGTGCGCGCGTGTACAGGGAGTTAGGGCTCCCTGTACACGCGCGCGGTTGGGTGAAAAGCCCCCTAACTTCCGTCGGCCAGAATTAAAGCCGACGGAAGTTAGCTAACTTCCGTCGGCTTTAATGCTGGCCGACGGAAGTTAGGGGGATCCGGGCGGCCGCGGAAAAACCCCTGCTAACTTCCGTCGACCACTGTCAGAAGCCGACGGAAGTTAAGTTAACTTCCGTCGGCTTGTGGAGGCCGACGGAAGTTATTTAACTTCCATCGGCTTGCCCAAAAGCCGACGGAAGTTAACTTGGCCGACGAAAATGTTCTGTTTTGTTGTAGTGAGTGGCAAGGGGGTGGAGTCGCCAAGTAATTAGATCACACAGAAATAATCCAATTAGCCGAATATATATATATATATAATAATCCAATCAGACGAAAAGAGCCTAATTGGTATAGGGTATACTATGCGTAGGGTCACCGAAGGGGGCCTTCGGTATCTAGTGTGAGGGGTGTGCCGAAGGTAGTCTTCGACATTCAGACCGATCTGACCGAAGAAAGGCTCCGAATAGATCGTGGCGCGAAATCGCCTCTGAATGACAAGGTTCAGTGCAAAGTCTCTGACATGACAAAACCTAATGCAGCGTGTTGGCACGACTACGTCCGTTGCAGAGTGCTGGCACGACAAAGTCCGGGATGGAGCACTGGCGAGACGAAGCCCAATGCGAAGCGACTCCGGTACATGGGATTTGACCAGACCGAAAACAACGTAATGGATCCGGCACGGACAGACAAAGCAAGGACAAGCCGAAGGGTTCTCTAGCAGCCTCCGAAACCAGCTTCCCAGCTACGGAAACCTTCGGTGAAGGGAGCTCCGAACGTGAAACCTACAACAAAGTTAAGATCAAGTGCCAATTTGGCCTGGAGACCAAATTACTAAGTGTTCCAGTAGATAAGCGAAGATAGTAATCTGTTACATAGATTAATAGATGGTTCATAGGCGAGCCAACAAGGTGATAGCAATTTATTACATAGATTAATGGATGATTCATAGGCGAACCAACAAAGCCTACCACTGTTACGGCGTGGCCGAAGGAGGGCTTCCAGGCAAACCCATGAAGGTGTACGAAAAAGTCAAGAAAGTAAAGTACGGTTCAAAGCTAGTGCTTTGTGATTGATTTGTTGTGGGGGGTCCTATGAACCGGCTCACCCCTGTATTTATAGGGGCTAGTCTTCTTATCTCCAATTCTAATCTGATAAGATTCGGGCTAATCAAGTTTAGGGATAAAAACAACAAAAATCTGTATCAAACTCTATCTCTGAAGATTGTTCGAAGTGGGCCTTCGGTAGGCCCGCTGAAGCCAGCTCCTAGGGCCGACGCTTTGGCGAGGCAGGCCTACGAAGGGCCTTTGGGCCGAAGCCAGTAGGCCACTAAAAGGCTTCCGAGGCACTATGAAGATGGGCCTCTAGAACTATAAGGCTTCAGCATGTACCAGGACTTGTGTATTTTCGGCCCAAATTACCGAAATTGATATTTTGACAATCGTGACCATTAATGCTATTTTTTGCTATCAACACATGTCCCCTGCCTTTTAGCAAACTAAGTTAGCTAAAAGCACAACGGGCTAAGGACGATATCTTCCATATCGACCTTTTGACATTCTGAGTGTTTTGCCACACACTTGGGAAATATTTTTTCAAATACCTTCCATTCAAAGATATTTGAAATCATTCGCCTTGTAGAGACTCTAACAAGTATGCATTACTTGGAGCGATTTCATCCACTTTAAAAGGACCTTCCAAACTAGGCGACCATTTACCAAATCTGGAGTTCTTAGTGCCTAAGGGCAAAATCGTCTTCCAAACCAAGTCACCAACTTGAAACGATTTTGGTTTGACTCTTTTGTTGTAGGCTCTATCTACTCGCCTTTTATATTTTTCTATAGCTTCTAGAGCCCTCAACCTCTTATCGGTCACTTCTTCCAAATTATCCTTTAAAAGAGTTTCATACTCATCGACCGATAAGCCATCTTGCTTAAGAAATCTTATTGAGCCAATATCTACCTCCACAGGCAGAACGACTTCTTGTCCATATACTAACTCATATGGACTAACTTTGGTAGCACCATGCTTTGCAACTCTACAAGCCCATAATGCCTCAGAAAGCACTTCATGCCACCTTTTATGGAACTCCTCAATTTTATTTTTAATGAGCTTAATCATAGTTTTATTACTAGACTCGTCATGTCCATTGGCCTAAGCATAGTATCGTTGTAGGACTGAAAGTAGCGACCAGAGGGGGGTGAATGGGCGCCTAAAAATTCTTTCGAATCAATGGCCTGCTCCCAATACCCAACGCACCTCAAAAGACTAAGCTGCAAAGTATGAACAGATTGCCTAAGTCTAAATATATCTAGCCTAGAAGCAACAGATGACAAATACAGAGAAACACCAAAGCAGTGCTACTAGGGAGATAAACAAGGATATTCAAGACATGGCAGGTTAAACATCTCAATGGATGATCTAAGTATGAATAAAGTGAGATGAGAAGTTACTGTTCAGATTTGTCTCCTGTTCGGAACTCGATGAAGCCTGCTCCACTGTGTCGAAGCCTGCTTCGCTATGTCGAAGCCTGCTGCAGAGGTCAGTGATGAAGCCTGCTTCGGAGGTCAGTGTTGAAGTCTATCGAAGGCTGTAGTGAAAAAACCAAAGGTGTGTTTGGTCTAGCCTAGTTCGAGATTGCAGGGAGCGAAGTATGCTTCGAAGCGAAGTATGAGAGTATCAAAGCTTGCTTCGAACAAAGTACTTCGAAGCCTAGACTTCGAACAGAGGTTCGAACAGGCTCACAGAAAAGCAAACTTCGAAGGATAAGCGAAGCCTGACACACGGCAGCAAGTTTAATCCGAAGCCTACACGACTACGTTCGAAGCTAGCACTAGCGAGGTATGACCTTCGAACCACATGCCAGCTTCGAAACTAACTCCGAAGCTTGTCGAAGTATGAACTTCGAATAGCCAAAGTCGGAGTTCACCTTCGTAAAGACAATCGAAGTATGACAAGCCAACAAAGTAAGTGCAACACATACTTCGAAGCTAGATTCACAGGACAAGAGCGAAGTCGAAGTTCAAGCGAAGCCCTCGAGGATGTCAGATCGAAGCCTACCTCACGGAGCTGAGGGGCTTCGAACAGAGAAGGGGCTTCACCAAAGAACAGCCAGAAAATTCACTTGGCCCTGTCTATACGATGAAAAAGGCTACGCAGAAAAAGCAAAGCTAGTACTAGTGTACTGTTGCTACAGTGAAGTAGTACTACTTGCAACCAGCAAGAACTAGTACTCTTCTCATGAAGAACAGAAGCAACCGAAGCACTCAAAACCAGGAATAAAATTGCTGTGAGCAAACCGAATACTGCAAAGCCATTAAATGAGATGCTACTCATGAAACGGAAGGAATAGAATCATCCAAAAGCAGGGAACAAAATAGATGAACAGCAACGATTAGCCTGGCGGCGCACACACAGGAGAGAGAAAAAGCACACAGGAACAAAAATGACCCAAGGAATGAATGAAAAAGTGATTTCTAGAAGGGTAGTCCAACCCTAGGGATTGGGGCCCTATTTATAGGCTGCCCAATGACCTAGAATATTCCACCAGCCCCTTAGGGTTTTTACAGACGCTAAAATAAAGGAAATGACTCAACTGCCCTTAGGAATTTTTACAGACACGACTGACTGACTGTGGGCCTAGAGATACAGATGACTTATCCAGAAGGTAAGCTTTCGTAGCGACTACGGCTTCTCTTCTGGACAGTCCGATACAAGATCAACGGTTGTCAGTTTTGCGCCGAAACTGACAAAGCCTCCACCGACTTTGCACCAGGTACCCGGATTGGGCCGGCCCAATTCCGCAGCTCTCTCAGCCCGGCAATCACTCGCCGCCCGTTTACCTGAGTCAACCCTGGTCAACAGCCCAGTGGGTCTTCTACTGCTTCTGGCCCATGTACCCGAATTGGGCCAGCCCGACTTCGCAGCCTCCTCTGCCCGACAGTCGCTTGCTGCCCGTGTACCTAAGTCACACGCGGCCCATGAAACAGCAGATCTCCTTTCTTCTTGTGTCCTCTTTGACTATCGTTGACAATGCCTCATCACTTCTGGAGCCATGAGGCCCACGCTATTCATCATGGCTCCTCAATCTCCCCCTTGATGAGTACATTGTCAACACTTCACTTCTTTAGCTCTTCAGTACCTGCAAGCAACTGTGGAAACATGAAAACAAAGTACAAGAAAAACAAAGAAGAAGAAAAATAAGGTAAAAACTTTAACCCTAATGACCAAAAAGCCGAACAAAAGCAAGAAGTGGTCATTATGGTTAACCAAAACGTAAAAACTCAAAATGAGTGCGATTACAGAACTACAAGGATATCAACAGAGTAAGAACAAGCGAGACAAAAACTCCCCCTTAAACTCTAATCCCAAATTTTCTCCACCTTGTTGACAAGTGAACTCATCAAGCACTCAAAAGAGACACAGACTCCCCTTGAAACGCAACTCCCCCTCTAAATATGCGATGAATGCAACTGGGGTGCAGGTGGAGTGAATAAAGCATGCTTCTCAGATATGATTGATTGCAATTACAAAGTCTAAGAGATACAACAAAAGACATACTGTCTAAGATACATGGCATGATCAGTGCAACAGATGATATCTAAAGAAAGTCATTAGCACGCATTATCAATTTTTGCAAACAAAAGCATCACCATATTTTTCCAGTTAACAAGCAAGGTAAAGCATGAGATGTAGAAGCTAACTGATTTCTACCAAGATAAGCATTGTCCAAAACAAAGTGCTTTAGCAAACTTGTTATCATTTCATTTTTCAGGCTTTTTCTCTTTCCTTCTTCATTATTGCTAGGGGTTATTTGCATGTCAAACCTTATGCTGACCGACCAAGTCAAGCCTAGGCCAGAACTAGACCATCAGAAGCTTAAGACATTGGTCTTGGCATACATTACACTGTCCCAGTTCATACCAAAGTGCTATGGTACGCAGTCCAGAACAATGCAATGCGACAAAACAAACCCAACTGGATCTTTTCAAGTTATGCATAAAAAGACATGGAATTTTCATTTTTCTTGATTTTCCATCATTTTTATAGGACATATCCATGTTTTAAAGCAGAAAGATGTCCAAGTTGCATGTTTGCATCTAAGTTAGGAACTAGCTACAAGGCATGTAACAGATAGCAAGAACATTCAGCCTACGCATGCTAGTTACCAGAAACAGTGGTGATAATTTTTCAAGTTGAAAGCATAAAAGCCATGCATATGACAGATATTAGACATATAAAGTGAACTGAACCAAAGCATGATCAATGACAAGTATTCAAAAGCATGTACCAGCTAGAATAAGTAAAGAAGTTCAATCATATAACAGAAGCATTTCTAAAGTGTGATATGTGAATATGCGAGTTATGAATACACACACAAAGACTCAAGAAAAAGTAAAGAGGAAAGAAAATTGACGCAAAGTATCCTAGAAAGGATACACAACACCCAAATCCCCTCGTAAACGCTCAAAGGTAGACTGATCTAGGGGTTTGGTGAAAATGTCAGCCAACTGATGATGGGTATCAACATGAACAAGGTCAATGACACCTTTCTCATATTGATCCCGCAGAAAATGAAAGCGCACATCAATATGTTTGGTTTTTGAATGGAGACAAGGGTTTTTCCCTACACTAATCACTACAACAAAACAGAACACTTCCGTCGGCCAAGTTAACTTCCGTCGGCTTTTGGGCAAGCCGACGGAAGTTAAATAACTTCCGTCGGCCTCCACAAGCCGACGGAAGTTAACTTAACTTCCGTCGGCTTCTGACAGTGGCCGACGGAAGTTATCGGGGGTTTTTCCGCGGCCGCCCGGATCCCCCTAACTTCCGTCGGCCAGAATTAAAGCCGACGGAAGTTAGCTAACTTCCGTCGGCTTTAATGCTGGCCGACGGAAGTTATGGGGCTTTTCACCCAATCGCGCGCGCGTACAGGGAGCCCTAACTCCCTGTACACGCGCGCACTCCCGCCCGTTCCCCGCCGCCGCCGCTTCGCCGCCTCGGCCGCCGCCCGCCCGCCGCCGCCGCTTCGCCGCCCGGCCGCCCTCGCCCGCCCGGCCGCCCGCCCGGCCGGCCGCCGTCCGCCCGGCCGCCGCCTCGGCCACCGCCCGCCCGCCGCCGCCGCTTCGCCGCCCGGCCGCCCTCGCCCGCCCGGCCACCCGCCCGGCCGGCCGCCGCCTCGGCCGCCGCCCGCCCGCCGCCGCCGCTTCGCCGCCCGGCCGCCCTCGCCCGCCCGGCCACCCGCCCGGCCGGCCGCCGTCCGCCCGGCCGCCGCCTCGGCCGCCGCCCGCCCGCCGCCGCCGCTTCGCCGCCCGGCCGCCCTCGCCCGCCCGGCCGCCCGCCCGGCCGGCCGCCGCCTCGGCCGCCCGCCCGCCCGCCCGCCCGCCCGCCCGGCCGCCCGGCCGCCGCCTCGGCCGCACGCCCGCCTCCGCTGCCAGGGGCTCCACCGCGTCTCTGCCGCCCACCCCCTCGCCCGCCCACCCACCTCTGCTGCACGGGACTCTACCGCTGCTTCCATTGCCAGGGCCTCCGCTTCCACTGAAACAGGTAAACCCCCTCTCTATCTCCCACAGATTTTTTGATTAGATTGATTCCACAAAAATCAATGGATGGTAGGTTAGGGCACCAGATTAGGCTTCTAAAAGCACCATAATGTTGATTTATAGTCTCGCCTGGTGGAGTTGGGCGCTCGCCTGGCCATTCAATCTGTGTGTCTGAAATTTGAAGTCTGAAAATATATATGCAGTAAAAATCTTTTTTATTGGATGTGGTCGGATAAGGAATAGTGTTGTCATTTAGAATAATTTTTAGGAATTCTGAATTTGCATGATCAGATGTGTGAATTTTCAGGATCCACCGCCGCCCCCAATTCGGCCATCGCCATCCGTCGCGTGGTGCCACTGTGATCACCGCCGGCCTCCGGACACCATCACCCACCACTCGTCGCCGCCCGACGATTAAGTAATTTTTTTCGGCTTTAATTTTTTTCGCTTTTTATTTGTGCATGATATGATATTGTTAGTATAGTTGAAAGTTAACTTATTTCTAAATTTTGTCGTTGTACTGGATTGCAATATATTGAAATGTGGAATGATAGTAGTATGCATCTTGCTTTATAAAGGTTTCTTAGATGTTTTTTAATATGACTTGCTTCTTGGTATTTTTTGCTACATATATGAATTTTGTCATGTATTAATATTGAGATTTTATGTATGTTTCACGCTTTTAAATATGTTTCATATGTGATGTTTTGTTTTAATATGCAATATATGTTGTGATATTATGTATATATGATTCTAATTATATTATTTTATTAATTTATAGTTTTTTTATGATTTCATTGGGTGATTAGTATTATATCTATATATACTTTCTTATATATTTTTCTTTTCGTATGCAATTTTTTATTTGACAACAACGTAGATAGTGTAACGAAACCTATGCGTCACCCGTTTCGGACCAACATGTCTCACACGTGTCATGCGTGTGAGATGTGTAGGTCCGGAATTGTCCCTTTTTGGACAGCCTCGGAGTGGGCGACAGAGCGTGGTTTTATGATGAGTCATGAGTCCGAATGGGATTTCAGTAACATAACCTTGTTGTTCTCCATTGCACCACTATCAGGCGTGCAATTGGAGAACAGCGGGGTTATGCTGCTGAAATTTCGGTCGGACTCATGGCTCGTCATAAATACCACGTTTTGTCGGTCACTCTTGGGTGGGTTTAGGACCTATCTTTTCCTATAGACCATGGTTGTCACGGCATCGCCTGCGCCGACTAGGCGTCCAGGCGGTCACCGCCGGACGCCATGGTGAATCGCGTCGCCGGTGGGCTCTGCTTCCCCTTGCATCGTCGGCCGCCCGGCCGCCTCTACTTCCCCTCCGTTGTCCGGAGGCGGAGGCGGGGGGTGGTCAGGGTGTGTGTTTGTTGCGAGCCCTTTGATTGAATGAATGTTTTGCATATAGAATGGCTGAGGACGACCGACGGTGGATGTATAGTGGTTGGATGAAAAGTGGAGCTCACACGAGGGAGTGGGTAATCAACGCTGAGAAATTTGTTGATCGTGCATTCGCTTTGACAACAAACACTAGCGCGGCGAGGTGCCCATGCATGAAGTGCAGAAATTCTCGTTGGCAAGACAAGAGGACGTTGTCATTGCATATTTGCAAATATGGTTTCGTGCCAGGTTATGAAGTTTGGTCTTTTCACGGCGAGACAGGCCTTGAAAAAACGGTATTAGTAGTGGAAGAAGAAGATGATAGCGTTGCTGACGATAGGATGGATGAGATGGTTGATGCTATACGACCGGAGTTTGAATCAAACCCCGAGGATCCTCTAACACCGGAGGTTCAAAAGTTTTTCGACATCCTTCGAGCTTCAGAAGAGCCATTGCATGAGCACACCACCGTAAGCGTTCTCGCTTTCGTGACTCGTATTATGGCTATTAAGTCAAAGTTTGCATTTTCAAACAATTGTTATAAGGAGCTCTTGAATCTGATCAGCGATATCCTTCCTAAGAACCATAAGGTGCCGAAAGACATGTATCAGTCAAAGAAAATGCTTTCTGCTCTCGGTATGGAGTATGAGAAGATTGATGTGTGCCGAGATAATTGTATGTTGTTCTGGAAAGAACATAGTAATGAGGTGAAATGCTTAAAATGTGGTAAACCGAGATTCGTAGAGGTCGTAAATGAAGACGGAGAGAAGGTGACGACAGAGGTTGCTCATAAGCAACTTCGTTACATGCCTCTTACACCTCGGGTGAAACGATTGTTTCTATCAAAGAAAACCGCTAGACATATGCGATGGCATAAAGAAGGTGTACGTGAGAATAATGAAGTAATGGTGCACCCATCTGATGGTGCGGCATGGAAGGCTCTAGATGATTTTGATGCAGACTTTGCTAGTGATGCAAGGAATGTTCGCATCGGGTTGGCAACTGATGGATTCACCCCTTTCAATGTAACGGCATCGTCGTACTCTTGTTGGCCCGTGTTTGCTATTCCATACAACCTTCCACCTTCATTTTGTATGAAATATGAATTTATGTTCCTGTGTCTCATTATACCCGGTCCAGATCATCCTGGAACACGACTAAACGTGATGTTGAAGCCCTTAATTGAAGAGTTGAAACAATTGTGGAAAGGAGTTGAAGCATATGACTATGACCAGAAACAAAAATTCAATCTTCGAGTTGCGTATCTGTGGTCGGTTCACGATTTTCCGGCATACGGTATTTTTTCTGGTTGGAGTTGTCATGGAAGGTTGACATGCCCGATATGTGCAAAGGACACAGATTGTTTCCGTCTGAACTTCGGGGGAAAGATTTGTTACTTTGATTGCCATAGATGCTTTTTGCCCATGAATCACCCATTTAGGTTACAGAGGAACAATTTCAAGAAGGACAGCATTGTTGTAAAGGGACCACCAAGGCGTTTAAATGGTACAGAAATCGCTGATATGCTGAATGAGTTGGTCCTTAATGAAAATGAGGATGGATTTGTAGGATTCGGAACCGAACATAATTGGACTCACATATGTGGTTTATGGGAACTGCCGTACGTCAAATCACTAATTCTGATGCACAACATTGACGTTATGCATCAGGAACGTAATGTTGGTGAAAGCATTATAAGTACATGTATGGATTTTACTGACAGGACAAAAGATAATGTAAAGGCGAGAAGAGATTTAGCTGAGATTTGTAATCGACCAACCCTTGAGTTGACGAATAGTGGTGGCAAGCCACGTGCCCCATTTTGTTTAAAACCTAAAGAAAAAAAACAAGTAATGAGGTGGTTGAAAAATTTGAAATTCCCAGATGGTTACGCCGCAGGATTTAGAAGAGCTGTGAACTTGAAGACAGGGAAATTAAATGGATTGAAAAGTCACGATTACCACATAATAATGGAAAGACTCCTTCCTGTAATGTTTCGTGGGTACCTGAATGATGATGTGTGGAAGGCGTTAGCTGAGCTGAGCCATTTTTATAGACAACTTTGTGCGAAAGAAATTAAGAAAGATATGATGGAGATGCTAGAGAAAGAGATCCCGGTACTTTTATGTAAACTGGAAAAAATATTCCCTCCAGGGTTCTTCAATCCAATGCAACATTTACTGGTTCATCTGCCATATGAAGCTAAGGTAGGTGGCCCTGTGCAATATAGGTGGATGTATCATATTGAAAGGTCCCTAAAGAAGCTTAGAGCGATGGTTGGTAATAAGGCCAGAGTTGAAGGTTGCATCGCAGAAGAATTTAAATTGAAAGAGATAGCATACTTCACTAGTGTATACTTCGCTGAGCATCACAATGTCAACACACCTGCTACACGGTACCATATGGATGAAGACCATCCTTGTAGTGATCTCCAAATATTTGGGTGGAAGGGCATAACTGTTGGTGTTTCCACGACATATTATGTAACTCAGGAAGAACGAACAAATGCCTTGCTCTACATGTACTCAAATATGGAAGAGATGGAACAATATTTCGCGTAAGTGATTCGTTTTAGTTTTATATTTTACCTCCAAATTTTATACCCGTTTGTTTACCTATTCGTTACATTGACAGTATGTTTGATTCGAAATACTTGCCATCTGGTCGTCAACCAACGGAGAAGCAATTAGATAAATTGCGTCGAGAAGGAGTAAATGGCGGGCCTAGTTTTCTCACTTGGTTCAGAGAACATGTAAATCCTTACCTTTTCTGACACGTATTATTTTACTCTACTGGGTTAATTATCTTATAATCTCTTATGATTTGCAGTGCGTGCTCGCTGACAATGTACATATAGACTTGCGACAGCTCTCTTACGGGAGTATTAGTGCCAAAAGTTACGGTCGCTACGATGTTAATGGTTTCCGCTTCCGTTCAACTATATTTGAAGCATATCGACCTCTAGCGGCAACAACTAATACTGGTGTTGTTACAAGGGTCGTTAATGGACAAGGACACGAAACTATGTATTATGGAATCATCAACAATATAATCGAGTACAAATTTGCCGGGAATAAAGAGATTAAAGTAGTCTTCTTCGATTGTGATTGGTTCGACCCTAAACATGGTACTCGTGAAAACCAATTTGGGATGGTTGAAGTCAAACACGCGGAACGATTATCTAGTTGCGACAATTTTGTCCTTGCTCATCAAGTCGAGCAGGTGTATTATATGCCCTACCCATGTGAAAAACTAAGTGCTTGGTGGGTAGTCTACAAAGTGAATCCTCGGGAACGTCTACACACCCCTAGTGATGACGCTTATCAATTGGAGGTTGAAGAGGTCGATGAGGTTTATCAAGATGATGAATTGCCGACTTCGTTTAATGTAGAGTCAGAATCGTCGACAGATTCTTTTCTCGGCGATTCTAATGATGTGGCAGTTCCCGAGAAAAGGAAACACCAACATAAGAAGAAAAAAGTCACATGGCGTGCTTTGGGGAGAAAAGGACAAATTGATCCTGATTTTGATGATAATTGACAAGTAATTGTTTTGATACATGGATATGCAATATACTTCATATTACATGTTTTTTCATATGTACAAACCTTCTTTACTAATAAATGCTTGTTTGTGCTTATTTTGAACAGGATGTCGAAAAAGATGAAGAGTGTCACGAGGAAGCTCTTCCGCTTGGGGAGTTCATCGGCGAGTACTCCGGCGAGTACACCGACGAGTCAGGAGGACACCCTATTCCAGGGTAGTTCCTCTTCTTCAAACAGACGTCGTCAAGAGCAGCTCCTGAGATGCATAGATCCGACATTAATTGGTCGGCCTATTGCATTTCAACTAGATGAGGAGGTAACTTTCAGATTGTTTTTTATGCCAGTTATAAACTATTACTAATTGTTTCAATACTGTTTTGTAGGAGGAACAACACTTGGAGAGTGCGGGTCATGAGGATGATCGGCCGGTGGGTGGCGGGCAAGAGGGGGATGTCCCAGAGTGTGCGGCACAGAGGGATGACCCAGAGGGTGTGGGGCAGGGGGATGACCCAGAGGCCGGTGCGGGGCAGGGGGATCTCCCGGAGGGTGCGGGTCAGGAGGAAGGTGCTGAGGCTGCCGGCGGGTCCTCGGTAACTTTCAGGACGAGTCACTTGGTCGCTCCACCAGTAGTCTCTTCCGGTGGAGCCAAGATCGAGATTACGCCTGTTGGTGACGGGTAAGTGTAATACTCTTCTGTTGTTTTGCTTTTGTTTTCAAAAAATTTCTTTCACTAAACTAATTAACTTTATTTATTATGTATTTCTAGATCTTGGATTGACTCTCGGTTCGACGGCACTTCGAGGGTCAGACAGGTTAACCAGATATTGGGTAACCTGTGCCGTCTGCACTACCCAGGGATGCTGACAATGCCGACCGGTGAGCGGGTTCTATGCCAAACATGGGACCAGTACCGGTTCGCTCCTGACGGGCGACACGGAACTGCTCAGGGGGCGGTGTCTCATGACTTCTGGGTATGCAAGTGTTTTTTCAATTTTCTTTTAGAATTTTCGAGTTACAACACTATACTAATCATTATTTTTGCAGTTACGCTTTTGCTTGCCAGAAGTCGGCAATCACCATAACCATGCGCTTGTAGTCTTCAACAACAATGCGCATAAGGTGGTGAAGGACGCCATTTCGTATGCCCGCATTCAAGCGAACAATGCTTACTACAAGGAGAAGCTAGGGCAACGAATGAGCAAGGCGACGGGCTCATCGTCAGTCTATTTGACTGAAGAAGAATACCGTTCGGTAAACAATTCTAACTTTTTACCTCTTCGATTGTTGAGATTTGTTGTCATATAATACAAATAGCATCTCTGTTCAGGTGAGGATTCCGTGGTTGGCAAACCGCGAGGACGCCTATTTTGAATTCTGCAAGATTTGGTCTTCAGCCGCATTTAAGAAGACTTCCGAGCAGAAAAGACAATGCCGCGGGACGGATCCGAAGCACAGATATGGTGCCGACGGACATATTCGCCACGCTAAACGCTTGGTAAGACCGATCTGTCACTCTCTAGCTATAGATACATTGTAATGCGACTAACTCATTTCTAATGCACAGGAAGCTAAATCTGGCAACGTGCCAAGTGACATAGAGGTGTATACCTCTGGTCACAAAGGAAGCGATCCGGCACAGCCAGATGTCTTGTGTAGCCAGACAGCCACGGACAATTTGGTGAGATGTTATTAAGAGTTGACGTAATTTCATTTTTCTGCGTCTAGCTAATCGGACATGTTTTTTGCAGGCGCAGTATGGTGAACACATGGTTCGACTCCATGGAGAGAACTATGATTGGCGGAGAGAACCTGTGGACCAAATGGCCGTGTACTCCAGCGGAGGTGGCAAAAGCCATGGACGGTGAGACAATGTTTTTATTAATGTTTTGTGTATGGTATTGTGATGGTAACTAACCCCTGTTAATGTTGCAGGTACTCCATGTTCAATGGAGTTATTGACTCGAGAGCGGTGAGAGCTCAGAAGTCAGCTCAGTCGTCGCAGAGCTCCGTCGGAGTTGGCTCCAGCCGTCGTCGCTCAGAAGAAACCCCGGAGATGGTTCGGATGAGGGAGGACATGAGGCGGCGCGACGAGCACTACAAGAAACAACAAGAGTACTATACCGCCTGCTTAGCACAACAGCAGGCGATGATCCAAGTAAGCTTACTTTAGAGTGTTGCAGTTCAAAAGTATTCAGAAATAGGTTTAGAACTAACTGATTACATTACAACATGTGTAGCAACTAGCCCAGCAAAACAGTGGATTTGACATGTCCATTTTCCAACCACTACCTCCCCCGCCACCACCACTATCTCCTACATCACCTGAGGTACCTCCTAAACACTTAAGTTAGCGTTTAGAAGGGTAGTTGAGTTCGTTTCTAATTTTGTCTATTTCTTCAGTGTTTCCGTACGCCTGGTCAAGATGGAGCCTCCGGGGCAAATGTGGACGAAGCGGGAGGCAGCGGCGGCGCCCATGACCCAAATGTGGGCGATCAGTGAGTATATGGACAAAATGACTTTGTATGTGGCTCTCGCTGTGTTTTGTGAATTTGTATGTGAGTTTGGATGTTATATGTGAATTCAGATGTTTACTGTGACTTTGGATATGAATTCAGTTATATTATGTGATTTTGGATGTGATGTGTGAAGTGTGGATGTGATTTTGGATGTGAGATGTGGTTTTGGATGTTATATGTGAAGTTTGAATGTGATTTTGGATGTGTATTGTGAATGTATGTGAAATTGTGGTTGGATGTGAGTGTGAGTAGGGGAACCAGGAAAAAATAAAAAAAAAAATACCAGGTAACTTCCGTCGGCTTTGACCATAGCCGACGGAAGTTAGCTGGTTTCGGCCACGTGGGCAGAAAGGCTAACTTCCGTCGGCTATGGTCAAAGCCGACGGAAGTTAGCTGCCCCTAACTTCCGTCGGCCAGCCTGGCCGACGGAAGTTAAAGCCCCCCTGGTGACGTGGCAGAGTTCGGGGCTACCTTCCGTCGGCCACGTCAAGCCGACGGAAGTTAGCTAACTTCCGTCGGCGGCCGACGGAAGTTAGCTAACTTCCGTCGCCGCGCTTCCGTCGGCCAAAGGCCGACGGAAGATAGCGTTTTGCCGACGGAAGTTGGCTTCTTCCGTCGGGAAAGGGCTAACTTCCGTCGGCTTTGGCCGACGGAAGTTGCCTGTTTTGTTGTAGTGAATAGCACTGGTGCTGTCGCAAAACAATGGAACCCTAGTAGGAAAGAACAACCCAAAATCTCGTAGAGTGTAAATCATCCAAACCAACTGTGAGCAACAGCTAGCAGCAGCCACATACTCAGCCTCAGTGGTTGAAAGAGCAACTCCAGATTGCTTTCGAGAAGACCAAGAGACTAGAGACGAACCAAGAAACTGGCAAGTACCGGAAGTCGACTTGCGATCCAACCGGCACCCACCAAAATCGGCGTCCGAGAAGCCAGATAAATCAAGAGATGATGATGCTGAATAGTAAAGACCAAGATCGGGCGCATAAGTAAGATACCTGAATATGCGCTTGATAGCCTGCCGATGAGACGCGCGAGGTGAAGACTGGAAGCGCGCGCACAGTCCCACGGCGAACTGAATGTCCGGTCTGGTTGCCGTCAAGTACAGCAGCGAGCCGATCATCCCTCGAAACTCCCTTTCATTGACCTTGACATCGCTCTCGCCCTTGTCTAGACCCCCAGATGTGCCCATCGGGGTCATCTGCAGCTTCAACTCCCCACCAAAGTCAAATTTCTTAAGCATATCGCGAGTGTACTTACCTTGGTGGATGAAGGTGCCGTCGTTGGTCTGCTTGATCTGGAGTCCTAAGAAGTACTTAAGCTCACCCATGAGGCTCATCTCAAACTCACTGTGCATCTGCTCAGAAAACTTGGACACAAGATCATTAGTAGTACCACCAAAAATAATATCGTCCACGTAAATCTGAGCGACTAAGAAGTCTGAAGCAACTTTGAGCAGAAAGAGAGTCTTATCCACAGAACCCATCACAAAGCCCTTCCCCAACAAAAATTGCTTCAACCGGTCATACCAAGCCCTGGGGGCTTGCTTCAACCCGTATAAAGCTTTTTGCAGTTTAAAAACATGTCGAGGAAACTTGGGGTTCTCAAAACAGGGGGGTTGCCTAACATAAACTTCCTCCTCTATAAACCCGTTCAGAAAAGCACTCTTAACATCCATTTGAAAAAGCTTAAAACCCTTCGAAACGACAAAAGCTAGAAGAATACGAATGGACTCAAGACGGGCAACAGGAGCGAATGTTTCTTCAAAGTCAATACCTTCCTTCTGGCAATAACCCTAGGCAACTAGTCGAGCTTTGTTGCGCACCACAACCCCATCTTCACCTTGTTTGTTCTTGAATACCCACTTGGTACCTATGGGGTTGCATCCTGGTGGCGGCTCAACTAGTGTCCAAACCCGATTGCGGATAAAGTTCTCAAGCTCTTCTTGCATAGCATTAATCCAATTAGAATCGAAAGAGCATGAGAAACGTCTCTGGGCTCAAAATATGCAACAAAAGCAGATTCAGCAAACACAGCAAGAGAGGCATTTGATGAACGCAAGGTTCTCTCAGTCAAATCACCGATGATGAGCTCCGAGGGGTGATCAAGCTGAACTGCTCAGGATCCTTGGTGATCTGAAGTCACCTCACCGGAGTCAGCAACTGGCACCTCTAGACTCGACTGAGGGGGCTCGATCGAAGTGGAAGAAGTGATCAGAGGTCCGCCCTCGTCCTCAGTCGAAGTCTCAGAAGGTGTGGGCTCTGCAGGGGGTGAAGAAGGCCCACCCTCATAAGTAGCTGGAGTATCCTCATCTTCCTCGAAGATGGACTCTCCGAGCTCATCGTCACCAGAAAGCTGAAAAGAAGGAGTCAAAGAAGGCATGGACTCATCAAATGAAACTTCGCAAGTCTCGACAAGCTGCTGGGATTCGAGGTTCCAAACACGGAAGCCTCGAGAATGCAAAGTGTAGCCAAGAAAAACACCGTCCCAGCAATGAGACTCAAACTTGTCCAAGTGCCCTCCCTTCTTGAGCACAAAGCACTTGCAGCCAAATGCTCGCAAGTGGCTCACCTTGGGCTGTCTGCCAAACCGCAACTCATATGATGTCTTACCAAGGTAAGCACTAAGAAAAATGCGGTTGGCCAGATAGCAAGCCGTGTTCATGGCTTCAGCCCAAAAACGCCTAGGAGTCCTGTGCTCATCAAGCATCGTCCTGGCCATCTCGACTAGCGTGCGGTTCTTTCGTTCCACAACGCCGTTCTGTAGGGGAGTGTAAGGAGAAGAAAACTGATGGTCAAGACCCTGATCACTACAGAAGCTGAAAAACTGAGAGTTCTTGAACTCAGAGCCATTGTCGGAGCGAATTGCTCGCATCCGACCATTGTTCTCATTCTTCAGCTCCAAAATCAGGTCATGAACAAACTGAAAAGTTTCATCCTTAGACTCGAAAAAGAAAACCAACGAAAATCGAGAAAAGTCATCAACAATGACAAGCGCGTACCACTTCCCACCGATTGAACGTACCCGAGCTGGACCAACAGTGTCCAAATGTTACAGCTCGCCTGGATATGAAGTCATCACCTGAGTCACAGGTGAGTGAGAAGCAGCAACCATTTTCCCATGATGACAGGGATGGCAAACTAGATCCTTCTCCATCTTAAGCTTGGGCAATCCTCGGATGAGGTCCATAGAGCTCAACCTGACTAGCAGATCAAAACTCAAATGACCTAACCTCCTATGCCACTTCCAGAGCTCAGAGGAGGATCTAGCAATCAAACAGCAAGAAGGGCCAAAAGAACTAGAGAAGTCAATTCGGAAAACTTTACCGAATGGTAAAATCTGGCAAATCAAACACCCTCTAGAATCAATCACAGAGGAATTACCCTTCTTAAAACGTACTTCCAAACAATCCTCAAGAAGTTGCGAAACAGAAATCAAATTGAAGTCCAAATTCTTAACCAAGGCAACATTCTTCAAAGAGAAATGATCTGAAATGCGAATTGAGCCAATGCCACTTACTTTCCCTTGACAACTGTTCCCGAATGTGATGTACTCTTTGGAGCTCGGGGGAGTGAGACTGGAGAACCATCTGCGATGTCCCGTCATGTGGCGAGAGCATCCTGAGTCCATGATCCAAATGTCCTCCAGTCCCCGATCCTGCACAATCAGTGGATGTAAGTGGGAGCAAATGGTCCGGCACTAGGTTTAGTAAAGGAGCTAAACCAGTGTCGAGCCATCTGTTCAAAAGACGGAAAGCAGAAATCATCATGAGAGTTCGGACCAAAACGCGGCTCAAAGCATGGTCCTTGGTTCTGCCTAAACCCTCGGCCACGAGGTCCAGGACCGTAGCCGAAACGACCTGGAGCTCTGCCAGAATGACCACCACCAACTGGAGCATGGGCAAGAAAGCCGTCTCCTCTACCACCACCTACACGACGCGGCCTGGCCTCCAGCCTCTCCCCGCGTCGAGGAACACGCAGTCTACCACCCTGCTGGTAAAACTGCTCCTGACCACCACGAGCTCTCTCAGCTCTCTCAACCCGCTTCCTCCTGAAGCAAAACTCCGCAAGATGCCCGTCTCTCTGGCAATACTCACAATGATAGGTGGGCTTATTGGGATGTGGTTGAGGTTTAAGGTTCTTGGGCTTGGTGGTGTTAGGTGTTGTCTTCTTGGGTTGAGACGGTGTAGGAAGAGAGTCAAGAGAAGTGTGGAGGTGTTTGGGCTTTGGGACCCAGATAGGTTTCTTGGGTGGAGCTTTAGGTGATTCATGGATCACTCCATCCTTGGGCTGACAAGCCTGGGAAGACTCAGTGGAGTGAGTCTTGGGATACCTCTGCTCTGGAGTCATTTTACTCCACTCCACTGCCCTGCTAATGGCACTCTCAAAGTCAGCCTTGGTGTAGGTATAACCTACTCCAAACCCATCCTACCTCTTGAACTGCTAGATCATCATGCCGAGCTGTGGCTCTCTGGCACTAATCCAACTCAGGATAGAACGAAGGTAAAAGTTCTCATTCTGAGAATCTGCTAACTCCTCTCTCAAGGAAGCTAGAACCTCCACCTGAGACAAGCAGGTCTCACACTCACTCTCTACTTGAACAGACTTCTTGGCTTTCAACTTAATCAATTCCATTCTAAGAGACAGGCAGTTCTCACAGACAGTGGGTGGAACTGACAGTGTTTCAAGCTCTAGCCTAGTCCGCGCAAGCTCAACTCTCAATCTCTCCAAATCACCCAAATGCTCATCGCCCTTGGATTTCAGCTCAGCTAAGGTAGCTAGATGAGATGGGAAATTAACACAAGGTGCGACGACAGTGGCTTGAGCATCTTTCAGCTCCAGCTGAGCGCTTTCAAGCTCATTGGCCAAAGCGTCCCTCTCATCAACCCTTTCTGTGTACTTGGACTTCAGAGTCGACAAGTCACACAGAAGCACCTCACACTTCGGGCACTCATTGCTATCACCCAAGCAAGGGGAAGAAGATAGACTCTCAATTCTACCGTTGGCTACGGCAAGCTCACTCTCAAACTCATCTATCCTCTTCTTGGCCCCCCTAAGAAGTTTTTCCCAATATTTTAACTCCTGACGATTGCTTTCAAGTAATTCAACGATTTCGCGCTCATAAGATGATACCTTTTCGTTGTTGTCATCATCGGAGTCATCGGAGGAGCTCTTTTCTTCCTTATCCCCAAGAGCCATTGAGCAGAAGCTCTTGCGGGATCTTCGGCGCTGGTGTGAGTGGCTCTTCAGTTTGTCCCCGAAAGCCATGAAGCAGAGGCCCGTCGGATCATCCTTGTCCTTCCCCCTCTTGATGACGATCTCCTCATCGCTTGAGCTTGATGAAGAGGAAGAAGACGTGGACTGCTTGGAGTAGCTCTTCTCAATCTCAGCGAAGAAGGCCTTGTCGCGCTTCTTGTTCTCTCGCCGGTACTCCATCAGGGCATTCTTGAAGAATCTTGTCTTCGTCTTGCCCTTGTTGAAGGAAGAGCTCTCGTGCTTGCCGGAGTCGTGGAAGCCACCACCGGAGCCCTTCTTGTAGCCATTGCGCTTGGGGCAGTCGGCGATGAAGTGTCCTGGATCACCACACTCAAAGCATCCGGATTTTGTGTCGTGTCTTTTGAACATTCTCTTGTCATAGACACGACGCACCCAGTTGTTAAAAAGGCATAAATCATCATCACCCAACAACTCAAGCTGGTCCTCAGTGATAGACATCAAAGAGAACCCAGCACAGCTCACAGAAAGAGGGATCAATAGAAGGTGTAGCAAGGGCCAAGGACTTTGATCCCAAACCAGTGAGATTTGATCTCAGCTGGATATCAACCTCAGTGGCCTTCAGCTTGCTAAACAACTCAGAAATGGTCAAGGTATCATAAGAAGTGCTCTCAACGATAGAAGATACCTTGATCTCCCAGATCTTTGGGTCCAAGGTATGAAGAACCTTGAGCGCCTGCTCGTGATTTGAGACTAACTGAGCACCCTCAGCCTTGTTGTCCCGAAGCTTGTTTATGATCGACTGAAAACGATCAAACAAAGCCTCAACAGATTCACCCGGCTTCTTTGTGCAATTCTCATATTCACGCCGGTAGGTCTGATAGAGCCGAGCCTTGACCTGTGCTGTTCCCTCATGGTGTGCCTTGAGGGCAGATCTCTCTCGCAGTGGAGAGATGGCTCACACGCTCAAACTCAGTGGGACCTAAACCAGAGAAAAGAATGTTCACAGCCTTACTGTTGCTCAGATGCTGAGCAATGATACCAGCAGTACCATGCTCAGCAATTGGCAATATGACAAACGTGGTGTGAACACAAATGTCCCAAATGTTCGAACCCTAGCTCATGAGATAGGCTCGCATGCGAGTCTTCCAATAGTTATAGCCATAGGCTTCCAAGGATGGGACCTTGCTAGGAGATGTCATGGTCACTCCTGGGGTTTAGAACCGGTTAAGGTATGGAAAAACCCTAACCACGCTCTGATACCACTTGTAGGACCGAAAGTAGCGACCAGAGGGGGGGTGAATGGGTGCCTAAAAATTCTTTTGAATCAATGGCCTGCTCCCAATACCCAACGCACCTCAAAAGACTAAGCAGTAAAGTATGAACAGATTGCCTAAGTCTAAATATATCTAGCCTAGAAGCAACAGATGACAAATACATAGAAACACCAAAGTAGTGCTACTAGGGAGATAAACAAGGATATTCAAGACATGGCAGGTTAAACTTCTCAATGGATGATCTAAGTATGAATAAAGTGAGATGAGAAGTTACTGTTCAGATTTGTCTCCTGTTCAGAACTCGGCGAAGCCTGCTCCACTGTGTCGAAGCCTGCTTCGCTTTGTCGAAGCCTGCTTCGGAGCTCAGTGATGAAGCCTGCATCGGAGGTCAGTGTCGAAGTCTATCGAAGGCTGTAGTGAAAAAACCGAAGGTGTGTTTGGTCTAGCCTAGTTCGAGGTGGCAGGGAGCGAAGTATGCTTCGAAGCGAAGTATGAGAGTATCGAAGCTTGCTTCGAACAAAGTACTTCGAAGCCTAGACTTCGAACAGAGGTTCGAACAGGCTCACAAAAAAGCAAACTTCGAAGGATAAGCGAAGCCTGACACACGGTAGCAAGTTTAATCCGAAGCCTACACGACTACATTCGAAGCTAGCACTAGCGAGGTATGACCTTCGAACCACATGCTAGCTTCGAAACTAACTCCGAAGCCTGTCGAAGTATGAACTTCGAATATCCAAAGTCGGAGTTCACCTTCGTAAAGACAATCGAAGTATGACAAGCCAACAGACTAAGTGCAACACATACTTCGAAGCTAGATTCACAGGACAAGAACGAAGTCGAAGTTCAAGCGAAGCCCTCGAGGATGTCAGATCGAAGCTTGCCTCACGGAGCTGAGGGGCTTCGAACAGAGAAGGGGCTTCACCAAAGAACAGCCAGAAAAGTCACGTGGCCCTGTCTATACGATCAAAAAGGCTACGCAGAAAAAGCAAAGCTAGTACTAGTGTACTGTTGCTACAGTGAAGTAGTACTACTTGCAACCAGCAAGAACTAGTACTCTTCTCATGAAGAACAGAAGCAACCGAAGCACTCAAAACCAGGAATAAAATTGCAGTGAGCAAACCGAATACTGCAAAGCCATTAAATGAGATGCTACTCACGAAATGGAAGGAATAGAATCATCCAAAAGCAGGGAACAAAATAGATGAACAGTAACGATTAGCTTGGCGGCGCACACACAGGAGAGAGAAAAAGCACACAGGAACAAAAATGACCCAAGGAATGAATGAAAAAGTGATTTCTAGAAGGGTAGTCCAACCCTAGGGATTGGGGCCCTATTTATAGGCTGCCCAATGACCTAGAATATTCCACCAGCCCCTTAGGGTTTTTACAGACGCTAAAATAAAGGAAATGACTCAACGGCTCTTAGGAATTTTTACAGACACGACTGACTGACTGTGGGCCTACAGATACAGATGACTTATCCGGAAGCTAAGCTTTCGTAGCGACTACAGCTTCTCTTCTGGACAGTCCGATACAAGATCAACGGTTGTCAGTTTTGTGCCGAAACTGACAAAGCCTCCACTGACTTTGCACCAGGTACCCAGATTGGGCCGGCCCGATTCCGCAGCTCTCTCAGCCCGGCAATCACTCGCCGCCCGTGTACTTGAGTCAACCCTGGTCAATAGCCCAGTGGGTCTTCTACTGCTTCTGGCCCATGTACCCGCATTGGGCCAGCCCGACTTCGCAGCCTCCTCTGCCCGATAGTCGCTTGCTGCCCGTGTACCTGAGTCACACGCGGCCCATGAAACAGCAGATCTCCTTTCTTCTTGTGTCCTCTTTGACTATCGTTGACAATGACTCATCACTTCTGGAGCCATGAGGCCCACGCTATTCAGCATGGCTCCTCAATCGTGAAGATTTTATCAACTTAATACCATAAAATTCAGCAAAGTGTCTCACCTCTTTAGGAACAAATGAAGTACCTTGATCTGTAGTGAGAGTTTGGGGAATACCGAATCTATGTATAATGTGCTTCAAGATGAAATCAGTTACCTCAATGTGAGTCATGTTCTTGAGAGGCACGACTTCATTCCATTTGGTGAAGTAGTCTGTCACCATCAGCATGAACTGATGCCCTTTTGAAGAGGGAGGATGAATTTGGCCAATGATGTCTAAACCCCAACCTCAGAATGGTCATGGTTTGATAATAGGGTTAAGTAGCGACACAAGAGCCAATTTAATATTACCAATCTTTGACATGCCTCACACCCTCTATAATACTTAAAACAATCCTTAGTCATAGTCGGCCAATAAAAACCCACTCTTTTGAGCATCCAACTCATTTTTTGGGCCGATTGATGATTGCCACAAAGCCCCTCATGGACTTCTCCTACAGCCACTTTGGACTGATCGACATCTAAGCACTTTAGAAGTACTCCATCAATAGTTCTACGGTACAGTATATCGTTGAGTAGCACAAATTTAAATGTCTGTCGCCTAATTTTCCGATAAACCCTTTGACTGGGATTCTTTATGTACCGAACGATTGGATTTCTCCAATCATCCTTCTAGATCTCTAGAGGGTTTGCCAATTCCTTCTCCGTGGCATCTAAATTATTGATTTCGAGGTGCCCCTCTGGCCTTTCCTATTTCTACCGAAGGTTGGTTGGATTGGCCGTGCGGAGCAGATCGGACCAAAGTCCTCCACCGGAGGGGTCCGGTGTGCGAAGACCTCCGTCGCCTAGAAGGCTTCAGCGTAAGAGGTTTGGTGTGACGGGTCCTTCGGCGGATGAAGGGCTCCAGCACGAGGGCTCCGGTACGCAATACCCTCCGGTGGATGAAGGGGTTTGGTCCAGAGGGCCCGACGGACCTCATGTTCGCTTGAAGCCTCTGGCTTCGGCAGGGAGTTCAAGCTGAGCCAAATCATTGGCAATTGAATTGGCTTCTCTAGACAAATGAGAGATTTTAAAGTCATCAAAAGTAGCAAATATGTTTAAACATTTATCCAAGTAATTGTTTAGCAAGCCATTAAAACATTTAGCCCTTTTAGCTACTTGCTGCACCACTAACAGAGAATCACCATGCGCATGAATATGATTAACACCCATGGAATTTAGCAATTCAAGTCCTAGCAATAAAGCTTCATATTCGCTTTGGTTATTAGTAGAAGGAAATTCCAAACGGGCCGAGGTCTCAAAGCGCATGCCACTAGGTGATACGAGAACCACTCCAATACCTTGGCCATTTCTGCAAACCGAACCATCAAAATAAAGTTTCCATGGCACTACTTCAATTAGAGCAACACTGTTACTCCAATTGATATCTACGTGGTGATCAACTATAAAGTTAGCGATGATTTGGTCTTTCATGGCCCTTAGAGGTTCAAAAGCCAAACCGTACTCAATCAAAGCATAATCCCACTTTCTAATTCTACCACTCAGAATCAGCTTTTGCAAGATGTACTTTATGACATCGGTTGTACAAGCAATAATACATGTGCTAGGGAGAAGATAGTGACGTAGTTTGGTACATGCATAATAAAGTGATAAACATAAACGCTTCACAAACACGTAGCTTGTCTCGGTGTCGAGCAGGCGATGGCTCAAGAACGTGATGATGTACTCTTTTCCCTCCATCTCCTAAGTTAGCACGACTCCTATTACGCTATCTTCTGCGGCAACGTACAACCAAAACTGAATATAAAGCGGCGCAAATAATTCATCTCCTAAGTTGCATCAATCTTGCCAGATAAGTTAGATATAAAGCGGTGCAAATAATTCATCTTACCTAGCAGCTTTTTCACATCTCTATTGCATGTCGGCGCTTCAAAGTTCTTAATCTTTTCAAGCCTCTTAGGATCAATTTCAATACCTCTTTCATGAATCATGATTCCTAAAAACTTGTCTGCCGACACGCCGAAAGCACATTTGAATGGGTTCATTTTTAAGCCATATTGACGCATCCTATCAAAAGCAACTCTCAAATTGGCTAGGTGGTTTCCCATAGCGTCCAATTTGACTACAACATCATCTATGTAGACCTCTAGCATAACTCCTAGCAAGTCATGAAAGATCAGATTCATAGCACGTTGATATGTAGTGCCAGCATTCTTTAAACCAATAGTCATAATGACCAACTCAAACAAACCGGCAAAACCAAGTTATCGAAAGGCTGTCTTGTAGACGTCCTCTTCGGCCATAAAAATTTGATTATAACCAGTGTTGCCATCAAGAAAACTTAGTACCTTGTGTCCTGAAGCATCGTTGATCAACATGTCGGCTATCAATATGGGATATTCGTCCTTCATAGTGGCCATGTTCAGATCCCTGAAATCAATACGAACTCGTATTTTTCCGCTCCCCTTCTTCTCTATAGGCACAATGTTAGTGACCCATTCAGCATATCTGCATGGCCTACTAAATTCAGCCTTGAGTAATCATTCTACCTCCTCTTTAACTCGGTCATACACGGCCAAATTAAAGCAACGAGGGGCTATTTATAAGGCCTAAACTCGGGTTTAATAGGTAGCCGATGCTCTACGAGCTCGCGGCTTAGTCCACGCATCTCGCTATACTCCCATGCAAAACAATCAACGTACGACAGAGGCAATTTTATTACTTTGGCCTTTTCATCATCCTGTAAATTTGGGTTTACAAAAGTCGGCCTTGGAATGTGACCACCACCTATATCGACTTCTTCTAAAGTATTGGCCGACACAAAACCTTGTCCTAACTTTTCTACTTCGCTAAAGTCTTCAATGGCTTCGGCAATACCATATTTAAAAGACCGATATTGTTCGACACGAGAATTCAGCCAATCAAGATTACTTTTACTAGACATGATTACTAATTTAGAAATAGTCATGCTACACTAGCCGGCTTTACAGACACGGGTACAAAATGTCCCCAGATACGCTAACGAAGTCGTAATCCGAGTGGTCTCTACCTGATATACACTCTACTTGGTCATGGATGGCGTCGATGGACACATCGGCCAATGCTACTTGGGCCAAAGTATCCGATGGTATGACCTCCACATCATCGTCGTCCCATTGCATTAGGCATTTGTGCAAAGTAGAAGGAATATAGTAATTTGCGTGAATCCAATCACGTCCACATAGCACATTGTAGTTACCTTGCACATCAATGACGAAAATTGTTTTTGGAAACGTCTTCTTACCCACTGTCAACTCTAGGGAGAGTACACCCTTTGCTTCGGAGCTTTTGTCGTTGCAGCCGTTGAGCATTAGGTTGGTTTTCTTCAAGTTTTCCTTGTCCCTGCCAAGTTTCTTCAAAAGAGAGTACGGCATTAAATTGACTGTGGCGCTGCCATCAACAAGCATACTGGAGATCGGCTTCCCGTCAATGCCCCTTGATGTAGAGGGGTTTTAGGTGACGAGCCGTATCCTAGGGTTTTTCGAAAATGGCATCTCATGGGCCAAGATTCAACTGAGTGACCTTGGCCTCGTCTAGTGATAGTGCAAACTCAGCGAGAAGCATGACGACGTTGATGTCCATTGCCCAAGGCGTTGGCCACTCAGAGACGGGCGTGTAATCATCGTCGAGCATGTCGTCGTTGTCGTTTCTCGGAGCGGGAGCCAGGTTGATCCATACATGCTTCATGACTTGTCGAGGGTGGATCTCCTCGAATATGGTGTCGCGTTCATCCTCGGCCTTCTTCTCGCGCATCTCATGTGACCTTAGGTGTTGAAGGCGCCTCTTTTGTGATTTGGACATACCAGGAGGTGCCCAACATGGCTATGGCTTGGTGCCAGGTGCCACCAATTTGTTTCTATGATTTTTTTCCGAACGGGCATCAATCGGGTCGGCCTCATATCTTTTATGCTCGGTAGGGACCTCTCTACGGACCCTGTCGGTCGGACCGGCCTCGTCAGGCCGATCGGACTGAGCTCTGCTAATGGCCTCGGCTAGACTAGGGGACTTACCTCCATCCAGCTTCGGTGAGGGGGCCTTCGGAATTGGGACTTCCTGAGACCCTACCCTGACTATGATGGCTTCAAACTCCCTCTCCTTCGCCTCTCCGTGCCCATCTTCTGATGAGGACATCACTTCACATGATACACACATGGAGCCTCCACCTACAATTCAATTACAAGGACCAATCACACGCGCCCGTGCCCGTCGCTTGAACCATGAGGTTAATTCTTTCCTTAGCAACTATGTTAATATTTGTTTGGACGGGATGCTACTTAATACTAGTGATATGTTGTTGCTTAGGAACATGGGAGATGTAATAGGAGAGTTGGAGTTGAAGATGGAATCGCACGGATGATTTGAAGTCAAGAATTTGCTGGTTCGGACTACATCAACCACCCTGCACCAAAATGGGCATAACTTCCTCATACGAAGTCCGATTGGCGCGTTCTTGGACTTTTTGGAAAGCTAAGGAGAAGACGGATGTTGTGCCGTTGGTTTCGTCTCATTTGGAGTCTCGAGTCGATCTGTGTGATTAAAACAGTCCTGCGTGACAGAACTGGGCCGTGTTGGCCCATAATCTGAGTCTGTACATCTTCTAGCCCACAGCCCAAGTCTGTTCGCCTCCCACAGGCTGCCCACGCCCTATATATTCTTTCCAGCCGCCTTTAGGGTTAGTTTTTTCTTTGTTTGCATCTACACTTGTGTGTTTAGATCCCGCCTCTTGCACCGGACCGATTGGCTGCTGCATTGGCGTTTGTGAAACCTCACCTTATCATCGTTTGTCTGTGATTTGGCATTCGACTTGTATCCTTTCTGTTCTTGCTTGTGTTCTTGGGTTCGCTTGCAGGAATTAGCCTTCGTGGCGAGGTCAATCGCGTTCTGCGTGGTTGATAACCAACGGAGTCAGTGGTGTAACGATTGCAAGGTTTTGATCCGCCGGACCGGAGCCTTGGATCGCCAACGTTGAGATTCTCCACCAAGCCAAGTTATCCTTTACCTAGCGGAAGATCGGGACAAATCCCCCATCAGTTGGTATCAGAGCTCAGTTTTCCCGTTAGGTAATCTCGATCTGCTTTTGTTTTTACCTACAGTCCAGAAAACCGCACCAAAAAAATTCCCCACCGAGAAACCCTTTGTGCCTTGCGATTTTAATTTCAGTTTTAACTTTGTTGAGTTCGTGTTCTTGGTCGAGTCTTGTTGCTGGTTTAGTCATCCCTCTGTGTCGTTTGAGTAGTAGTTGTTCTTGTGTCTCAAAAATTTCCCCACCGAAAAAACCCCCCTTCCGCAACCCTATTCGTTTTCCACATCGAGTCTTTGTGACCCCCCTTCAGTAAAACAGGCATAACTTTTCGCTCGTTTGGCAGAAAAATCTGAAATTTTTTGAGGGTGTTCCTGACCCGATTTGGACCTGACCCTAACTTGGGTTCCCCCTGTTAGCCTTCAAGTTCCCCCTGTTAGCCTTCAACAAAATCTCCAAAAAAATCAGGAAGATAAAGAAAAAAATTGGTCAAAGTTTTTGCTCGTCGGTCAGTGAACTTATTTAATTTTTGTGAGCCACATCCCACATCAGTTGTAGGTGCCAATTTTTGTGGTTGCATCTCTGGTCATCCTTGTTCAAAAAAAATAGAGTGAAAAAAAAGAAGAGAGAAAAAAAATCAAAAAAAGAGAAGAAGTGGTAGTAACAGCATTATCGGCGGCAGTAACAGATTCTGCTTGTCCGATCTCTTGTCCGAACTCTTGTCCGATCAGCGGTAGTAACAGAATTATCAGCGGCGGTAACAGATCCCTTGTCCGATCTCTTGTCCGATCTGCAGAGAGCTGAATTTGGCCAATGTTGCTTCCATTTGAGTTTTGGGCACATAGTTTCCCTCTATTGCTTGAATTTTCACCTTGGGAGCACTAAGGCCAGCAACTTTGATGAGTACTAGGGAATACTTATTGAACTTGGTTTAACTGTTATTATTATCGCTAATCCTTGCTACTCACTTTGCCTTCCAAGCTACACCCTTCTCTTGGTCAGGACAGGTTCATTTCTTGCAATTGTACACCACCCTCCACTTGGTTCATCACCTGTAGGCCGGTGACCTCACTGCGGCATGGTAAGAACACTTGCAAGCGTGGGTAAGGTGCTTGACGAATTGCTTCCACCACACACCCACCACCCCACCTACCTATTTTCCATAAGGATTATTCTTTGTTGTTTTGTCTTTCACTAACATGGCAGATAACAGCGGTACCCCTCCATCCGATTTTAATGACTGTGTCTCACGACGTGCTCTACTAGAGTCTCAGCGGTAGACCCAACATTCCATCGAACGTCTCGTGTGTACTGTGGCTGACCTAGTGGACCAAATGACTGCCTTGGAAACACGTTTGCCTGCTGCACGAGCCAACGATGACCATGTTGAAGTGGAAGACGACCATATTGGAGAGGAAGACGACCTATCCTATGCCGCGAACAATGGCATTGACCCTGACGAGGCTGCACGTCATCGCTTTCAGTTCAACCGTCAAGGTATGGGCGGCCACCGCAATCGCCATCCACGAGGTAACAATGACAACCACGGGGACCATGATCATGATCCCTACTCTAAGGTAAAATTTTCAGTACCTCATTTTGCTGGCACCTATGATCCAGATGCATATTTAGATTGTGAGATGTCAGTCGAACAAAAATTTAATGCTCACATGGTTCCTGCTATCCACCGCGTGCGCTTAGCTACTAGTGACTTCCCTGGATATGCTCTTCTTTGGTGGACTGAAATAGTTCAAGTTGGCAATGAACCACAAAATTGGGATATGTTAAAACGGCAAATGCGTGGTAGATGGGTTCCTCCTTCATATAAACGTGATTTGAGAAAAAAATTGCAGTGACTAAACCAAGGAAATAAATCGGTAGAGGAGTATTATCAGGAGTTGCAAATAGGTTGCATGCGTGCTGAAATTGAGGAGGACAATGAGGATAAAATGGCCCGTTTTTATGGCGGTTTAAGATGTGAAATTCAGGATATCATTGATTATAAAGAATACAATACTATCACTCGTCTTTTCCACCTTGCTATGCTTGTAGAAAAACAATTCCAGGGTCGCCAACAACCACAACGCAGCATGAGGACCAACATTGGTGGTTCTACTTCACGCTCAAGTGGGCAGCAGCAACGACCACCACCACCACCTTCTCGACCGATGACTACAACAGCACCTTCTACATCTACAGCCCAGGCTGAGAGCTCCAAGGCTGCAGCATCCAAGGCGCCAGCCAAGCCCACCTCCTCGGCGGCCTCTACCGCATGTTCTGTAGCGATCCAGTGTCACTGATGCAAAGGATTCGGCCACGTTATGAAGGACTGCCCTAGTCAGCGGGCTTATATTGCTACGGAAGACGGTGGCTACGTAAGTGCTAGTAATGTTGAAGATGAATATGCACTTGCTGCTAACATTGCAGGAGATGATGATACATCCGACGATGACGTTGTTTTTGCGCCGGATGCCTCTGCCGACCTTGAAGCACTTATTGTACAACGCGTCTTGAGCACTCACATGGAGCAGGACGATCGGACACAACAGAATAATCTGTTTCAGACCTTCTTCATCGTCAATGACCGTCGTGTACGTGTCATCATCGACAGCGGTAGTTGCAACAATTTGGTGAGCCACGACATGGTAACGAAGCTTCAACTTCCCACACGTGCACATCCACACCCTTACCATGTGCAATGGTTCAACAATAGCGGTAAGGTCAAGGTAACACAAACTGCTCACATCGAATTTTCCATTGGTACATACTTCGGAGTTGCTGATTTTGATGTAGTACCAATGCAAGCATGTTCTCTTTTACTTGGTAGACCTTGGGAGTATGATACTGATGCTACACACCATGGTAGGAGCAATAAGTACACATTTATGTATAAAGGAAAGAAAGTTGCATTGCTTCCTATGACTCCTGCTGAAATTGTGAAATCTGAACAAGAAAAACATGCTAGGGACGCCCAAAAGAGCAAACAACCTTCTGAAAATCAGCAAGTAGCCAAAACGCTTTCGAGGCAACAGAAAGATAAACTTGCTTCTCCTTCTTCATCACAAGTTATTAATCTGAAAGGACGTGTCATGCTTGCAACTAAAACTGACCTTGCTGAAATTTGTGATGATACTCCCATGATATATGGCTTGATTTGCACGAACGTGCTGTTTTCACTTGCGAACATTCCTAGCTCTGTTCTTGTTGCAGTCACTGACCTTTTGTAGGAGTTTAACGATGTTTTTCCCGCTGAGATACCACCCGGACTGCCACCGATACGCGACATCGAGCACCAAATTGATTTGATCCCGGGAGCGTCTCTTCCTAATCGTGCAGCGTACCGTACCAATCCAGAGGAGACAAAAGAAATTGAGCGCCAAGTACAAGACCTTCTTGATCGTGGGTACATCCGTGAAAGCCTTAGTCCTTGTGCAGTACCCGTTCTTTTGGTGCCTAAGAAAGATGGTAGTTGGCGCATGTGTGTTGATTGTCGTGCTATTAATAATATCACCATTCGATATCGACACCCTATTCCTAGATTGGATGACATGCTTGATGAGCTTAGTGGTGCAATTATTTTTACTAAGATCGATCTCCATAGTGGATACCACCAAATTCGCATGAAACTAGGTGATGAATGGAAAACTGCTTTCAAAACAATGTTTGGATTATATGAGTGGCTTGTCATGCCTTTTGGACTTACTAATGCACCTAGTACGTTCATGCGCTTGATGAATGAAGTCCTACGGCACTTTATAGGACGCTTTGTGGTTGTATACTTTGATGATATCTTGGTTTATATCAAATCTCTCACTGAACATGTTGAACACCTACGTGCTGTTTTTTCTGTCCTCCGTGAGGCTGGAATGTTTGGTAACCTTGAGAAGTGCACGTTTTGCACGGATCGAGTTGTGTTTCTCGGATATGTTGTCACTTCACAGGGTATTGAGGTTGACGCGGCGAAGGTAGAAGCAATCAACAGCTGGCCGCAACCCCAAACTATCACACAGGTACGTAGTTTTCTTAGTCTTGCAGGTTTCTACCGGCATTTTGTGAAAGATTTCAGCACCATAGCCGGTTCTTTACATGAGTTGACCAAGAAGGGAGTTACTTTTACTTGGGAACCAGACCAAGAACAAGCTTTTGCCACACTCAAGGATCGCCTTACACATGCACCTCTACTTCAGTTACCCGACTTCAGTAAGCCTTTTGAATTAGAATGTGATGCTAGTGGTTTTGGATTAGGAGGTGTGCTGCTACAAGGAGGTAAACCCGTGGCCTATTTTAGTGAGAAATTACATGGTCCACAGTTGAATTATTCTACCTATGACAAGGAATTATATGCCTTAGTGCGCGTTCTTGAAACTTGGCAACATTACCTTTTGCCTAAGGAGTTTATTATTCATTCGGATCATGAAGCATTGAAGCATATACGTAGTCAAGCAAATCTGAATAAACGACATGCTAAATGGGTAGAATTTATTGAGACTTTTCCATATATCATTAAGCATAAGAAAGGGAAAGATAATGTGATTGCCGATGCTTTATCTAGACGTTATACATTGCTTTCTCAACTTGATTATAAGATCTTTGGTTTAGAAACATTGAAGGGCATGTATGCTACTGATTTGGACTTCAAAGATGCTTTTACAAATTGTACAGACAACCGTGCTTGGAACACATATGTGCTGAATAATGGATATCTTTTTCGTGCTAACAAGTTATGTGTGCCGGCTAGCTCTCTTCGCTTGTTGTTATTGAACGAAACACATGGTGGTGGTTTGATGGGTCATTTTGGATCAAAGAAAACCGAAGATGTGCTGTCCACACACTTCTATTGGCCTAGGATGAGACGAGATGTTGAGCGCTATGTGGCACGATGCACTACTTGCAATAAAGCTATGTCCCGTCTAAACCAACATGGTCTTTATATGCCTCTGCCCGTTCCTAGTGTACCTTGGGAGGATATTTCTATGGATTTTGTGTTAGGATTACCTAGAACAAGGAGGGGGAGAGATAGTATTTTTGTGGTGGTAGATCGTTTCTCTAAAATGGCGCATTTTATACCTTGTCACAAGAGCGACGATGCTACAAATGTTGCTGATTTGTTTTTTAGAGAGGTCGTACGCTTGCATGGAGTTCCCAATACCATCGTTTCAGACCGTGATGCTAAATTCTTAAGTCATTTTTGGAGAATGTTGTGGCATAAGTTGGGGACGAAGCTGTTGTTTTCTACTACTTGTCACCCCCAAACTGATGGACAAACGGAGGTCGTCAACCGTACATTGTCCACCATGTTGAGGGCTGTTTTGAAGACCAACTTGAAGCTCTGGGAAGAGTGTCTACCTCATATTGAGTTTGCATATAATAGGTCAGTACACTCCACTACTAAGGTAAGTCCGTTTCAAGTGGTGTATGGCTTTAATCCGCGTGCTCCTATTGATTTGCTACCATTGCCACCATCTGAAAAATTGAATCTTGATGCTAATACACGTGCTGAATTATTACTTAAGATGCATGAAACTACTAAAGAAAACATAGAGAAAATGAATGAGAAATATCGTGCTTATGGTAGTAAGGGTAGAAAAGAGATAACATTTGAACCGGGTGATCTTGTTTGGTTGCACTTGCGCAAGGATCGTTTTCCTGATTTGAGAAAGTCTAAATTGATGCCCCGAGCTGATGGTCCTTTCCGTGTGCTTGAGAAGATAAATGATAATGCATATAAACTTGAGTTGCCTGCAGCTTTTGGGGTTAGTCCCACATTTAACATTTCAGATTTAAAGCCCTATTTGGGAGATGACAATGAGCTTGAGTCGAGGACGACTCTAATTCAAGAAGGGGAGGATGATGAGGACATCACTTCACATGATACACACATGGAGCCTCCACCTACAATTCAATTACAAGGACAAATCACACGCGCCCGTGCCCGTCGCTTGAACCATGAGGTTAATTCTTTCCTTAGCAACTATGTTAATACTTGTTTGGACGGGATGCTACTGAATACTAGTGATATGTTGTTGCTTAGGAACATGGGAGATGGAATAGGAGAGTTGGAGTTGAAGACGGAATCGCACGGATGATTTGAAGTCAAGAATTTGCTGGTTCGGACTACATCAACCACTCTGCACCAAAATGGGCATAACTTCCTCATACAAAGTCCGAATGGCACGTTCTTGGACTTTTTGGAAAGCTAAAGAGAAGACGGATCTTTTGCCGTTGGTTTCGTCTCATTTGGAGTCTCGAGTCGATCTGTGTGATTAAAACAGTCCTGCGTGACAGAACTGGGCCGTGTTGGCTCATAATCCGAGTCTGTACATCTTCTAGCCCACAGCCCAAGTCTGTTCGCCTCCCACAGGCTGCCCACGCCCTATATATTCTTTCCAGCCGCCTTTAGGGTTAGGTTTTTCTTTGTTTGCATCTACACTTGTGTGTTTAGATCCCGCCTCTTGCACCGGACCGATTGGCTGCTGCATTGGCGTTTGTGAAACCTCTCCTTATCATCGTTTGTCTGTGATTTGGCATTCGACTTGTATCCTTCCTGTTCTTGCTTGTGTTCTTGGGTTCGCTTGCAGGAATTAGCCTTCGTGGCGAGGTCAATCGCGTTCTGCATGGTTGATAACCAACGGAGACAGTGGTGTAACGATTGCAAGGTTTTGATCCGCCGGACCGGAGCCTTGGATCGCCAACGTCGAGATTCTCCACCAACCCAAGTTATCCTTTACCTAGCGGAAGATCGGGACAAATCCCCCATCATCTTCCTTGTCTTCATCCTGTGTGAATCAATTCGAAGGTACCACGGATTGCCCGTGGAAGGTTTCCACCTTCGCCGTGTCTGTTTGTCCCTGCCAATCATAATACTCCGAAGGAAAACAGGGGGAAACGTTATACTGTGAAGGGTACTCTGGTGGCGAGGTGTAGTTTGGGGCCCACAATGATCCCGCCAAATAGTATGGCAGAGGCATCGGCGGCTCTAGAGGCTTCGCCCACTGTGAGCCGAACCCATTGCCCAAAGAGGGGTTCGGCCACGTCGAAGGAATCTCGGACCATACCAACGAAGGGTCCTGCTAGGCCGGAGGTACGTTTGGCCACTATGGGTCGATGCCTCCCACCGGTGGGTTCATCTAGAGCGGAGGTGGGTTTGGCCACTGGGATCCGTACTCGCCTAGCGGAGGCTTTGGCTGTTGTGGTCCGAACTCATTATGCGAAGGGTTCGACCACTAGGGTCCGAACCCACCCTTTTGGGGGTTCGGTTGCCGAGGTCTGAACTCGCCCTTCGGTTGTCTTGGCCCCTTCGACTGTCTTAGTATTTTTGGCTGTGGGCCTATTTTCTCAGCTTTCTTATAGTGTTTGCTCAACAACATCTTGTACGTTACCTTTGGCTTTTTGCGAGCCCTAGCTGAAGGAGATGTATTGATGTTCTTTTTCCAGACGCCTACTTTAGGGTTCTTTGGTATCTTCTTCAGAGCTTGCTCGGAACTATCCTAGTCTGGAAGAGTGGGAGATTCAACTCTGAGTACGCTCCATACTCGGTTGAATCACTCCCAGCTACCAACCAACTTCACCCTCCACTCCTTTTCAGTGGGCGTAGGAGCCCCGAGGACCTTCTTTGAAGTCCGGACAATTTGTTCTGGAGTGAGGGTGGCGTGTATTTGGCTATACGACTGGTCCGTGTATTTGGCTGACGGGGGAGGAGATCATGAGGACCAACCGGATGAGGATTATCCGAAGGCACTACTGCTGTTGCTGCTGCCATCGCCTGCTACCTGGCCAAGGACGGGAGCTTTGTGGCTAGTTTTCACCATGGGAGAAGGTGGAGTTCTAGTTCGAGCTCAGGAAGCACAAAAGGGGAAAATGCAGGGCAGTTGGTAATGCATCCAAATCGCACTCCTACCCTCTTATTTATAGTACGAATTGGCAGGCACTGTACCGTTCATATGTGCCTTTCTGTCTTCTTTACCATTACAATTTATCACGACTCTTCGCGAGAAATCACGTCTCCAGAAATGAAGCGGCGGTGTAGCCCTCTTTGAGAAAAGGGGTAATGGCTATTTCTGTGAGTCTAACAATTATTTCAGCTTCGCAAAGATTTATTTTCAAAGCTACTTCGACGTGTACCTTCACATAGAAGTTGGTTCGAAGATTGTGAATTTTCGAATGGTTCAAGGAATGGTAAATTTCGCTAAGTCCCTGAGCATGAAAATATTTCTTGCATATACTGTTGTTCTTGACATACAGGTTATTCAGAGAAGCGTATTCGAGGGGCTACTGTTGGGGGAACATTTCATCCCTAGGATCTTCAAGATTACAAGACAAAGACAACTCATAAGCTCGGAGTCCAAGACTTATCTTCGTAGTAACGAAGGGTTAAGACCAGAGGGTTTGTCCAGACTCAAGTTCGAAGATACACTTCGAAGGACTCCCGATAGTTATCCCACCATTCTGCTGCCGGATCGTGGAGTTGATGGGCGTCGAATGCCACTCACTATAAGTTGTAGCAAGGGAGGAGGTCCAACTTCTTCCTTGTTGTCCTCAACCAATCCCCTGCCTCCATTGGGTTGGTTGTACTTGAGAACGTGGGAGGTCGCACCCATAGGAATTCTGATAGTTGGGTGGTGGGGGCTGGTGCGTGGTTTTGAGGGCGTAGAAGTAGCTTCAGGTGGTGCTGTTGCTGTAGACGGTTTATTTAAGCCTGCTGCTCATGCATGTGGGCCAGCTGCTGCTGCATCTGAGTGAACAGCATGGTGATGAGTTTATTTTGGTTGGCCATAATCTCAGCCAAGGTAGGGATGCTGGCAACGGGTGCTCCGGTCTGGCGTTGCCCTAGAACTTTTCCATTGGGCACTACGTGGCTGGGTAGGTTTGGAGTGGAGGATGGGTTCTGGTCGTTGGCCATTCTGAAGATGGGAATACCCTAAGATCATAAGAGATGGTTTAGAAAAATATACCCAAAATAACTCACAGATTCTTTATTAAATGTGATATGAAATAGTTCATTACAATTCACCTCTTATTCTTCTATCACACCCATAGCACAAGTCGCTATGGATGGTATCACAAACAAGTAAAACAAACATCTGATGTCTAACGTCTAGCACACTACTCGCCATCAGAGGCAGTCTCGGTGCTCTCTGACCCATGGGCGTCTCGGGGGACACTGGGCTCGATGAAGTTTTCTATCATGGAGTCCGAGGTGATCACCGGTCCCGGAGTGGCGGTGCTGGTGGAGGGATGTCCGTAGTGTGTCGGGGGTGGGGTGATCCGCTTAGGTCGATGGGTGGGCTTCCTGATGGCCTTCTTCCTGTGAGGAGCTAGTGGCACCAACTCCTCAACATCCTTCTTGAGCTCCTAGATCTATCGTCGGAGCTCGGCATTCTCGGCGACACTCTGTCGTAGCTCAATGACCTTGCACTGCAACTCCCCATTCTCTTAGATTAGGCCAGTTGTCGTATGGCGATAGAAGTCTATAGTGGCTTGCTGATCGTCGACTTCAAGTACGGCCTCCATGTGAAGATAGTCCATGGCCTGAAGAAGACGAGTGCTTCTGGCTATGACAGTGTCATGGTCTGAAATGATGCTAACGTAGATGTTGTGGTGGGCTCCCGGGGTACGCATTGGTATGAAGTGGAACGAGGTGTCTTGGAGCTGGACGTCGTAAATCAGCCTCATCTCCATGAGAGCCTGGAAAGCGGTGCGCTGACATGCCACCTCGAAGGTCGGGCCTCCGATAGCGGATGTCAGGAAGGGGGTGCTCTCGTGAGGAATGGATGGTTACAGTGAGGTTACAAGCGCCTACAAACTCCTCCGGGTAGAGTCCATGGATTTGGGGCTTGTCGATGAACCTGAGGAAGGTCATGAACATCCGAAGCTCGTGGATGAATCCATCACAGTCCCGAAGGTTCCCATGCACGTGATGGCATGGCATCTACAAGGAAACCAAAGTTTAAAGGGTAAGGAAGAGAGGAAAAATTATGAAATGGTTTTTTATGAAATAGTTTTGTAAAACTAAGGAAGAGGCGGGTCCGTTTAGCTCCCTACAGTCAAGTCGGCTCTGATACCATCTTGTATCGCCTGAATTTAATAAAACCCAGACTTTATTGAAATTCCATAGAAAATCAATAATCACAAGATGTTCATCACACGACGGCGCATGTACATCAAACATTTGTGGCTCGCAGACCACATTATTAGAAAAGTGTTAAAATAAAAGAAACTGTGAAAATAATAAACTCGATGAACATCTCATCCAGGGTCACTTCCTTGACTAGGTCGCTACTCCATACCATCCTCATCGTAGTATGCCTCTGAAGTGGTTTTTCCAACGGGTGAGCATAAACGTACTCAACAAGCCACCGAGAAATGCAATAATAATGCAAGGTAATAACAAAAGAAGGTAATGGCACTCATAAGACACTCATCCCCACACACCGCAGTATCTCAAATGACCCAAGTGACAGGAACTTATGCCAAAACCGTTAGAATGAATCGCTCCAACTCAATGACACACACTATAGGTTTCGTTGGCGTGCCGACGCACCAAACCAACATCGCGCCCCCTTTTGTTCGACATGGCCCAAGCCATCCACAGGGGATGCTTGTCCCTCTCCACATAGTATTGATTCAGTTCTGAAAACTATTGATTCAGTTCAGGGTGTATATTTCAGTTTGAGTCTTGCTAAATTGAAGTGTAGATAAAGGAATCATTCTATGATTGTTTTGAAAACCATCGATACTATTCATCCTCATGGTGTTTTCAAAAATGTTTGTTCTATATGAATATTTGAATAAAACTCTGAAAATGCTGGTTTGAGTCTATTTTCTGATCTGATCACACTTCAAAGTGTGCAAACTTAATCAAAACAAACTTAAAGCCATCCACTGAAGTTACTGGAACAAAATTGAGAATTCTTCTCTAAATCGGAGTTTCAGCGGTCGACAATATATTGTGGGTATTTCAATTACCGATCAAGAAAGTGTATATTGGCAATTCAATTACCGATAGAACTATTTCAGCACACCAAACTTCAATTTGCTCTGAACTGAGATTTTGAACCTAGTTTTGCACTTTTTGGTTCACACTTGATTTTTGCTGATATTTGAGGGACATTGGGTGATTTGAAAAGGCCATCTGTTTCACAAGAAATTGTTGATGCACCTATTCACCCCCCTCTAGTCACCATTCTGATCCCACAATTGGTATCAGAGCTGGTTAGATCACCAGTTGACCTTAACAGGTTTGTGATCATTGTGGCGACATGGACAAGAACACAAAGATTCTGATGTTCGATGGTCGAGATTATGCTTATTGGAAGGTGCGCATGGAGGCTTATTTACTGAGCCAAGGAAGTGCAATTTGGGACATTGTTGCTTCCCAATATGTGATCCCTGAAACTCGTACCTCTAAGACTGAGAATTCATGGTATGAATGCAATAGCAAGGCTAGAAACATATTGTTCATCAGTCTAAGTAGCACCTTAGAACTGCACGTGAGATCTGGATGACTCTGAGAACATTTCATGAGGGCACTTCTCATTTTAAGGCTAGGAGGAAGAGCACGTATAATCAACAATACCAAATGTTCGTGCAAGGCCCCAACGAATCCGTAGATGCCATGTTTGCACGCTTTGATGGAATTGTTAGTAACTTACGTTCCACTGGGACGCTAGCTTACTCTGATCATGGCAGGGTGATCAAACTTCTCTATGCTGGGAAGTAAAGAGCCTGTGATCGTAGCATATGGGAAGTAAAGATCTCAAGCATTAAAGAGTTTGTGAGTTTTGATACTTTGACATGTGATGAACTCTTTAGTAAGCTTAAGTCCTCCGGGATCGCCAAGGCATCTCGTTTTGGGATTGGGAACTCTTTGCCACAATCCATGGCACTAGTTTCTAGTTCCGGTAGTGGCACCTCGTCTAGAGGTAGTGTGTCTGGAGTTTGTACTTTATCTGGGGTTTTTCCTTGTATTCTTTGGTCTCTATCACAAAGGAACAAGTGGACACATTGGACGATGAAGAGCTTGCTCTTATAGTCAAAAAGTTCACAAGGTTCTACAATGATAAAAGAGATCAGAGAAGAGGAGGCTCTCGAGGGTGTTTTGAGTGCGGTGATCTTAATCATATTAAAGCCAATTGCCCAAAACTGAAAGCCAACAATGAACATGAACACAAATATTAGAAAAGAGACAAAAACCATTCTTCAAAGGCAAAAGAGGAAAAGTGACAAAAAGGATGTGTTGGGGGAAAATACTTCACCCTTAGGACTTCGAGATTGATAGTCAAGATAACTTATCAGCTTCGAAGCTCTGAGCTTATTATGCCCGAAGGTGGTGAAGTTATTAAGTCGAAAGGTGCTTCGACTTACAATTCAGAGGTACCCTAAGCAGGCTATGAAGCTTCGGTGGAAACCAGCATGTCTGATAAGATGTTTGCCTTATCTACCTACCTCAGGTAGATTTTACCATTTTAACTCTGTTCGGGGTGCCGAATAGTTTACGCAATGTCGGTTGTAATTGAGGGGTAAATAGGTCTTTTCCTTAGACTTTTGCATATAAATACCCTCCTTCTTATCCTATAATAGGCATCGAATACTCAGCTATTCAATACACAATTTCGGACTACTTAAGCTATTATCCAACTCAAAGGCTTGAGATAGTTCTCAACACAAATTCACTGTTTGTTAGTTCTTAATCTTAGAGAACCTGTTAGCGTAATCTTTTACGCCAATAGTTGGTGCCGTCCGTGGGGATCCTAATTCTAAAAGCTAGTTCTCTACTGTTGACTGTACTTCGAAGAGCACTTGCAGAGGGAGCTTCAAAGTCTCAAGATTACGCGCACCATTCGGTAAGGGGCTTCTTAGTGCAGTTCGAAGGCCTTTCCTCGCCTTCCCAAACCAATCAAAGTCCTCGGTCTTCGGACATCTTTTTCATTAGCTATGCCTCCCAAGTGGAGCCTAGCCTCGGATCCTACCCAAAGGTCCCCTCGGACCAATGGAGTAGGACCCTCAGCTATCACAACAACCCCCGAAGGCGTTGCTGGACGTAGAGCACCCAGAGGCCCTCAGGGTACTCCTATGGTGATCCAAACCGATTACGCCAGTTCCTGAGACCTAGAGCTCCCCTCCGAATTGGACGAAGACCTTACTAAGGATGAGGCTACTCAAGTAGCGTGACTTCAGGAGGAAGTGGCTTGTTGGAGGCAAGATGCCGCTGATCACCTCCGATCCCTAGCTTCCACCCAGGCTCCAGAAGGGCCCCAAGACGGTGGTGCTCGCAACCTTCCCGAAGCTATCCAAGTCCCGGAGGAGGTTGAGAACGCATCCTTTGATGACGAGTCTCCACTACATTCGGACTTGCAAAAGGTGCCCTTCGATCCTAGGTTCAAAGCCTCGAAGTTGCACAAGTATTCGGTGGGTCGGACCCCGGAGAATTCGCTCGTTCATATGCCTTGGTGATAGAAGCAAGCGGAGGGGTGCGTAACACTATGGCAAAGTGTTTTCCCCTCGCTCTCGAAGGTGTGGCTCTCCGATGGTTCTGGTCTTTGAGGCTAGGATCGATCAAATCCTGGGAGTCGTTGAAGAGGAAGTTTCTAAGCAACTTCCAAGGTACCTTTGTGGCTCTGATGTCAACGGCGAGCTTATTTCAGGTGAAGTAGCGAGCAGGGGAGACGCTTCGGGAATACTTCATGTGCTTCGCCCACACCAAATCGCAGATTAAGGGCTTGTCTACCTCTTCGGTAGTCGACGCCGCCCGCGAAGGGGTGTTGAACCCAGATCTCCTCAGCCAGCTTCATCAGAAACTAGTGTCACCCGTGGCACAGCTGATGGCATACTTCGAACAGTATGCCAAGGCAGAGGAAGGCTGTCTCCGAAGAGCCACAACAACTGCACTAGCCCTTCGGGAAGTGAAGACGGATCCCAAAGCCTCAACCTCTCTGCAACCCCCTCACGACAATCGCTTCAACGATCATAGGCGGGGAAAGAAGCACTTCCGCTCGGAGGTGTTGAACATCGCACCCTCCGTTCCAAAGGCACCTGCCAACTTTCAACAGGCGCAAGGCTTCAAGCCTAGAGCACCGAAGCCCTAAGAAAGAATACCTGGCAGGCGCCAGAGCTTTTTCTGCTACGTGCATGGCGAGAATAGAAGCCATGACATGAAGAATTGTAACGCGGTATTAACCCTTCGAGGTGAATACCTAGGATGAAGTACAGGGCGAGGTACTTTAGATCGAACCCCTCCAGCGGCACGGTCGGGGCCTGTGCAAGTCGTAGCCCAAGACGGTGCCCCCGAAGCACCCATGCAGCTACCGGTGGCCAACATTATGCCACCACTGAAGCAGGAAGACCCCCAAGACCACGACAAGTGAGTGGTCCTGCCATCTCCGGAGGGGGGACCCTCAGTAGCATGTCCAAGAGGCAGCGGCGAGAGTATGTCCGTGAAGTAGGACACATAGGGACCTCGAATTCTGCGGAGGGAATGCCCGAATGGTCTCATGTACCTATTTCCTTTACTGCCAATGATGTTGTGGGGGTGAAGTTCCCCCATGCTGACCCCTTGGTCATTTCAGCAGATATAGCTGGGGTGAAAGTTCGAAGGATCCTTGTGGACGGTGGGAGCTCCGCAGACATACTTTTTGTCCAGGCCTTCAATCAGATGTGCATACCTCGGAGGCATTTACTTCCGGCGGCCCGGCCACTTCAAGGTTTCGCAGGTCCGCCTCTCGATGCCCTCGGCCAAATAGGCCTCGAGGTTGCCTTCGGAGAGGGGCCCTTTGCCAGGGTGGAAGAGGTGATCTCCGATGTCGTCGACGCCCCATATGCCTACAACGCAATTTTCGGACGGGGGATGCTGAACGAGTTTAGGGATATAGCACATCACAACTATCTATGTCTGAAGATGCCCACGCAAGGTGGAGTTCCTACTATTTCAGGAGACCAAGCTATAGCCCGAAGAATGGAGTATGGCCATGGCCAGCCGTTAGACCCTCGGCAAGTACACAGTGTGACGGAGGACACCGAGGAGGTTCCAGAGTCTTCGAACTCTTTGAAGGGCCTTTCCCTCAAGCCAAGCCCGGAAGGTGATGTCATTATGAAAATAATTCTGAAGGATGGCAAAGAGTACCCAATACAGTTCGGCAAGGGGCTATCTCCGGAGATAGTTGCCACGTTGGAAGAAGTAGTCAAGCAAAATTTTGACATCTTTGCCTGGACTAACGAAGACATCACTGGGGTTGACCGGAGTATCATCGAGCATAGCCTGCTTGTCAACATGAAGGCTAGGCTAGTACGCTAGGGGCTCCGTAAGCTGTCTGCAGAGAGGGCAGACCTCACCAAGATAGAAGTGGAAAAATTGTTAAGGGCTGGCATCATCAAGGAAGTAGCCCACACGGAGTTGTTGGCTAACCCTGTTTTTGTCAAGAAAAAGGGCTCTCGACAAATGGCGCATGTGCATCGATTTTACATCATTAAATAAAGCATGCCTGCGAGATCCCTACCCTATGCCCCGAATAGACCAGCTGGTGAATTCTACGGCTGGCTCCAGATTATTGAGTTTCCTCGATGCTTACTCCTGTTATCATCAAGTCTGGCTAAACCGTGAAGACGAAGCCAAGACAAGTTTCATAACCCCATCCGGAGTATTTTGTTATGTAAGAATGCCTTTTGGCTTGCGGAATGCCGGAGCCACATTGTCACGTTTGATAGCTAAGGCTCTAGGTCACCAAATAGGCCGAAATGTCGAAGCCTATATGGATGACATTGTAATAAAGAGTGTTGTAAAGCACCAGCATAGTCTAGACTTAGATGAAACATTTGAGAGCCTCCGAGCATGTGGAGTCCGCCTCAACCCTGAAAAATATATATTCGGGGCGCAAGCAGGAAAATTGCTATGGTACTTAGTTTCGAGTAGGGGAATTGAAGCTAGCCCACCGCAGATAAGTGCATTGCAAAGAATGGCTCCACCAGAAAATTTGAAGCAAGTCCAGAAGCTAACAGGATGGCTCGTAGCTCTCAACAGATTCCTGGCTAGATCAGCCAAATGAAGCCTCCAAATTTTCAAAGCCCTAAAGGGGTCCGAAAGTTTCAACTGGACGCTAGAGTGCTAGAAGAGCTTCGATGATATCAAAGAATATCTCGGAAGCCTGTCGACACTTACTGTGCCCCTCCCAGAAGAAACTCTCCTTTATCTTGCAGCAACGGGCTCCGAAGTAAGTGCAGTATTGGTCAGAGAAATTGAGCTTAAGTGAAAGCTAGTGCAAAACCTAGTTTATTTCATTTCAGAAGCTTTGTCTAGAGCAAAGACAAGATACTCCGAGCTCGAGAAATTTGCTTATGCTTTAGTAATGGCCTCACGGAAGCTGAGGCATTACATTCTAGCACATAACCTAATCATTCCTACCTCGTATCCTCTTGGTGATATGCTTCGGAGCAAAGATTCTACGGGTAGGATCGAAAAATGGGCTGTCGAGCTAGCCCCATTTGGAATTTCCTTCATGGAGAGAATAGTTATCAAATCCCAGATCATAGCTGACTTCATAGCAGAGTGGACTCCATCTGCAGTTTGGGCTCTGGAAGAACCCTCCAAAGGTCTATGGAAATTTTTTTCTGACGGAGCCTATCAGGCATCTGGTGCCGGAGCTGGAGCTGTAATAACATCGCCGTCAGGGCAAAAGGCCATGTATTCTACGAGGCTCAACTTTAAGACCACCAATAATATCGCAGAGTATGAAGGAATCCTGCTAGGCCTCCGAAAGGTAAAGGCGCTTGGAGCAGCAAAGTATCTAGAAAAAATCAAATTCCCAAGTCGTCGCAGGACATGTTGACAAAAGCTTTCAAGCAAGGAACCCACATCTGGCAAAGTATCTAGAAAAAATCCACAAAACAGAAGCAATATTCAAACGATTTTCTGTTCAAAGTATCCCTTGAGCAGATAATCAACTTGCATACATTCTAGCGAAGGCTGCAGCCGGAGCAATGGACCTCCCGGAGGGTGCTTTATATGAAGAACTAGTCAAGCCTACAGTAAATCAATTACCCTCCGTAGAAGTCCTTTGCATCCCAGCTACAGATTGGAGGGCTCTGATAATGGATGTCTTACAAAATAGCGCAGATTCATCAGAAGGTCCGGATTTCCGAAGGTTGCAAGCAAGGGCTCAAAACTATAAGCTTGTCAATGGAGTGTTATACAAAGTCGGATTTTGTTCTCCTCTACTCCGGTGCATCTCACAACCCTAGGGCCAAGATATACTTCGGGACATTCACGAAGGTTTATGTGGAAGCCACCTAGCCCCCCGTGCTCTAGCAGGAAAGACACTTTGGCAGGGGCTCTACTGGCCGACAATTGTAAGATATGCAGAGGAATTGGTTCGAACATGTCAAGGATGCTAGTGGATGGGAAGACGGAGCCATCGTCCACTAGTACCACTTCAAGTTATTGCCCCGGTGTGGCCAATGGCACGATGGGGAATGGATCTCATCGGCCTTTTTCCAATGGCAAAAGGCAGTTTGAAGTTTGCAGTGGTAGCAATTGAATATTTTTCTAAGTGGGTCGAAGCAGAACCCCTAACTGCTATCACTTCAAGAAATGTGCAAAAAAATTTCTAGCAAAATATCATATGCAGGTTCGGAGTGCCAAGGGAGCTAATTGTGGTTAATGGAACCCAGTTTGAAGCTGAAACATTTAAAGAATTTTGCGAAGAACTGGGCATCAAATTATGCTTCGCAGCAGTTCTCCACCAACAATCCAACGGAGCCGTCGAGAGAGCCAACGGGAATATTCTCTCCGGTCTAAATCGAAGGATTATCGGGTTGGCCAAGGTGTTGTGGACCGAAGAACTCCCTAAGATTTTATGGTCCATTCGGACCACTCAAGCCAGGTCCATAGGCTTCACCCCATTTAGGCTGCTATTCGAAGATGAGGCCATGACTCCTACGGAGCTCAAGGGTGGATCCCTTCGCGTAGTAGAGCCTGGAGATGAAGATGAGAGAAACACTTCGCTGGACTTGTCAGAAGAAACAAGGCTTCGAGCTGTCGCTAATCTGACGAAGTACCAAGACCAAACAAAAACATGGTATGTCCCGAAGATAAAGCTGAGCGAGCTTAAACCAGGTCATTTAGTTTTGCGAAGTGTAATAGCCCCGGGGAAGCTAGGAAATAAATAGGAAGGACCATATATTATCCTACGCTCAGGGCGCCCCGGCTCGTTTAAATTAGATAATTTAGAAGGGGAAGAATTAAAGCATGCATGGCATGCGAAACACCTTAAGCGTTAATTATTACACTTAGGGGCTCCTTGTAATCGATTGTAAAAGTTCCTTTCTAAATAAAAGTGGAGGTTCGAATCTTGTTTGCTCTTCGAATATCCCTTACTCCTTGTGGATGCATCAGGAGAACTGAGATGCTTGCGGAGTCAAGCATCTTTCCAAGAACACAGGAAATGGCCTTTGAACCATTGGTTCAAGGACTCCGTTGCCAGCCTGCGGATTCTAGGCTCCGGCTTGTTAGGATCCGTGGAAGAGTCTAAGGACTTTAAAAGAATAGATTTCCAGCCTCCAGGTTCAAAGCATCAGTAAAAGAGCCGAAGGTGGCCAGCCTGCGGATTCCAAGCTCCGGCTTGTTAGGATCCATAGAAGAGTCTAAGGACTTTAAAAGAACAGATTTCCGGCCTCCTGGTTCGAAGCATCTGTAAAAGAGCCGAAGGTTGCCAGCCTGCGGATTCCAGGCTCTAGCTTGTTAGGATCCGTAGAAGAGTCTAAGGTCTTTAAAACAATAGATTTCATGCCTCCGGGTTGGAAGCATCTGTAAAAGAGCTGAACGTGACCAAGCAATAAGGTTTCAAGGCTCCGGCCAATGAGACACTTTTAAAGTATAAATTCAGCTCCGAAACCTACAAACATCATAATACGAACGTATAATTCGAAGAACTCTACGAAAAAGTAAAGTATGATTACTAAGTGTTGTGCGAAGCATCAAATTGTTGTGAAAATCATTGTGTCCAACGGACCCTATCGCAATGCGTACGGTCCCCCACACACAAGGAGGGGCAGGAGAGTAAGGAACAACAAGATGCTTTCGAAGCAATTCATATTATTTGAATAATCATACTTTTACATCAAGAGAAATTTTGGTCTAAGTCTAGAAAAATCAGAGACCCATCCGGCCTCTAGAACTACTTCTAAGGATACTTCGACCTCCGGAGCTCGAAGCCGTCGAGACTGTCTTTTAGTTCGAGTGCTTCTTTTCTTCTTCGAAGCTCGTAGTTTTTTCTGCTCCTCCTGAAGTTCATCCCAAGTCAGAAGCCTTTCGGAGCTAGCCTCTACAGGGTCTTCGGCCTGATACTCTGAGTCAGACCAATCTACGTACTCGGAGGATGAAGATGTTTTTCCTGTTCCTCTTCTTTGATATAAGTTAAGACTTCGTGGTGAACTTCGGGTGCTATCTCCCCTTGATCTCCGCGAGGAACAGAGAAGTGTGAATGGTGGTAAGGCCTTAAGCTTTCAAGGACTGACCAATGCCGACGGAGCCCTTCGTTAATTTCCAATACTTCGAAGTCAGGCTCCGAAGGACATGGCAAAACCTAAAAGAATAAACATCCAAACAAGTTCCTCGGTTATAAACTTTTCATTCATTAATGCAAGGGGATTTACAAGATTTCTTATACATATTTAAGCGCCCTATAGGACTAGACCTGCGGGTCGGTCGGCAGAGCAGGAGGTGTCAGAGCTGGCGAAGCTGGAAGCGGAGGCCTTGTTTGCACTTGCTTTTGCCGATGGGCCTCGTCGATCCATGCTTTGGCTGCAGCCTTGTGGTCTATTTTCCAGACTGACCGAAAAGCTTCCCAAGCCGAGGCTACATCCTGCGAAGGACGCAGCAAGCCCTCGTCGGTAAAAGCCTACGGGTGTCGAACCCCCAACCGGAGCGATGGAAATTCCAAGAGCTTTTAGGTGACGGAGGACTCCTCTTCTAGCAACTTGTCCGGAGATCTCTCTGTACCGGACGCCGGAGCCCATCATCAGCTTCGTCGCCACTTGAATCATCTTTAGCTTCCGGTCTAGGGGCTTGCTCGCCGCAGTAGAAGACGAAGGGCACATGGTGCCAAAGTATTCCAAGGTACCCTGAAGGGCATCCAAGGTACGCTCTGCTATTGCAGTATTCTTCATCTCTGCCGCTTCCAGTCCCGCAGCAGCAGCAGATACCTCAGCCATTTTGGATAGTAAGGTGCTCTTTTGAGCCATCGCCTGTTTGAGCGATCCTTGGAGTTCTACAATTTGAGCGCTTGAAGAAGGTGCCGCTTGCCGGAGCTTCTCCACCTCCGCTCGGAGAACCACACATTCGACTTCGGCTTCTTGGGCCAAAGTTCGAAGTGTACTGCTGCTCTGCTGTTCGAGCTGGAGGTCTTCGTCGGTGATGGCCCTAGCCCTCCATTCTTCAAGGAGCTCTTCCTCCAGCCGAAGTGTTTTGTGTTCGGAGCTTTTGAGTGTGGACTGGAGGGTAGTAACCTTCCTCTTGAGCCGGTTGGTTTCGACTTCGTTGGAAGTCACTGCCGCTCTAGCAAGGACAAATTGCTGCAAGAAGAACATGTAAGTACTAAGTAGTTCCATTTGTTATTCAAAGATATTTGTGGTACTTTGTATACCTAAAGGCCAGCCCTTTCGAGCTCTAGATTAAGCTCTAGGGCTCTAGCTTCGCTCAAGACGGAGACCAAGTTTGAGTTTATGACTTCTTGGCCTTTCTTCGCCAAGGGCTCCAGAAGCGCCCGGAGGCCCGTTCGTTGCTCCAAGAAGGGATTCAACAAAGGGAGCCAGGACAAAGCCTAGCGGTCATCTGCGGTCGCCTCTTCTTCTGAGTTACTCACCGAAGGATCATTGGAAGAAGGCGTTGTCATTGGGCAGGAGGGAGTCCAAGACTTGTCATGTTTTTCCCCTTCCTGGTACGAAGGCTGGAGGAGCGACTTCGGCCGAGGTAGATCCTCCTTCGACCGGTGTCCCTTCAACCGGAACCGCTTCGACAGCTCCAGTTGCCAGAGCGGTGGTGTCCATCGGAGCCGTGGTGTCCATCGGAGCCGCAACTCCGGGAGAAGCTGGAGCTTCGTCTATGGCCGGAGCTACGTTACCCTTCGACGCATCTACAACATTAAGGTACTTGATCAACATTTACGGGTAATAACTGTTATAGGAAATGACAAAGGTAAAAGTTTCGAAGTCTACCTTCGGTGGCGCCTTGAGGTAAAATTGTAGGGTCATCCAGGACTTCGTACAATCGGAGATATTCATCGAGGTCATCCCCCGATGTCCTCTCTGGTGTAGTTGCTGCAGGTGGCTCGACCTCCATTGTTTTCACCCCAGCCACGAGTGAGTTGGGGATAACTGCTTCCAACTCCGAGCTCACGGCGACGGGTGTAGGAGTGCGTGCCGTGTCCGCCTCCACAGTCTCTCGAGCAGGAGCTCCGGATGTGTCCACTGCTTCATCTTCGTTTTCATCAAGAAGATTGTTTTCAATGTCTTTTGCCATTTGGACTTCGGAGCCCTTGCTTTCGGAGCCTTTGTTCCCAGAGTCTTCCGAGGCTGAGCTCCGAATGCCCAGGGATGAAGCAGAGGATTCCGAAGCCAGCTGAGGAGGAAGTTTGACTACTTTTTTCCCTTTCTTGATGGGGGTCTTGCTGGCTTTCTTCGAGGGCTCGGCGACAGCTTTTATTTTCTGATGGGCCGCTCCACCCTGGTTGAAGTCTGGTAGAGGAGGAGGCACCATTCTGAGGCCCCCCACACTCTGTTGGAGCGTTCCCAGATTCCCACTAGCTCTATTCTTTTTTGCCTTTCAGCCACCGTAGGGGCTCCGAGCACCCATTCGATGGCTCTCGTTATCTGCTCCGGAGCTAACGCTAGTGGAGCCGGTGAAAAAAGGTAGCATATTATAAGTATGTTATTTTTCTTCTAACATATTATTGCAGGAAAATAAAAGGCTTAACTAGACTTCGAAGCTCACCCTCCGAAGCGTGTTGGAACACTATCAACCAGTCAGCTCCAAGAGGTGGAATTCGGAGAGCGATAAACTCTTCGGCCAGGTCCCGCATGCTCATGCGGCTGGCAATTGATGTTAATAGACCTAGCCGCGTTGAGAGCAGGCTAGGGTTTGGGGTGACATCCACCTCCTTTCGAAACCAGATTTCTTGAAGAGGTCCAGTGAAGGAGGAATCTTCTTTGACCTCGGCGTAGAACCACCAGAGGATCCAGTTGGTGTACCATCAGTTGTTGATGGCCTTCGCTGGAAAGTGTTGAGCGTGCTCCCTCCGCAGCTGGAAGTTAACACTTCCGAAGGCTGTTATCACCTTGGTGTCTCCGGGGCCATCCTATGGCTTCGGCTGGTAGATAGCCTCGTGGGTGGCGGCGAAGACCTCCGATCGTCCATTGCATCCTTCAGCTCAAAGCTCCAATTCGAAGATGGCCAGCCGTGTGATGGCGTTGGGAGACAGTTGAGGCAAGGTAATATGAAACATTTCTAGTACCTCTGATAAAAAGTTGATGGTAGGGAGCCCCAGACCCGCTTCGAAGAATGCTTCGAAGACTACAACTTCTCCGCTTCGTAGCCTCGGGTCGACTCTGTTTTGGGGACCCGAGTCCTCATTCCGGGTCCTAGCTTCCCATCCATGACCTCTTCGATGGACTATGCGGTGCTTGTAGATTGGCCGATGAGGAAGCTTTGGGGGATTTTTTTCTTGGATGGAGGGCGGAGCTCTCGAGGATTCTTGGGCCAAACATCTCCCGGAGCCCCCGTCATTGCCGCTACTGCTGAAGCCTCCCAAGCTTTCCTCTGCACCAAAGTACTCGTTGCTGCCAGCACGGTGTGGCTGGTCCTCGCCATGGCTTGATCGCTCAGGCAGTTGGGAGATCTGGAGGTTGAAGACAGTATGTTTCGGATGTCAAGCACGGTAAAAGTTTTTGGTGGATTTCGATTCCCCTTTATAGCCTCCCGTTAGTTGTTGCGCTTCGATTGCATTCACATTGCAGTTTCGACTTTCGTCGCTGGCGAGTGGGCCTAGGTAGCGAAACGGTGTGAGTCCATGGTAAATTTCGACCGTTACCTTTTCAAGAGCATAACGGCTACTTAAAGAGTAACGGCTCCAAATTAACGGCTATTCATGACGTTTAAACTCCGCAATGGTTCTCTTGCTCACGAAGTGTTCACACAGCAATCCTGGTTCGAATCTATCATTGGGATACTTTGGGGTCAAATACCCTTCAAATAGTTGTAACACCTTCGAAGGGTATTTGAGGGGCTACTATTGGGAGAAAATACTTCACCCTCGGGACTTAGTGATTGATAGTCAAGATAACTTATCAGCTTCAAAGCTCCGAGCTTATGCCCGAAGGTGGTGAAGTTATTAAGCCGAAAGGTGCTTCGACTTACAATTCGAAGGTACCCACCGCAGGCTATGAAGCTTCGGTGGAAACCAGCAAGTCTGATAAGATGTTTGACTTATCTACCTACTTCGGGTAGATTTTACCATTTTAACCCTGTTCGGGGTACCGAATAGTTTCCGCAATGTCAGTTGTAATTGAGGGGTAAATAGGTCTTTTCCTTAGACTTTTTGCCTATAAATACCCTCCTTCTTACCCTGTAATAGGCATCAAATACTCAGCTATTCAATATACAATTTCGGACTACTTAATCTATTATCCAATTCGGAGGCTTGAGATAGTTCTCAACACAAATTCACTGTTTGTTAGTTCTTAATCTTAGAGAACCTGTTAGCATAATCTTTTACACCAATAGGATGGCTAGAGCTTTCGTGGCTGCACTCAGTGACATCGACAACACCTCGAGTGAAGAACCAAGTTCTGATGAAGATGAACCAGGCAAGAATGAAGAAAAGAAGGAAAAGACGAAGGACTTCAATGGCCTCTGCTTCATGGCCAATGGCAAGCACAGCAACGATGAGCTTGACTCATCTAAGGTTAGTCTATCACTTCACCAGTTATTTGTTCAAAACGATGAATTACATGATACATTTATTTCACAAGATAGACTTCTTAAACTTGCTGCTAAAGAACGAAAGAAACTAAAGCTTAAAATTGAATCACTTTCTACTGAACTTGCTTTGTTGAAGTCTAAGTCTGAAATTGTTGAATGTGAGTCATGTCTTGTCGTTATGGATGAACTTGCTCAGTTGCGTCTGATTCATGCTCAAAACATTGAAAAACATGAAAATGTTCAGAAGCAACTCTTGGTGGTGGAGTCTAGTCTTGCGGTCATCAACGAATGCATGAATTGTCCTTTACTTGTTGAAAGCATTAATTTGAGAGATATGCATGTTGATGAACTTAAGGTTAGATTGGAGAGTGTTGAGTGTTCTAAGGATGTGCAGTTGGCGTGTCCCACCTGCGTCACCCTTAAGGACCAACTCAGCTTTGCTAGAGAGCAAGTAGAAAAAATTAAGTGTGAGAATGATTATCTACTTTCCATGGTAGACAAATGCACTCAAGGGAAAGGGAAAATGGATTTGCTTTTGGATAAAACAAAAATGTGCGCTGATAGGGCAGTGTTAGATCTTGGGTTAGGTTATGAGAGAACTTCATCTAATACCCCAAGCCAAACTGTGTTCACTCTACCTACTACCCTTGTGAAAGAGAGAGCCCAGTTAGACACACCTCAAAAAGCCAAAAATCCAACCCAACCTAAAAAGATAATCATTCCATCACTCAAGACAGACTCCAAGCAAAAACCTAGGAAAACTGTGAGGTTTGCACCAGAAACCTATAAACCTACACCCAAGAAAGTTTTTCATTGCACTTATTGTCATCGTGTAGGTCATTTGATTGGTTTTTCCTATAGACGTATGAAAGATGAACGTCGTGCTCATGCTTTACATTTTCATGATTATCCTTTATTTGATATGCATGATTATGGTTATCATACTTATACTGATTATGAGGCTCCATATTGTTATATGAGTGGCTTATGCTCATCGTGGTTTATATTATGCTTTGTATGATGATAAACCACGTAGGCATTTTGGTCCAAATCATTTTAGGAGACCTCAGAAATTTGCAAGAAGACCTCATGTTTAGTGTGGTTCTCATCCTACACAGTCTCTTGCTTTACCTACTTCTCGAGTAGTTCAGTGCTGGATACCTAGGCATCTTATTTCTAAACCCAGCACTGAGTACTCGAAATCTCCCGTCTCTACTTAGGGGAGGCATGGGAGGCTGGAGGACAAGTGGATCATTGATTCCGGGTGTTCGCGTCACATGACCGGAAAGTCTTCATTGTTCTCCAGCTTCACCTCAGCCAAGCATTGAGAAAGCATCACGTTTGGAAACAATCGCAAAATCAGAGTGAAGGGCAAAGGTATGATCAAAATTAATGAAAATTTCACTCTCGCTAATGTTGCTTTGGTTGAGGACTTAGGGTACAATTTGCTTTCTGTTTCACATTTACTTGATGAGGGCTTTGAGGTTCATTTTGGTCATGATGGCTCTTATGTGCTTGATTCTTCTGGTGCTTTCATTTGCAAAATCTTGAGAGTAGGGAGAGTTTTTGGAGCCGATTTCTCTAAGTCTTTTGGATCTTCTCATTGCCTTTTAGTTGAACCGTCTTCTGAGCTTTGGATGTGGCATAGGAGACTAGGGCACATGAGCTTTGATCTTCTTGCGAGATTGAGTGCCCTAGGACTCATCCGAGGATTGCCCAAGCTAAAATTTGAGAAAAACATAATTTGTGCTCCATGTCGTCTTGGAAAAATGGTTGCCGCCTCGCATTCCCCCATAAACATGGTAATGACTGAGCGACCCGGTGAGCTTCTTCACATGGATACTGTTGGTTCATCCCGGGTTAGCTCTTTAGGCGGCAAATGGTACTTACTTGTTGTGGTTGACGACTACTCTCATTACTCTTGGGTTTTCTTTCTTGTGAGCAAGAATGAAGTGCTCATACACTTTCGGAGCTTAGCACTGAGGCTATTCAATGAACTCCCTAGTGCAATGAAAGCTATTCGAAGCGACAATGGCACCGAGTTCAAAAATAGCTCTTTTGCATAATTTTGCCTTGAACATGGAATTGAACATCAGTTTTCTGCACCAAAAGGTCCCTCAACAAAATGTTATGGTTGAGAGGAAAAATCGCACACGTGCGGAGATGGCTAGGATGATGCTCAATGAGCACATGACTTCTAGAAAATTTTGGGCTGAAGACATGAATACAACTTGCTACATCTCTAACAGGATATTTTTGCGCTCTTTGCTGAATGTGACTTCTTATGAACTTCGCTTTGGGAGGAAGCCTAAGGTCACTCACTTCAGAGTGTTTGGATGTCGTTGCTTCGTCCTAAAGCGAGGTAATTTGGACAATTTTGAATCGCATGCACCTGATGGGATCTTTTTGGGCTATTATTTGCATGGTCACTCTTATCGTGTTTTCAATCTTGAAACTAACACTATGGTTGAATCTTGTGATGTAACTTTTGATGAAACTTCTCCATGTGTTAGTACTAACTTTGAATATGCAAGTGAGCACGATATAAGTGAAACAGTTTTTGAGGAAGAAGATCCATCAAATGATGAAGATCCTAATGTTGTACCACTAACTCCCTCTACGGCAACTCCAGAAGCTTTGACCACTTTGACAAGAGGACCTGAAGATTCTACTTCTGAGAGTTTGGATCAAACTTCGGCAAGCATTGAGGGGGAGATTCTGTCACAGAGAGAAGCATCGCTTCATATTCAAAGAATGCATCCTCCGGAACAGATCATCGATGAGCTAAATGAATGATTAACCCGATCTCATGCTCATTTCGTTGATTCTGTTTTTGTTGCAAACTTTGAACCATTGGATGTTAGTCATGCTTTGTCTGATGTGAGTTGGATCAATGCCATGCATGAGGAACTTGAAAATTTTGATAGAAATCAGGTTTGGATTCTCGTTGATCCACCCCCTAGCGTTCACATCATTGGAACAAAATGGATTTTCAAAAACAAATTGGGGGAGGATGGGGCGATAGTGAGAAACAAGCTAGGCTAGTGGCTCAAGGGTATTCTCAAGTCGATGGGGTTCATTTTGGAGAAACTTTTGCACCGGTAGCTTGACTTGAGGCCTGTAGGATCTTGCTTGCTTTTGCATCTTCGCGCGGCATTAGACTCTTTCAAATGGATGTAAAAAGTGCTTTCCTAAATGGTTTCAAAGGAGAGGACGTGTATGTCAAGCAGCCTCCTGGCTTTGAGGATCCCAACTACCCCCATAGAGTCTTTAAACTTCACAAAGCTCTATATGGGCTCAAACAAGCTCCGAGGGCCTGGTACGACCGCCTTAGGACGTTCTTGATTGAGCACGGGTACAAAATGGGGTCTGTTGACAAAACTTTTGTTGGCGTAAAAGATTACGCCAACAGGTTTCTGTAGAAAAGAAACTAACAAACGAAGTGTTTGCGTAGAGAACTGTTCTAAGCCTCCGAAAGGATAATAACTTAGAATAGTTCGAATGTGTGTATTGAATAACTTGTATTCGGTCCCTATTACAGGGTGAAATGGGGGGTATTTATAGGCCCAAATATTAAGGAAAAGACCTATTTACCCCTCTATTACAACCGACATAGTGGAAACTATTCGGCTCCCTTAATAGGGCTAAAATGGTAAAAGACTAATCTAATGAGAAAAAAGATAAGTCTTCCATCTTAGCTGGCAGAAAAGATCTTGAAAAGCCTTAGTTCGAAGGTGTACTCCGAACCAATGCCTATCTTCGTACTTCGAACTTGACTCCGAGTATCTTCGAAGATGAACGTCTGGGAACCTTCGAATCTGCTGTCTGCCTTTATGCTGCTTCGGCAATGACCCCGAAGATGAGATATTTTCCCCCAACAGTAGCCCCTCGAATACGCTTCTTCGTTTGACCTGTAACGTTAGGAGAGCAGTATACGGAAGGAAAAGATAACCAAACATAGGGGTTATTGGTTTTTAGTTCATCTCCGAAATGCATGAAGATATAAACTCCGAATCAGTCTTAGGATAATTGCTTTTCGAACTATCTTAGAACCGACTCAGGAAGTTCGAAAGTCTTTTTAGACTTAGAGGAAATAGCCGTTAGTTTTCTGTTTCTAACGGAAACTGTAGCAGGCGCTAATCTCGTAGAGAAGTAACGACAGGAATGCGAAACGACATGGACTAACGGTAAAAAAGTGAAATCTAGGTTATAAATAGAAGGCCTAGAACTTACCCGGTTACCTTTTCACCGCATTCTCGCAATCAAACACGTTTTAGCCCTTTGAGTTCTTTGAGCCCTAGCCTCCATTTCCTCAAAGCAATCCAGCAACTGCAATGGTGAAGACTAAAGGATCTGCACCTCCGTCGGCCTTGGCTCGGCAGCAGGCGGCTGCAGCAGCAGCAGCGGCAACGTTGGCGGTGGCACCTCCGATACCGGCGGTGACATCCATGGCGGCAGGAGGGAGAAATCCCCAAATCGTCGATGACCAAGGTTTGTGTCCGCCATCAACAAAATATTTGGATCAATCTTTCCAGTTAGGGCCTTCTACCTGCAAGAGAGAGTCATTGGCAATCGCAGCGGGAGGGAAAATCAGTAATGGAGTTATGATCCGGAAGCCAGGCAAAGAAATGATTCCAACGCCAAGACCCGGAGAAGTAGTTGTATTCGAAGCCTTCTTCGAAGCCGGCTTGGGCCTTCCTGCAGTAGACTTCCTGGCGAAAGTACTTGATCTGTTCCATGTAACCCTCCCCCAATTATCTCCGAATGCGGTAGCTAGACTTGATATCTTCGAATGGGCCTTGAGAGCCGAAGGGTGCGAAGGAAGGGCAGAGATCTTCGCTGCATTAAATAGGGCTACATGTCAACCAAAGACCTTCGTAGGCCCCGGAGGTGAAAAAGTAGTGGTATCCTTCGGCAGTATCAACTTTAGGCTTCGAGATGAGTATGCCCTTCAGTTTCCTGCCAAGGCCATCAATGCAAGATGGTATACTGATTGGATTCTGAGATGGTTCTATGCCGAAGATGGGGCAAGCAGTCCTCTGGCCAGGCCCCTTAAAGAAATTCAATTCCGGAAGGAAGCTTTAGTGCAGCCTAACGAAGGTCAACTCGAAGCCCGTCTTAACCTGCTTCAAAAGATTAGCCGAAGGTTAAGCATGCGAGACTTAGCCGAAGAATTCCTCGGCCTGCAAATTTCTCCGCTGATGGCCAACTGGCCTATCGTCTTCGAGGATGATTCGGAAGGCGGTCTCCGCAAGATTAACTTGACTTCGAGCCGTGCAGGTAACTTCGAAACCAACATGCATTATACATATTTCCTTCGAAGAAAGAGTAACTTGAATTATTTTTTTTTTAGCTTCTTCAGCCCCTATTACTTCAGAGCAGATTATAAGGGCTTCGGAGAAGATTTTGGGTGCCCCAACTCCGACTGAAAAAGAATGGAGAGTTAAATTGGTCGGGAGTTGGGAAAGGTTTAACAGAGTATGGGGAATGTTGGAGATGACTCCGCCCCCTCTGATGGATTGGGTGCCTTCGGAGAAAGGGCCCAAGAAGAGGATAGCCGAAGCCGGAGCTTCGAGCTCCGCCAAGACTCCAATGAAGGAGGTGGCTCGGAAGCCTAGAAAACCTGCATCTCCGAGCCCAAGAACCTCAACCTCCGGTTCTAAAGAAGATGAAGGTAAACTATTAATGAGGTTGATTGATGAAGATGCGGCTCAGAAAGATATTCACATTGAAGATACTGCAGGTATGCCAGAGTCTCAGGCTAACATTGAAGAAGTGAGAGCTCCGGATGCTCAAGAAGAAGAGCAAATCGAAGCCCCTGTGGGCGAAGATGAAGTTGAAGTTACTACAACTTCAGTTGTGGATGAAGGGAGGACTGCTCATGGAGATACTCCGGCAGTTGAAGTTTTAACTGTGGATTCAGACGAAGACCTCACCTTTGATCCTCCGAGTAGTCCGGTGCTCGATCGCCCCCAGAATGTCGAAGGTAAACTTCGCACAATTCTCTTATTATTTTCTGCAAAATTATACAATGTATAATACCTTTGCTTTTGCAGAGCCCCCTTCTGTAGAAGTACATCGCGAAGATCCAATTCAAGGGCCTTCGACAACTTCAGAGCCGCACCCGGAGGTCGCTCAACAGGGGCCTGGAAGGGGTAAAGACATATAGAGCCTCTCCCTGCTCAAGGATCAACTTCGTCTGAATCAACAGATTAAAGTCAATCTACTGAGGGGGGGCCATCTACCGAAGTTCCAAGGACCTCAGGAGAATGCTCCGGAGCTTCGCCAAGCAGGGATGACCAAGAAGCTTCGGCAATGCTCCCTCTTTTAACTCCTTTTTTGGAGCAAAGAACCGGCCTTCGGACTCTGCTCAAACCTTTAGGTCGAGTCAGTCGCGAAGTCGGGGAGACACAGCTGGTAGCGATTTTAAGCAGGGCGAAGAGTTCGGAGCTAAACGTTGCTCTGGAACGAGCAGCCTACCAGGTACGGAGCACCTTCGAACCAATAGCAAATTATACATGAATAGTTTCTTACTTCAGTTTTTTCTTTTCTTAGCAAGCGGTCTTGGCCCGCGCTGCAACTTTATCAAGCAAAAATGAAATTGCTCAGCTTCGGGAAGAAAATGAAGCTCTTAAACGCAACTTGTCTTTCTCCGAAGCTAGAGTGGTTCAAATGGATAATGTGATTTCGACGGAGCGTAGGGCCAAACAGGGCTTGGAGGCTGTAAATAAAGAGCTCGAAGCAGAAAGAATCGTGCTTCGGGCAGAAATCGAAAGGGTGCGGTTGGAGCATGCTAATGCTGGGTCCGAACTTGTGAGGCTCCAAGAGGAAGCTAGCCAACTCCTAAATCAGAAGAATATTTTAACTACGGAGAATGCTAGGATTTCCGGAGTTCTAGCAGAAACGACTTCGAGCAAGGATGCACTAATTGAAGAAAAGCTTAAGTCTGAGAAGGTAGCTACGGAAGTCATAGAACAGATGCTAGGTGTTCTAGAGTACTTCGGTACTACTGGATCACTTCCTTCAGATGACAACGTCACTCTGCTGCGCTGGTTAAAAAGGATCCAAGGAGCAGCGAAGCAAATGAAGACGGCAGGTATTCGTTACAGAGAACTCTCCGGACAAGTGTCTTCCCTCGGACTACTTCGTTACTACGAGGACTTGGGCCGAACAATCACTCCGAGTGCAGAGGGCTCTATTACCTTCGACGACGAGCGGCTTTTAAATCCTTCCGAAGGCGTGGCTGCTGCCTGGCGAGCCTTTCAAACCTCATGGAGAGCCGAAGGTCGTTCCGCGATCAAGGCTTGGATCAATGAAGGCCAACGCCAGAAGCAAGTTCGGAACCAAGCTTCGAGCAGTCAGCCTCCTCCGAACCCGCAGGTTTAGGAATCATTTAGGATTTTTGACTATGTAAAGCTTCGTGCTTGTAAACATTTATCAATAAAAATCTTGTTTGTCATATTTTTAGGCTTTGCCTCTTATGGAAGACATCGAAGTGTTAGAGCTTAACGACGAACTTCGCTCATTATGGAACACCTTCGAACTTCTAAAGACTTACAAGCGTCCTCGATTTCTAATTCCTCGAGATGACTCCGGCGTAATTGCGCCCGAAGTAATCAAAGATGTAATGTCTTATATTAAAGAGGAAGAGAAAGAGGTTAACGTAAACACTTCGTCTTCTGAAGACACTATTTGGTCTGAAGACGAAGGTGAAGCTCGAAATAAAAGATCTGAAGATCTTAGAAGTTGGGAAAGAAGCCCTGAACGGCTACGAACTTGGGCCGAGCTTCAACAGGAGCAGAAGGATTTTAGAGCTTCGAAGGGGAGGAAGAGAGTTAAACGTAAAGTTATTAGAACTTCCGATGCTGGAACTAGTCGTTCCACCCCTAGCTCTAGGGACCGAAGAGGTCTCCGATTCCTTCTTGGTATAGATACCAATTTTTCATAATGTAATCTGTAAACACATTTATTTCAATAATGAATGCCGATTTAAAATTGTCTCCATATTTACTAGCCCCTCTTTGGGTATAAGCAACTTCGAAATGTATTCAAAGATGGTTATGCACAAAGAAAAAACTTCGGAGTACAATTTTTTGGGGGTTCGGAGCCCCTCTGTCATTTAAAGATCTTTTAAAATCTTATGAAATGTCTTCGACTTTTTGCAGTCGGAAGAATGGCAACTTAGTACCTTTGTTTTATGAAAGAAATAACTTGAGATAACTTTCAGGACACTTTAGTGTCGTAAAAAATTTGTCACTTTGGACTATGTTAATAGACATTCGAAGCTAATGGCTCAAATTCTGTTTTGCTTTAGCCACCTTCGGCTTATTTTTGCGATCTCTGTCGAACCAATGGTTCGGAGTTTGCAATGGTCTCTTTGGACTCTTTTTACGGATGTCTACCAGCCAATGGCATGGACTCCGTATATTTTGGCCACCTTCGGCTCTTTTTGCAGAAGTCTACCAGCCAATGGCTTGGACTTCGCAGGTTTTGGCCACCTTCGGCTCTTTTTACGGAAGTCTACCAGCCAATGGCTTGGACTCCGTAGGTTTTGGCCACCTTCGGCTCTTTTTACGGAAGTCTACCAGCCAATGGCTTGGACTCCGTAGGTTTTGGCCACCTTCGGCTCTTTTTACGGAAGTCTACCAGCCAATGGCTTGGACTCCGTAGGGTGTGGTTTTGGGCTCTTTTACGGATGCCTACAAGCCGGTGGCCTGGGCTCCGGATTATGCCAGCCCCCACGTCGGAAGCTTCAAACTTTATGGGTTCGAAGTCCGAAAATACAACCCAGCTTCATGGCACTTCCCTCTCGGTCGACCTCGCGGTTCCAGTGCGTCCACTTGGACGCTGGAAGTCTATGAGGGGAAGGCACTATCAGGATCATATGCTTTATTAATTTAGAAGATGATTACAAGTGAATTACAAGGAGCCCTTATGCGAAGTATCGCTTTAGGTGCTCCGCATGCCAAGTATGTGCTAACTCTTCACCTTCTAAATTAGCTAATTTAAATGAACCAGGGCGCCCTGAACGGACAATTAGGTATGGACCTTCCCATTTATTCCCTAACTTCCCTGGTGCAATAATGCTTCGTAGAACAAGATGACCCGGTCTTAGTTCATTGAGCTTAACCTTCGGGTCAAACCAAGCCTTCGTCTGCTGATGATACTTTGATAAATTAGCTACAGCCCGAAGTCTTGTTTCTTCTGATAAATCTAACGAAGCTTGTCTTTCTTCTTCAATGTCCGGTTCGGTGCTGCGAAATGATCCCCCTTTGAGCTCTGTTGGAGTCATAGCTTCATCTCCGAATAGTAGTCTGAACGGAGTAAAACCTGTGGACCTTGTTTGCGTAGTCCGAATGGACCATAGAATCTTCGGAAGCTCTTCGGTCCACAGCCCCTTTGCTAATCCTACTATTCTTCGATTTAGCCCTGATAAAATATTTCCATTGGCTCGCTATACGGCTCCATTAGACTGAGGATGCCTCACTGCGGCAAAACATAGCTGAATGCCTAGATCTTCGCAAAACTTCCTGAAGGGTTCTGCGTCGAATTGTGTTCCATTATCAACTGTGAGGTATCTAGGCACTCCGAACCGGCAAATAATGTTCTTCCAGAAGAATTTCTGTACATTGTTCGAAGTGATAGCTGTTAAGGGTTCTGCTTCCACCCACTTAGAAAAATATTCAATAGCTACCACTGCGAACTTCAGATTTCCCTTTGCTACCGGAAAGGGACCAATTAAATCCATACCCCATCTGGCCATAGGCCATACCGGAGCAATGACTTGAAGAGCTGTTGGTGGGCGATGACTCCGTCGACCCATCCACTGGCATCCTTGACAAGTGCGGACCAAGCTCTCCGCATCAGCTGTTATTGTGGGCCAATAAAGTCCATGGCGAAGTGTTTTTCCTGCCAGAGCTCTAGGGGCTAAATGGCTTCCACAAAGGCCTTCATGAATTTCTCGAAGAATTTCTTGGCCTTCGGCTTGAGATATACATCGGAGTAGAGGGGAACATACTCCGGCCTTGTATAATATACCGTTGATTATTTGATAGTTTCTGGCTCTGAGCATTAATCTCGACAGCTGGGGCTCTTCGGGCAAATTTGTTCCTCCCTGTAAAAGTTTCATGATCGAATTTTTCCAATCTGCACTAGGAATGCATAGAATCTCGGCAGAGGGAATTTGTGGCACCGAAAGTATATTGAGTTCCTCGTAGAAGGCTTCTTCGGGCACATCCACAGCTCCGGCTGCAGCCTTCGCTAAGATGTCCGCTTGCACGTTTCTGTTCTTGGTATACTCCGAATGGAAATACCCTTGAAGTGTGCTTCGATTTTGCGGATTTCTTCTAAATACTATGCAAGCTGTGGATGCCGAACTTGGAAACTTTTGTCTACGTGCCCTGCTACTATCTGAGAATCTGTCTTTATAATTATTCTTGTAGCCCCTAGAGCACGTGCTTTTCGAAGTCCCAATAAAATCCCTTCATACTCCGCTATATTATTGGTAGACTTAAAGTTGAGTCTTGCGGAGTACATTGCTCTTTGCCCTGACGGTGAAATCAACACTGCCCCAATGCCTGCTACGGATGCTTGGAAAGCCCCATCTGAGTAAACAGTCCAAACTTCGTCACTTGACTTCTTCGGAGCCAAATTCGCAGGTGGAGTCCACTCTGCTACAAAGTCTGCTAGGACTTGGGATTTGATAGCTGTCCTTGCCAAGAAATATATGCCGAAGGGTGCTAGCTCGACTGCCCACTTCCCAATCCTTCCAGTGGAATCCTTACTTCGGAGCATATCTCCTAAAGGATATGAAGTTGGTACAATTATATTGTGAGCCAAAAAATAATGTCTTAGCTTCCTCGAAGCCATTATCAGAGCATAAACGAACTTCTCAAGTTCGGAGTATCTTGTCTTCGCTCCTGATAATGCTTCGGATACAAAATAAACAGGATTTTGGACCAACTTCCCATTGAAATCCACTTCTCTGACAAGGACTGCGCTGACGGCAGAGCCTGTAGCTGCAAGGTAAAGTAGTAGGGTTTCGTCCGCAGTAGGCACCGTGAGTGTAGCAAGATTACTGAGATACTCTTTAATATCTTCGAAGCTTTTCTGACACTCCGGTGTCCATGCAAAATCTTCGGACCCTTTCAATGCTTTAAATATAGGCAAGCTCCTCTCCGCAGACCTTGATAAAAACCTGCTAAGTGCTGCCAGACGCCCAGTCAGCTTTTGCACTTGCTTTAAATTTTCCAGAGGAGCCATCTTCTGCAGCGTAGTTATTTGAGTAGGGCTAGCTTCAATTCCCCTGCTTGAAACTAAATACCCTAACAATTTTCCAGCCTTAGCTCTGAATATACATTTTTCGGGGTTAAGACGGATCCCACATGCCCGAAGGCTATTGAATGTTTCTGCTAAGTCTAGGCTATGTTGGTGCTTTAAAGCACTCTTTATTACAATATCATCCATATAGGCCTCCACATTGCGACCTAGTTGATGACCTAGAGCCTTAGCAACTAATCTCGAAAAAGTAGCCCCGGCATTTCTTAGGCCGAAGGGCATTCTTACATAACAGAAGACTCCTAAAGGAGTTACGAAGCTTGTCTTGATTTCATCTTCGCGCTTCAACCATATTTTATGATAGCCAGAATACGCGTCAAGGAAGCTTAATAACTCCGAACCTGCGGTGGAGTCAACCAGCTGATCAATTCGGGGCATGGGGTAGGGGTCACGTGGGCATGCTTTATTCAAGGATGTGAAATCGATGCACATGCGCCACTTCCCGGAAGACTTCTTTCTGACGAAGACTGGGTTGGCTAACCATTCTGTGTGAGCCACTTCTCTGATAATCCCAGCCTTCAACAATTTTTCAACTTCGTCCTTAGCTAGAGCAGCTCTCTCTGCGGACATCTTCCGGAGTCCTTGCCGAACAGGTCAGGCCTTCGGGTTTACAAGTAAACTGTGTTCAATGATATCCCGATCGACTCCGGTGATATCTTCGTCAGACCAAGCGAAGACATCAAAATTTTCTTCCACCACTTTTTCCAAGGAGATTGCAACTTCAGGAGGTAAATCTTTACCAAATTGAAAAGTATACTCTTTACCATCTTTAACAATGACCTTCGTTGCAATTTCTCCTTCGGGACTTGGTCTCGGAAAGGACTTCTTCGAAGCTTCGGAGGAGGCTGAAAAAATTTCTTCATTATCCTGCACACTGTTTACTTGCCTCGGATCAAGAGGGGGACCATGACCATATTCCGCCCTCCGAGCAATGGCTTGATCTCCGAAGACTGTAAGGACTCCTGTTTGTGTGGGCATCTTCATGCACAAATAATTGTGATGCACCACAGCTCCGAACTGGTTTAGCATACCCCTTCCGAAGATGACATTGTAAGCATACGGGGCATCTATCACATCGAAGATTACTTCTTCAATCCGGGCCAATAAACCTTCTCCGAAGGTAACTTCCAGGCCTATTTGGCCAAGTGCATCAAGCGGGGGTCCTGCGAAGCCTTGCAAAGGACGAGCCGCTGGAAGGAGATGCTTCCTGGAAATGCATAATTGATCGAAGGCTTGAACAAAACTGATATCTGCCGAACTACCCCCGTCAATCAGCACCCTTCGAACTTCGGTACCTGCAATATCAGCGGTGATAACCAATGGATCTGCATGCGGGAACTTAATTCCAGCTGCATCCTCTGCGGAAAAAGATATCGGAACGTGAGACCACTCTGGCATTGCAGCTGCAGGTGACGAAGTCCCAATATGACCTACTTCCCGAACGTACTCTCTTCGTTGTCTCTTGGACATGCTTCCGAGGGTACCTCCTCCGGAGATAGGGAGAACTACTCTTTTTCCTCTATCTTGCCCTTCCTCTTGCTTCGGAGGTGGCATAACATTGGCCACCGGAGGGTGTCTTGCAGCATCAAAATTTTCTATCCGCGCCACAGCCTGGACCGGCTCTGGGCGCGTTGCAGCTGGACTTCGGTCGGTACTTCCTCGACCCGAAGTTCTCTCTAAGTACTCTCCTCTTAGGGTAAGTATAGCCTTGCAAGTATCAGTTGCATGGCTTCGATTTTCTCCGTGAATGCAGCAGAAAAGGGTCTGGCCCTTGCCAGCCGTTTTCCCTGGCGGCCTCCAGCCGCTGGCCTTGTTCCCCGTAGACTGTGGAGCTCTTAGTGCAAACTTCTGTGGGGGTGCAATATTCATGACTTCAGAACGAGGGTGCTTTTTCCCTCTTCTCCGATCATGTTGCACTTCGAAGACTGGTTCCTGCGGATGTGCCGAAGTTTTCACTTCTACTTTGACTTCTTGCAATATGGACGAAGTAGCAGCAGTCCTCCGAAGCCAACCCTCTTCTGACCTCGCATACTCCTCGAAGTATGACATCAACTGAAAGACCGAGGAGATGCTTTTCCGATGAAGCTTATCCAGAAAGCCTTGATGACTGACGCCTTCCCGAGCTGCATCAACTACTGAAGATGTGGACAGCCCCCGAATTTGCGACTTCATATGAGCGAAGCGCTTAAAATACTGCCTCAATGTTTCTCCGGGGAGCTGTTTCACCTGGAAAAGGCTTCCTGTTGACATAGGAGGCACGAAGGTGCCCTGAAAATTGCTTATAAACTTCTTCTTCAGCTGCGACCATGAATTGATTGATCCTGGCTTCAAGGACCAGAACCACCTCAATGCCACTCATTGAAGAGCTAAAGGGAAACACTTCGCCATGGTGTCTCGAACTCCTCCGCTAGCCTCAATTGCTAGGGCATAAGAACGAACGAACTCTCTGGGATCTACATCTCCGGCATACTTACAGAGCTTCGAAGTTTTAAACTTTGGATCAAAGCGAACTTTCTGCAGCTCAGGATGTAACGGAGATTCATTATCGAATGAGGCGTTCTCCGGGGCTTCGGGATAATCGAGATCATCGTCTTCGGGCACTTCTGGGATGGTTGGGGTGGCTTGAGAGCGAAGCCTGCTCGCAGCTTCCTGTCGCCACCTTGCCACTTTAGCTTGAAGGTTGGCCATTTGAGTGGCCATATCTCCAAGATTATTTTCATTTCCTCCGGAAGGATCTTCCGGGTCTTGAGAACTGGTAGGATCAGTTCGAATCGGGATGGAGGGTGGAGAAGGGACTCCGGGCGATCGGAGTATGGAAGGGGTTGGCGGAGAAGCTTCGTATGTTCGAGGGATGGAAGCCCCTTCCGGAGTTTGCGGAGGGAATGTCGAAGGCCCTCCGACTTCAACTGTGTCGAAGGGTATCTCTCCGGAGATCCGAGAGGACCTCCGAGTGGGATTGCGGGGTGCGCTCCGCTTAGGAGGCATGATGTAAAAAGTTGGTAGAGAACGAAGTTTTTCGGACTAGGTTCCCCACGGACGGCGCCAACTGTTGGCGTAAAAGATTACGCCAACAGGTTTCTGTAGAAAAGAAACTAACAAATGAAGTGTTTGCGAAGAGAACTGTTCTAAGCCTCCGAAAAGATAATAACTTAGAATAGTTCGAATGTGTGTATTGAATAACTTGTATTCGGTCCCTAGTACAGGGTGAAATGGGGGGTATTTATAGGCCCAAATATTAAGGAAAAGACCTATTTACCCCTCTATTACAACCGACATAGTGGAAACTATTCGGCTCCCTTAATAGGGCTAAAATGGTAAAAGACTAATCTAATGAGAAAAAAGATAAGTCTTCCATCTTAGCTGGCAGAAAAGATCTTGAAAAGCCTTAGTTCGAAGGTGTACTCCGAACCAATGCCTATCTTCGTACTTCGAACTTGACTCCGAGTATCTTCGAAGATGAACGTCTGGGAACCTTCGAATCTGCTGTCTGCCTTTATGCTGCTTCTGCAATGACCCCGAAGATGAGATATTTTCCCCCAACAACTTTGTTCACTCTCATGCATGACAAATACTTCTTACTCGTTTAGATATATGTTGATGATATAATATTTGGTGGTTCATCTCATACTCTTGTTGCCGAGTTTGCTGAATCCATGAAGAGGAATTCATGATGTCGATGATGGGCGAGCTAACTTTCTTCCTAGGTTTGCAAATCAAACAAAGAAACAAGGATCATTTGTCCATCAAACAAAATACACTAAAGACCTGCTTAAATGTTTTGACATGTCTGACGCTAAACCTCTTGCTACCTTGATGGGTACTTCTATTGCACTTGATCGAGATGAAGGCGAAGAAGAAGTGGACCAGAAGGAGTATCGCAACATGATCGGCTCCCTTCTTTACTTGACGGCTACGAGGCCGGACATACACTTTGTTGTGTGTATGTGCGCTCGTTATCAGGCTTCTCCTAGGGCTTCACATCGTCAAGCTGTCAAGTGCATTCTAAGGTACCTCAAGCACACTCTTGAATTCGGTATTTGGTATTCTGCATCATCTTCATTATTCTTGAGAGGTTTTTCTGATGCTGATTTTGCTGGATGCCATATTGATCGCAAGAGAACTTCTAGGACGTGTTATTTTCTAGGTTCATTTCTTGTGTGTTGGTCTTCACGTAAACAGTCTAGTGTTGCACAATCTACAACCGAGGCTGAATATGTATGTAGCTGCCGCTAGCTGTTGCGCACATATTTTGTGGATGGTTTCTACTTTGCAGGACTTTGAGTTGGATTTTTCATGTGTTCCATTATTTTGCGATAACACAAGTGCAATCAGTTTAGCAAACAACCCAGTACAGCATTCTAGCACCAAACACATTGACGTCCGTTATCACTTTTTAAGAGATCATAATGAAAAAGGAGATATTGAATTGCGTTTTATTGATACTCAGAATCAACTTACAGATATTTTCACCAAGCCTCTCGATGCTTCTCGTTTTGCATTTTTGAGAGGAGAGCTTGGCATTTATCATCCTTATGGCATCATGTGAGGGGGAGTTGTGTACTTTTTCATATGCTTCTGAAATATCATTAATTGCTTTCACATGTACATGCTTATGTGTGCACTTCACAATTCGGTCTTGTATTCACTGTTTGATTATGCTTAGAATGAACTCATCTATCTATATGGCTTGAGCATGGCTTTTCTTTGTGAAAATTTGAAAATGGTCACTACTTAGTGTGGAAACTAGCATGAATAGGCTAGAGTGCTTTTGTTATTCATTTCTTACTTGATAGTTGTGTCATTTTCACTTGGATGCTCACATGCAACTTGATCATGTTATGCTCAAAAATAAAAAAAATTGAAAAATTGAAAAATGAAAATGATGAAAATGAAACAAAAAATGCTAAAGTTCTGATAAAATTGAAAAGATCCACGTGAGTTTGCGTAGTCGCACTACTTTGTTCTAGACTCTTACCATTGCACTTTGGTTTGAAATGAGACATTGAAGTATATACCATGATCAATGCCTTAAGCTTCCAATGGTTTATCCTAGGCTTGGCTTGATCAGTTAGCATAAGGTTGACTTGCAAATAACCCCTAGCATTAAAAAAATAATAATAAAATAAAAGGATTAAGTTACTCACATATAAAGTTTGCTGCAGCTACTTGTAGTGGCATGTGCTTTTCGAGTTTGTTTTTGACTAGCTTTTGTATCTCTTACCTTGCCATGTCTAGTATGCTAGCCTGGGTAGTGATGCTTTTATTTGCTTAAACTTGAAAATGCTTGCTCATACGAATATTTAGATTGTGTTCAATTCAAGCTTGTCATACAGTTTAGCTAGGACAATTTGTGAGGCACATGGAGTGTTTGTATGGTAATTGGACTTAATCATATTCTAGAAGCATTGCATGGTCACTGTACTCTTTCAACTCATGGGGCTATCTTGATGTTTGCATTGCCAAAATGGGAGAGTTCTTGAGCTTTTGAGGTAATTTGTTTATCTTTTGAGTTTTTGAGGAGCTTTTGAGGTAGTTTGTGCTTTTTCATCCATTCTTGTCAAGTGACATGGTTCTTAATTTTGCTCTCTTTAGAGCTTTCATGGTCACTTGTGTGCTGAATCTTTGCTTTACACTTCTTTTGATCTTGTGTTGTCAATGCACTCATCAAGGGGGAGATTGAGGAATATAGTGAGGTTTGTCACTATGGTTCAAGTTAATGATGAGTGATTGACAGGGTGGTGTCACGAGTTTGTGTATGGGTGTGTTGGATATGGTGTGTGTGTCTGTGTTTGTCTTATGTGTGCAGGCTTGAGTTACTCATCAACTATCGATGACACGGGATCAAGATTATACGGGGAGTCTAATGCTAGATGGTCGAAGGTGTCAGTCAAAGTCGAGAGTGGACTCAGATGTATGCATGGAGGTCAAACAGGATGTGAGTTGAAGGTTGATCAAGATGAATCGTTGATCGAGTCAGTGAAAGGGAAGCCAGTACAAGTGACAAGGCGGCTCGAGGGATCAAGAGCAGGAGAGACTTACTGGCGGTCGAGATCGCGGACTGACGACGGTCGTCAACGATTAGGGGAGGCTTTGTCGGTTTTTGCTAAAAACCGTCGAAACATTAAATATTCTTTTGTTAATTCAATAAATAGGAGTTTAGTGTTAGTTTAAATAGTTCAGTTTTAGAGTGTATTCTTTTGGTATATTTTTAGAGTGGTTCTACTCTGAAAATATATTAAAAGTGGAGTCTATTTGTAATTTTTCTTTCAAGACTATTAGGGTAATTTTCAGAATATTGATTTCTGAAATTGCCCAAGGGGTATGGTGTAAAATTAGCTTCTAGAAGATGCCTACTTAAGAGATCTTATCCCCCAAGTATGGTTGTCACTTTTTGCAACAACCACTCTTCAAAAAAAAATCTGAAAACACTGTTGTGATCATTTTCTGGAAATGCTACAACGCCTCTGAAGGGAATCGCGTGATTTGCTATAGGTGATCCCGACACCACTGTTCCTTGTAAGACAATCTGATCTTCAGCGATGGGTTCTGTAAGTTCCGTTCTGTTTGCTGGATAATTTTTGATGATTCTGATCGATCTTTTGTGGGTATTTATCTTGGAATTTCTGTGGTCTATGCTGTGTACTGTTGATTCATGAATCCATATTGTTCTTCATTTGGTTATCATGTTTTAGGTATTATGTCGGATTAGCTACAGTTCATCAGTTTGTGTAATTTTGTTCTTCATCAAAAATGTTGTTGTGATTTGTTGCTATGTCTACTGCCTAGTAGAAATCTTCTATGTTGAAAGCTAGTTGTAGACATCTATCTCATTCAGATACTTTATTCCTATCAATTGATTTTGTTAAGAAGTCTTACGGGTAGAACAATTTTCAGCAGAATCTCTGTTCTAATGGTTTTGATCATCCTGAGATGCATATGTTCTTGACTGAAGTAGTGTTTCTATACTTGCTAAATCTGTGTAGTTGTGTTTCCAAGGATCTGAACATTCCTATGAATTAATTTAGAGCTGAACTACTGTTGGGGGAAAATATCTTATCTTCGGGGTTATTGCCAAAGCAGCATGAAGACAGCCAACCAGTTCGAAGATTGTCCGAAGGCCATCTTCGAAGGTGCTTGGAGCCTGGTTCGAAGCCCGAAGGCAGGCATTGGTTCGAAGTATGTCTTCGAACCAAAGCCCTTCAGGATCTTTTCTGCCAGCTAAGATGGAAGACTTATCTTCTATCCTATTAGATTAGTCTTTTACCATTTTAGCCCTATTAAGGAAACCGAATAGTTTCCTTAATGTCGGTTGTAATAAAGGGGTAAATAGGTCTTTTCCTTAATGTTCAGGCCTATAAATACCCCCCATTTCATCCTGTAATAAGGACCGATTACAAGTGATTCAATACACACTTTCGAACTATTCTAAGCTATTATCCTTTCGGAGGCTTAGAACAGTTTGCTTCGCAAACACTTCGTTTGTTAGTTTCTTTTCTACAGAAACCTGTTAGCGTAATCTTTTACGCCAACAGTTGGCGCCGTCCGTGGGGAACTTAGTCCAAAAAACTTCGTTCTCTACCAACCTCTTGCATCATGCCTCCTAAGCGGAGCGCACCTCGCAATCCCACTCGGAGGTCCTCTCGGATTTCCGGAGAGATACCCTTCGACACAGTCGAAGTCGGAGGGTCTTCGACTATCCCTCCACCTCAAACTCCGCAAGGGGCTTCTATCCCTCGAGGATACGAAACCTCTCCACCAACTCCTTCTACACTCCGACCGCCCGGAGTCACTCTGCCACCCTCCATTCCGATTCGAACTGATCATACCAGTTCTCAAGACCCGGAAGGTCCTTCCGGAGGAGATGAAGATAGCCTTGGAGACATGGCCACTCAAATGGCCAATCTTCAAGCCGAGGTAGCAAGGTGGCGACAGGAGGCTGCGAACAGGCTTCGCCCTCAAGCCACCCCAGCTATCCCTGAAGTGCACGAAGACGACGATCTTGATTATCCCGAAGCCCCGGAGAATGCTTCTTACGACAATGAATCTCCGTTGCATCCCGAGCTTCAGAAGGTTCGCTTCGATCCGAAGTTCAAAGCTTCAAAGCTTTACAAGTATACCGGAGACGAAGATCCCAGTGAGTTTGCGCGTTCTTATGCCCTAGCAATTGAAGCTAGTGGCGGAGATAGAGAAACTATGGCGAAGTGCTTCCCGTTAGCCCTTCAAGGAGTGGCGTTGAGATGGTTCTGGTCTTTAAAGCCAGGATCAATCACTTCATGGTCACAATTGAAGAAGAAGTTTATAAGTAACTTTCAGGGCACCTTCGTGCCCCCCATGTCGACAGGAAGCCTTTTCCAAGTGAAACAGCTCCCCGGAGAAACATTGAGGCAGTACTTCAAGCGCTTCGCTCACACGAAGTCGCAAATTCGGGGGCTGTCCACATCCTCGGTGGTTGATGCGGCTCGGGAAGGCGTCAGTCATAAAGGCCTTCTGGATAAATTGCATCGGAAGAGCATCACCACAGTATCACAGTTGATGTCGTACTTCGAGGAGTACTCGAAGTCGGAAGAAGGTTGGCTTCGGAGGACTACTGCTACTTCGACAGTGTTGACAGAAGTTAAAGCAGAGGTGAAGGCTTCGGCTCAGCCGCAAGAACTAGTCTCCGAAGTGCAACATGATAGAAGAAGAGGGCAAAAGCACCCTCGCTCTGAAGTCTTAAACATTGCACCCCCACAGAAGTTTGCACCAAGAGCTCCACAGTCTGCGGGGAACAAGTCCAGCGGCTGGAGGCCGCCAGGGAAAACGGCTGGCAAGGGCCAGACCCTTTTTTGCTGTATTCATGGAGAGAATCGAAGCCATGCAACTGACACCTGCAAGGCTATTCTTACCCTTCGGGGAGAATACTTGGAGAGAACTTCGGGTCGAGGTAGTACCGACCGAAGTCCAGCAGCAGCAGTGCGCTCGGAGCCGGTCCAGGCTGTGGCGCGGATAGAAAATTTTGATGCTGCAAGGCATCCTCCGGTGGCCAATGCTATGCCACCTCCGAAGCAAGAAGAAGGGCAAGATAGAGGGAAGAGAGTAGTTCTCCCTATCTCCGGAGGAGGTACCCTCGGAAGCATGTCCAAGAGACAGCGAAGAGAGTACGTTCGAGAAGTAGGCCACATTGGGACTTCGTCATCTGCAGCTGCAATGCCGGAGTGGTCTCATGTTCCAATATCTTTCTCTGCGGAGGATGCAGCTGGTATCAAGTTCCCGCATGCAGATCCATTGGTTATTACTGCTGATATTGCAGGAACAGAAGTCCGAAGGGTGCTAATTGACGGAGGTAGCTCGGCAGATATCATATTTGTGCAAGCCTTCGATCAGTTATGCATTTCCCGGAAGCATCTCCTCCCAGCGGCTCGTCCTCTGCAAGGCTTCGCAGGACCTCCGCTAGATGCACTTGGCCAGATAGGCCTGGAAGTAACCTTCGGAGAAGGTTTACTAGCCCGAACTGAAGAAGTTATCTTTGATGTGGTGGATGCCCCGTATGCTTATAATGTTATCTTCGGACGAGGCATGTTGAATCAGTTCGGAGCTGTGGCGCATCACAATTACTTGTGCATGAAGATGCCCACACAATCAGGAGTTTTGACAATCTTCGGAGATCAAGCCATAGCTCGGAGAGCAGAATATGGTCATGGTCCTCCTCTTGATCCGAGGCAAGTAAACAGTGTCCAAGATAATGGAGAAATTTTTTCAGCCTCCTCCGAAGCTTCGAAGAAGTCATTTCCAAGACCAAGTCCCGAAGGAGAGATTGCAACGAAGGTCATTGTCAAAGATGGTAAAGAATACACCTTTCAATTTGGTAAAGATTTACCTCCCGAAGTTGCAACTTCCTTGGAAAAGGTCGTAGAAGAAAATTTGGATGTCTTCGCTTGGTCTGACGAAGATATCACCGGAGTCGATCGGGATATTATTGAACACAGCTTGCTTGTAAACCCGAAGGCCCGGCCTGTTCGACAAGGGCTCCGGAAGATGTCCGCAGAGAGAGCTGCTCTAGCTAAGGACGAAGTTGGAAAACTGTTGAAGGCTGGGATTATCAGAGAAGTGGCCCATACAGAATGGCTAGCCAATCCAGTCTTCGTCAGGAAGAAGTCCTCCGGAAAGTGGCGCATGTGCATTGATTTCACATCTTTGAATAAAGCGTGCCCACGTGACCCCTACCCCATGCCCCGAATTGATCAACTAGTTGACTCCACTGCAGGTTCGGAGTTACTAAGCTTCCTTGACGCATATTCCGGCTATCATCAAATATGGTTGAAGCGCGAAGATGAAATCAAGACGAGCTTTGTAACTCCTTCGGGAGTCTTCTGCTATGTAAGAATGCCCTTCGGCCTAAGAAATGCCGGGGCTACTTTTTCAAGATTAATTGCTAAGGCTCTAGGTCATCAACTAGGTCGCAATGTGGAGGCCTATATGGATGATATTGTAATAAAGAGTGCTTTAAAGCACCAACATAGCCTAGACTTAGCAGAAACATTCAATAGCCTTCGGGCATGTGGGATCCGTCTTAACCCCGAAAAATGTATATTCGGAGCTAAGGCTGGAAAGTTGTTAGGGTACTTAGTTTCAAGCAGGGGAATTGAAGCTAGCCCTACTCAAATAACTGCGCTGCAGAAGATGGCTCCTCCCGAGAATTTAAAGCAAGTGCAAAAGCTGACTGGACGTCTGGCCGCACTTAGCAGGTTTTTATCAAGGTCTGCGGAGAGGAGTTTGCCAATTTTTAAAGCTTTGAAAGGGTCCGAAGATTTTGCATGGACACCGGAGTGTCAGAAAAGCTTCGAAGATATTAAAGATTATCTCAGCAATCTTGCTACACTTACGGTGCCTATTGCGGACGAAACCCTACTTCTGTATCTTGCAGCCACAGGCTCAGCAGTCAGCGCAGTCCTTGTCAGAGAAGCTGATATCAATGGGAAGTTGGTCCAAAATCCTGTCTATTTTGTATCCGAAGCATTGTCAGGAGCAAAGACAAGATATTCCGAGCTTGAAAAGTTCGTTTATGCTTTGATAATGGCTTCGAGAAAGCTAAGACATTATTTTTTAGCTCATAATGTAATTGTACCAACTTCGTATCCTTTAGGAGATATGCTCCGAAGCAAAGATTCCACTGGAAGGATTGGAAAGTGGGCAGTAGAGCTAGCACCCTTCGGCATATCTTTCCTGGCAAGGACAGCTATTAAATCTCAAGTTCTAGCAGACTTCGTAGCAGAGTGGACTCCACCTGCGAAGTTGACTCCGGAGAAATCAGATGACGGAGTCTGGACTATTTACTCCGATGGGGCTTTCCAAGCATCCGGAGCAGGCGTTGGGGCAGTATTAATTTCACCATCAGGTCAAAGAGCAATGTACTCCGCAAGACTCAACTTTAAGTCTACCAATAATATAGCGGAGTACGAGGGAATTTTATTGGGACTCCGGAAAGCACGTGCTCTAGGGGCTACAAGGATAATTATAAAAACAGATTCTCAGATAGTAGCAGGGCACGTAGATAAGAGTTTTCAAGTCCGACATCCACAGCTTGCAAAGTACTTGGAAGAAATTCGCAAGATCGAAGCACATTTCAAGGGTATTTCCATTCGGAGTATACCAAGAGCTGAAAACGTGCAAGCGGACATTTTAGCGAAGGCTGCTGCCGGAGCTGTGGATGTACCCGACGAAGCTTTCTATGAGGAGCTCAATATACCTTCGGTGCCACAAGTTGCTTCTGCAGAGATTCTCTGCATTCCTAGTGCAGATTGGAAAGATTCAATCATAGAACTCTTGCAAGGAGGAGCGAATTTGCCCGAAGAGCCCCAATTGTCAAGATTAAAGATCAGAGCAAGAAACTATCAGTTAATCAACGGTATATTATACAAGGCCGGAGTATGTTCCCCTCTACTCCGATGTATATCTCAAGCCGAAGGCCAAGAAATTCTTCGAGAAATTCACGAAGGCCTTTGTGGAAGCCATTTAGCCCCTAGAGCTCTGGCAGGAAAAACACTTCGCCAGGGGCTTTATTGGCCCACAATAACAGCTGATGCGGAGAGCTTGGTCCGCACTTGTCAAGGATGCCAGTGGATGGGTCGACGGAGTCATCGCCCACCAACAGCTCTTCAAGTCATTGCTCCGGTATGGCCTATGGCCAGATGGGGTATGGATCTAATTGGTCCCTTTCCGTTAGCAAAGGGAAATCTAAAGTTCGCAGTGGTAGCCATTGAATATTTTTCTAAGTGGGTCGAAGCAGAGCCCTTAACAGCTATCACTTCGAATAATGTACAGAAATTCTTCTGGAAGAACATTATTTGTCGGTTCGGAGTGCCTAGATATCTCACAGTTAATAATGGAACACAGTTCGACGCAGAACTCTTCAGGAAGTTTTGCGAAGACCTAGGCATTCAACTATGTTTTGCTGCAGTAAGACATCCTCAGTCAAATGGAGCAGTTGAGCGAGCCAATGGAAATATCTTATCAGGGCTAAATCGAAGAATAGTAGGACTATCAAAGGGACTGTGGACCGAAGAGCTTCCGAAGATTCTGTGGTCCATTCGGACTACACAAACAAGGTCCACAGGTTTTACTCCGTTCAGACTGCTATTCGGAGATGAAGCTATGACTCCAACGGAGCTCAAAGGGGGATCATTTCGCAGCACCGAACCAGACATCGAAGAGGAAAGACAAGCTTCGTTAGATTTGTCAGAAGAGACAAGGCTTCGAGCTGTAGCTAATTTATCAAAGTATCATCAGCAGACGAAGACTTGGTATGACCCGAAGGTTAAGCTCAGCGAGTTAAGGCCGGGTCATCTTGTTCTACGAAGCATCATAGCACCAGGGAAGTTAGGCAATAAATGGGAAGGTCCATATCTAATCGTCCGCTCGGGGCGCCCTGGTTCATTTAAACTAGCTAATTTAGAAGGTGAAGAGTTAGCACACACTTGGCATGCGGAGCACCTAAAGCGATACTTCGCATAAGGGCTCCTTGTAATTCGCTTGTAATCACCTCTAAATTAATAAAGCATACACCCTGTGGCTTGCCTTCCCCTTGACGCTCCTAGTCTCCCGAGCGGACGCGCTGGGACGGAAGTCGTTCGAGAGGGAAGCGTCATTAAGCAGGGTTGTATTTCCGGACTTCGTACCCTTAAAGTCGAAGCCTCCGGTGTGGTGGCTGAAATCCATCCGGAGCCCAAGCTGATACCTTGTAGGCATCCGTAAAAGAGCCAATACCACATTCTACGGAGTCCAAGCTTCGGCTGGTAGACTTCCGTAAAAAGAGCCGAAGGTGGCCAAAATCTACGGAGTCCAAGCTGCAGCTTGTCAGACTTCCGTAAAAAGAGCCGAAGGTGGCCAAATTCTGCGAAGTCCAAGCTCCGGCTGGTAGACTTCTGCAAAAAGAGCCCAAGTGGCCAAATTCTGCGAAGTCCAAGCTCCGGCTGGTAGACTTCTGCAAAAAAGAGCCCAAGTGGCCAAATTCTGCGAAGTCCAAGCTCCGGCTGGTAGACTTCTGCAAAAAATAGCCGAAGGTGGCTACAATTTCTGCGAAATCCAAGCTCCGGCTGGTAGATTTCTGCAAAAAACAGCCGAAGGTGGCTAAAGCAAAACAGCATTTAAGCCATGAGCTTCGAATGTCTGTTCTTATAAGTCCAAAGTGACAAAATTCTTAAGACATTAAAATGTCCTCGAAGTTATCTTAATTGATTTCTTTCGTAAAAGCAAACAAAGGTACCAAGTTACCATTTTTCTGACTACAAATAGTCGAAGATATTTCATAAGATTTCAAAAGATCTTTAAAAATGACAGAGGGGCTCCGAACCCCCAAGAAAAAATTGTACTCCGAAGTTTTTTCTTTGCGCATAACCATCTTTGAATACAGTTCGAAGTTGCTTATACCCAAAGAGGGGCTAGTAATATGGAGACAATTTTAAATCGGCATTCATTATCGAAACAAATGTGTTTACAGATTACATTATGAAAAATTGGTATCTATGCCAAGAAGGAATCGGAGACCTCTTCGGTCCCGAGAGCTAGGGGTGGAACGATTAGTTCCAATTTCGGAAGTTCTAAGAACTTTGCGTTTAACTCTTTTCCTCCCCTTCGAAGCTCTAAAATCCTTCTGTTCTTGTTGAAGCTCGGCCCAAGTTCGAAGCCGCTCGGGACTTCTCTCCCAGCTTCTAAGATCTTCAGATCTTTTATTTTGGGCTTCACCTTCGTCTTCGGACCAATTAGTGTCTTCAGAAGACGAGGTGTTTGCGTCGCTCTCTTTATTTTCCTCTTTAATATAAGACAATATGTCTTTGATTACTTCGGGCGCAATAACGCCGGAGTCATCTCGAGGGATAAGGAATCGAGGACGTTTATAACTCTTTAGAAGTTCGAAGGTGTTCCACAGTGAGCGAAGTTCGCTGTTAAGCTCTAACACTTCGATATCTTCCATAAGAGGCAAAGCCTAAAAATATGACAAACAAGATTTTCATTGATAAATATTTACAAGCATCAGCTTTACATAATCAAAAAATCCTAAATAATCCTAAACCTGCGGGTTCGGAGGAGGCTGACTGCTCGAAGCTTGGCTCCGAACTTGCTTTTGGCGTTGGCCTTCATCAATCCAAGCCTTGATCGCAGATCGACCTTCGGCTCTCCATGAAGTTTGGAAGGCTCGCCAAGCAGAAGCTACACCTTCGGAAGGTTTTAGAAGTCGGTCGTCGTCGAAGATGATAGAGCCCTCTGTGCTCGGAGTGATTGTTCGGCCCAAATCCTCGTAGTAGCGAAGTATTCCAAGGGCAGACACTTGTCCGGAGAGTTCTCCATAACGTATGCCTGCCGTTTTCATTTGCTTCGCTGCTCCTTGGATCCTCTTTAGCCGGCGCAGCAGAGTTACATTGTCATCCGAAGGTAGTGATCCAGTAGTACCGAAGTACTCCAAGACACCTAACATTTGTTCGATGACCTCTGAAGCCACCTTCTCGGACTTAACCTTTTCTTCAATAAGCACATCCTTAGCCGAAGTTGTTTCAATCAAAACTCTGGAGATTCTAGCGTTCTCCGTAGTCAAAACATTCTTTTGAGTCCGGAGTTGGCCAGCTTCTTCTTGTAGCCTTACAAGTGCGGAGTCCTTCGCAGCATCCTCCGTCCGCAGTCTTTCAATCTCCGCTCGAAGCACAATTCTTTCTGCTTCGAGCTCTTTCTTTGCAGCCTCCAAGCTTTGCCTAGCCCTTCGCTCTGCTAAGATTACATTGTCCATTTGAGCTACTCGACCTTCGGAGAAGTTAAAATTCCTTTGAAGAGTTTCGTTCTCTTCCCGAAGTTGAGCAATTTCGTTTTCGCTTGATAAAGCTGCAGCGCGGGCTAAGACTGCTTGCTAAGAAAAAAGAAAAAATGAAATAAGAAATTATTCATATGTAATTTGCTATTTGGTTCGAAGATGCTTTATACCTGATAAGCTGCTCTTTCCACAGCAAGGTTAAGCTCCGAACCCTTCACTCTGCTTAAGCGGGCTACCAGTTCAGTTTCCCCGACTTGGCGACTGGCTTCACCCAAAGGTTTAACCAAAGTCCCAAGCCCGGTTTTCTCCTCCAAAAAAGGAGTTATGAGAGGAAGCAGTTTTGAAGCTTTCTGGTCAGCCCTGCTTAGCGAAGGTCCGGAGGGCTCTTCCGAGGCCCTTGGAACTTCTGAAGATGGCCTCCCCTCAGTCGATTCACTTTCATCTGTTGACTCAGATGAAGTCGATCCTTGAGCAGGGAGAGGCTCGATGTGTCTTTTTCCTCTTCCAGGCCCCGGTAGAGCAACTCCCAGTTGCGGCCCTGAAGTTGTCGAAGGTCTTTGAATTGTATCTTCGAGGGATACTTCGACAACAGGAGGTTCTGCGAAAACAGAAATATTATGCATTGTATAATTTTGCAAAAAATCGATAAAAATTATGCAGAATTTACCTTCGACATTCTCTGGAATATCGAGTACAGGACTGATCGGAGGATCAAAAGTGTAGTCCTCATCCGAATCAGCCGTTAAATCTTGGACTACAGGAGCATCGTCCTGAAGAGTCCTCGTTACTTCTTCGAGAATCGAAGCCATAGTGACTTCGACTCCACCTTCATCCGCAGGAACTCTGGCCTGAGTTGTGTCTTCCTGAACTACCGAAGTCATTGGTTGATCAGCATTATCTCCAGACTCCGGTATGGTCGCAGGCACTTCGGCCTCATTTACACCCATAGGGGCTTCGAATTGTTCTTCTTGGGTATCCGGAGCTCTTACTCCTTCGATGTTAGCTTGAGGCTCCGGAATACCTACAGTATCTTCAATGAGAATACTTCGTTGAGTTGCATCTTCATCAATTAATTTTACTAGTAAAATACCTTCATCCTCTTTAGAACCAGAAAGTGAGGTTCTTGAGCTTGAAGGAGCAGGATCCGAAGGTGCGAGATTTTTTGGCTTCCGAGCCACCTTCTTCACCGGAGTCTTTGTTAAACCTGAAGCTCCGGCTTCGGCTACTCTTTTCTTGGGGCCTTTCTCCTGAGGCGCCCAGTCTGTCAGAGGGGGTGGAGTCAACCCCAACATTCCCCATACTCTGTTAAAACGCTCCCAACTTCCGACTAATTTGATTCGCCATTCTTTTTCTAACGGAGTTGGAGCACCCAAAATCTTCTCCGAAGCCCTTACAATTTGCTCTGAAGTAATAGGGGCTGAAGAAGCTAAAAAATAATTCAAGTTAATCTTTCTTCGAAGTAAATATGTACTATGCATGTTGGTTTCGAAGTTACCTGCAGGGCTTGAAGTATAGTTTATCTTGCGAAGACCGCCTTCCGAGTCATCTTCGAAGGCGATAGGCCAGTTGGCCATCAGCGGAGGAATTTGAAGTCCGATGAACTCTTCGGCTAAGTCCCGCATGCTCAACCTTTTGCTGATTTTCTGAAGCAAGTTGAGGCGAGCTTCGAGTTGGCATTCGTCGGGTTGCACTAAGGCTTCTTTCCGGAACTGGATTTCCTTGAGGGGACCGGCCAGAGGACTACCCACTCCAACTTCGGCATAAAACCACCTTAGAACCCAATCGGTGTACCATCTAGCATTGATGGCCTTGGCGGGGAATTGCAGGGCATATTCATCACGAAGCCTAAAATTGATGCTTCCGAAGGAAACTACCACTTTCTCACCTCCGGAGCCTACGAAGGTCTTTGGCTGACAAGTCGCTCTATGCAACGCAGCAAAGATTTCAGCCCTCCCCTCACAACCTTCGGCTCTCAGTGCCCACTCGAAGATAGCTAGCCTGGCTACAGCATTCGGAGACAGCTGGGGGAGGGTTACGTGAAACAAGTCAAGTACTTCGGCTAAAAAATCCACAGCCGGAAGGCCCAAGCCCGCTTCAAAAAAAGCTTCGAACACCACAACTTCTCCGGGTCTCGGTGATGGAATTGATTCTTTGCCCGGCTTCCGAATCATAACCCCATTACTAATATTTCCCCCCGCTGTGATTGCCAAAGACTCTTTCTTGCAGGTAGACCGCCCCAACTCAAAAGATTGATCCAAGTACTTGGTTGAGGGTGGGCACAGACCTTGGACATCGGGGATTTGGGGATTTTTTCCCTTTGCCGCCATGGAAGTTGTCGCCTGCATCGAAGGCGTCGCCGCCACTGTTGCCGCTGCCGTCGCCGCAGCCGCTTGTTGACGAGCCAAGGTCGAAGGAGGTGCAGAGCCTTTGGTCTTCGCCATCACAATTGCTGGATCGATCTGAGAGAGTGGAGATTAGGGCTTAAGAACTCGAAAGCTAGGGCTCAAGAACTCAAAGGGCTAAAAAGCTTTTGACTGAGAAGAAGCAGTGAAAAGGTAATCGGTAAAGTTTTGAGGCTCTTTATTTATAGCCTAAACTTTCCGTTTGTTACCGTTTGGGCTCTGCCCTTTCGCATTCCCGCCTGTTATTTTCCTCCGAAAATAACGCCTCGTATAACTCCGTTAGAAACAGAAACTAACGGCTATATTTTCTAAGTCCAAAAAGACTTTCGAACTTCCTGAGTCAGTTCTAAGATAGTTCGAAAAGTAATTACCTTATGACTGATTCGAAGTTCATGTCTTCATGTATTTCGAAGATAAAACAAAAATCAATAACCCCTATGATTGGTTATCTTTTCTTTCCGTATACTGCTCTCCTAACGTTACAGGTCGAACGGAGAAGCGTATTCGAGGGGCTACTGTTGGGGGAAAATATCTTATCTTCGGGGTTATTGCCAAAGCAGCATGAAGACAGCCAACCAGTTCGAAGATTGTCCGAAGGCCATCTTCGAAGGTGCTTGGAGCCTGGTTCGAAACCCGAAGGCAGGCATTGGTTCGAAGTATGTCTTCGAACCAAAGCCCTTCAGGATCTTTTCTGCCAGCTAAGATGGAAGACTTATCTTCTATCCTATTAGATTAGTCTTTTACCATTTTAGCCCTATTAAGGAAACCGAATAGTTTCCTTAATGTCGGTTGTAATAAAGGGGTAAATAGGTCTTTTCCTTAATGTTCAGGCCTATAAATACCCCCCATTTCATCCTGTAATAAGGACCGATTACAAGTGATTCAATACACACTTTCGAACTATTCTAAGCTATTATCCTTTCGGAGGCTTAGAACAGTTTGCTTCGCAAACACTTCGTTTGTTAGTTTCTTTTCTACAGAAACCTGTTAGCGTAATCTTTTACGCCAACAACTACTGTTTTAATACTGATTGAGGACAGAACATATTTAGTGTGTTTAGTTCTGAACATCTTTGCTTGACTGTTTGATGAACTGAAACAATTATTTAGTAGTTACTCTAGTTTGATTTTATTTCAAGCTTTTCATCTATTTTATGGTTCCTCTAGTGAAGTTCTGCAAATTATCTCAGTTTGGATTATGTTCATTTGTTCTTATTCTAGTTCTGTGGTGATTACTTCATGATCACTAAAGAATAGTTTTCTGAGAAGTTGATTTGCACTGTTCTGTCTATACTGAATTCTGTAGTTGCATTTTTGAATATGATTCAACATGAATTGGTTGATGTGTGTTAGCTAAGTGGTGCTTCTCAAAATCCATAACATCAATTTAAGTTTTCAGATCTGAAATATGTTTGGTATTTCAAAATGTGTTAACTGTTTCATTTCTGAATGGTTGAACTGTGTTGAAAACATTTTTACATCAGACACTCAATTTGATGAAATCTGGATTGATGTTTAAGTGACTGGTTGTGTTGAAATTCACATTTCAGAACTGAATGTCAGTAATCTATAAATTTGATTTGCATGTCTAATCTGATGTTGTTTAGACAGAGCATTTAGAGGTTCAGTACTGCTTCTCATCTATTTTGTGCCATTACATATAATTATGTTGTTGAGGCTGTATTTTGAAACTCAGGTTTGAAGTGATATGTTTTCAGTGAATTGGTTTCAGTTCTGAATCTGAAACTCAGGTTTGAAGTGAACTTTTTTCAGTTCTGAACAAAATTGATTCAGTCCAGTTTTGTTTGAAATCTCAAGATTGATTCAGTTCTGAAAACTACTGATTCAGTTCTAGGTGTATATTTCAGTTTCAATCTTGCTGAATTGAAGTGCAGATAAAGGAATCATTCTATGATTGTTTTGAAAACCATTGATACTATTCATCCTCATGGTGTTTTCAAAAATGTTTGTTCTATTTGGACATTTGAATCAAACTCTGAAAATGCTGGTTTGACTCTGTTTTCTGATCTGATCACACTTCAAATTGTGCAAAGTTAATCAGAACAAACTCAAAGCCATCCACTGAAGTTTCTGGAGCTAAATTGAGAGTTCTTCTATAAATGGGAGTTTCAACAGTCGACAATATATTGTCAGTATTTCAATTATCGATCAAGAAATTGTATATCGGCAATTCAGTTACTGATAGAACTATTTTGGCACTCCAAACTTCGATTTGCTCTGAACTAAGATTTTGAACCTAGTTTTGCACTATTTGTGTACTGCTTGGTTCATACTTGATTTTTGATGATATTTGAGGGACATTGTGTGATTTGAAAAGTCCATCTATTTCAAAAGAAATTGTTGAGGCACCTATTCACCCCCCTCTAGTCGCCATTCTGATCCCATAGTGTCGGCATGAACCTTACGGATTCGGCATGGCAATAGCCGATCAGACCGACGGAGTACTATCGATCAGACCGACAGTCTTTGATCTGATCTCCCCGTGGCTCCGGTGAGGTAGCAAACTTGAAGCAATCACCCCCAAACTTCTTGGCGAGGAATCTAAGGGTAAGAACTCTGCAAAATAGTAGGAGATCAAATGCAATTTGACCTAGAGACCGAATTTCCTTGGATAGCTAAAAAAACCGATAAAAATGATAAAGACGATAAAAATCCGTTATGTGGATTAAACGGGTGATTCACAAGCGAATCAACAACGTGACGCACATAGGGCTTTCATCGCAAACCCACGAAGATAGACTGAACTAATGCGGAAAGTAGACGTACGATTCAAAACTAGGGTTTTGAAGTATTGATCTGTGTAGATGCCCTTTGAATCGGCCTCACCCTTATATTTATAGGAGCTGGTCTCAAGTTCCTCGATTCCTAAACTAAGTAGGATTCGGCCAAAAGAGGTTAGGATTTATTTAGAGATAAAATCAGCCCGGAATCAAACTCTATCTCTATTTTTAGGCTTGCGCCGGTCCGACTGGACTCATTGGGCCGATCTGACCGGGCCTACATGGCTGGTCAGAACGGCCTACCATGGCCAGTTGGACCGGCCTGTGCCAGGGAAGACATATTTTCGACCGAATCTACCAAAATTGATATTTTGACAATTTCGACCATTAATGCCATTTTTTGCTATCAATAGAGACGATACATGGAAACTACATTTCCCTGTACGCGCGACGGAAAAATAAGTGGTCGCGTGCTTAACTTCCGTTGGCCAAAGGTAAAGCCGACTTCTGTCGACTTTACCTCTTGCCGACAGAAGTTTAGCCTATATCCGTGTGTATCCGCGTGGGGGAAATTTCCCCTTTAACTTCCGTCGGCCACAGTGAAAGCGGATGGAAGTTAATTAACTTCCGTCGGTTCGTCAAATACAGACAAAAGTTAAAAAAGCTGATGGAAATTTATTATTTTCTTATAGTGCTAGCCATGTTAATTCATGGTTAAATTTATGGAAAGCATCAAGAGCCGACGGAAGCTAATTACCTTCCGTCACCTTTCGGAAATGCCGACCAAAGTTAAAAAAGCCGACGAAAATTTATTATTTTCTTGTAGTGCTAGCCCTGTTAATTCATGGTTAAATTTATGGAAAGCATTTTGGTTTTTCTTTATAACCGTAGGAAATTTTCCTATTTCGGACCCCTACACGTAGTTTCACGCCGGCGTTTATCCGTTTATCAAGTCTAACCGTATACCTGGGTTTTATATATATCATATATATATCATTTTAGTAAGGGGAATGATCTATATGGCATAAAAGTATATTCTTAGTAGTCGCACAAACTCGTACTCGAGTGGTTCGAACGATTACTCAAGGTATATGCATCGCGAGCTGCTTAGCTAGCTAGCCGGACACCATGCATGGAATATAATATTGCGACCAAACTCTCATCATCAATTTATAGGACAACTCATCTATATCGCAACGACTTTAATTTGGAATAAACAATAATGGCGATTCGCATTTCATTCTTATGTTCGACACATTTCGATATGCCTCCATCACCTCATTTGTCGCCGTAATCGTATATAGTGGCTAGTTAATGTAGAAAATTGGCCGAGGAGTTGACACAATTATTTAATTCTAAAGTATGTGAATATGATTAGTATCATATTGTCTATTTAGTGAGAATAGAGACCTATTTATAAGGTGGTGTTATCTCTATTTCTTAAATAGAGAAAAGTCACGAGGACTTGGAATACACACGCGCGTATTCGCGTATTTTTCCCAAGTCATTTCGAATTTTTGGACTATCGTGTATACATTATCTGTATCTAAATGACTGTTTTAAGCTGATTAAAACTGAAATTTTAATAGCCATCAAATACCATATTAAATATTTTGGTTATCAATTGTTTTTAATGCCTGATTTAAAACTTCGGTTACTAGTATTTGTGACCATATTTATTTGCTATGAATTTGGTAATTACTACTAATAATTTTGTAACTTTATTCTGCCATGGCTATAGTTGTCTATAAAAAATTGAAGACGTCCATTACGAAGAGTGCTTTTGATCCCCATTCTTTCCTTCACATCTCTGCTCTACTGCCTCAAGTCTATTGCACTGCTAAGACTTTATCGATTTTTCTTTCCGGCATGTACCGGATTAGAAGAAGAGCAGGATCTCCGAACCATTGCCGTAGAGAACACCTACACGGTGCGGCAATCAGGTTTCTGGGCAGTACTTGTGCACGGCCACTCGTGTGAAACTCGACGTGACTACTTCATCTACATGCTGCCTACCACTACTTCGTTGATCAAGTAAGTAGTTCATATGTTTATAGACCATGTGTTTTTTGAAGTACGTCAAATGCCTGCTATTATTCCTTTATGCATTATTATTCATCTATGAGTTTTTTCTCCTAATAAAAATTGGAATTAAAATATTGCGTATATTTCTAACAGTTTAGTGCCATGGGTTATGGTTCTACGTTACTTAGATATATATCTTGTTTAAAGTTTATAGTTTAGACCCTGTCACTATTGTGCATGCGGAAAATAATTCTCCTTGCTCAGATATTGTAACAGAAATAGAGATACTGTTTTTCTATGTAGAAAATAGAAAGAGAAAGGGTCTAATAATCGAACAACAAATACAAAACAATTTTGTTGACAACGTTGAAATGGCAAAAAAAATACGTTAAGATATGTGTTTTAATTTTTAGATATGATGTTTTTACTTAAATTTTCATTGTCTAAAAATTGTAACTTTGACCATTACTTTTTTAGCTTTAGATTATTATCATACATACAACCTTGAATTGTTGAATTAAACATATATATATATATATATATATATATATATTCGTATACGTATTAGGTATTCCTGAGTGAAAATATAATGTCTGCTAATGGATTAGAGTGTCAAATATAAAATTTGAAAAACATGTATAAGGGTAATTAGCACGTGTTTATTATACTTATAGATATATATAAGTAAGAACGGAGCCCCTGCACTGCACGTTTCATAAATTAAACCAGTAAATCCACCCCAAGCTTCGCACATAAAAACATACGTTACCTGTGAAAAGAAAATGAGCCGGTAGCTGAGAGCTGAGTGGTCATCCCAGCAGAAAATTAAGCTTCTGCATTATATTCTGCATATGGGCCGGGGACGCGATGTCTGAAGATCTAAACATGATAGATGGATCACATAGCGATAAAATCAAGTTATCCCTATATTTTCCTGTCCACATGCAGGTACACTTAACTGAAGTCCACATCCTCCTCATCCTCAATTCATCTCATATCTAATTGTGAAAAAGCACATTAATATAATTAATTGATATTTTTCGCAAAGAAAACTATAACGAGGCTTTAACCACACACATGCTACCAGAGCCTATCATATTAGAGTCACATAACCAAAGTTCTGAACAAACTGTGCCTAAGAAAATTAAACATGTGTTGGACCGGAAACGGCGACCAGAGGGGGGGTGAATGGGAGCTTTTAAAATTTCGGGCTAAAAACTAGCCTTCGGTTTCAGTTCTGTCTTCTGCGGAACAGGCTTCGAACACTACCTTCGAAGGTCTGGTTCGGAGGTACTTCGACACCTTCGAACACAGGCTTCGGAGGAGCAAAAGTTCGAAGCCAAGAAGACTTCGCTCCACTTACAACCCTCGAAAACCTACTCTGCTAAGTCAGTGCAGGCTCCGCACACAGGGTGCTTTGAGCAGGCTTCGCACTTCACCCTTCGCAAGAGTGGACAGCCCTCTGAGAACTTCGACCAAGTACTTGGCGGCAGCAACTGGTGCTGGGCTTCGTACACAAAGGTCTACACGCACACAACCGGACTAAACTAAGGGCTTCGACACAGGAAGCAAAACGGGCAACAACCAAGGCTTCGCTAGTAAGCAGCGAGGTCACACCTCCTGTTACACAGAGCGAATGCACACTGGCAAAACACACCTCGCACGAAAAACAACCTTCGCCTCAACAGGCTTCGGTGCACTAAACTAGCGAAGTATGCAACGCGAGCTCAAGCAAAAGCACAGGAAAACAGGGCTTCGCCGCTTGAACAAGGAACACAGAAAAATGAACTCTCTGGATGTATTACAATCGAAGTGTGGCTACAGGAGCTCAACAGTAAATGCTCAAAGTGTTGAATGTTACCTACCGAGCCCCCATATTTATAGCCCACAGTTCACCCAAAGGAAATGACTACACTACCCCTAGGGTTTACAAAAGATTTGTCTCTATAGAACTAAGGGGTACAAAAGGTAGTCCACCTTTATTCTGGAGGCTTCTCTGTCAGCTTTGCAGAGGGGACAGTGTCAGCCTTTTACAGAACAGACAGTGTCAGCCTTTGCAGTCTTTGACCTTCTGGAATCCTCCCTTCGCACGCGAGGGTGCGGTAGCTTCGGTGAGAAGCCTGAAGCCAGATGGCCTTCGCTTCGCCGAAGTCAGTCTCCGATACAGTGACGGTTTTGAGCCGAAGCCGTCAAAGCTCCTTGGGCCTTCGCACCAACACCTCCGGAGTGGACCACCACGGCTTCGCAGCTTCACCCAGCTCGAACTCCGTCAGTCCGTGTACCGAAGCCATGCAGGCCGAAGTACCTCAAGTCAACCTTCCTCCGGAGCTAGCCTCGCTCCGAAGCCTTCCTCACTCCGAAGCCCCACCTTCGGAGTACCACCCTTCGAAGTCCCTCCTTCGTCCAAGGCCTCCGCATGAAGCATTCCATGAGCACTTCGACGCAGTGTCTCTCCCTGAGCACACTCCTCGACGAGCCTCACCCGGACCATGCCTTCGATGCGCCTCGACTTCTGAGACCTTCGTCGGGTACCTTCGAGTGTCTCCCTCCGGAGCACACTTCGAACTCCTTGCCTCCGCAGAGGACTTGATCCATCCAACTCCGAAGTCACTCCATTCGGAGTACCTTCGAAGTGCCTCGCCGCCGAGGACTTTTTCTCGGAGCACCTTCAGCCGGAGCCACGCTCCGCACTTTCTGCCTTCACCTGGCACGCCTCGACCCGAGGACCGACCCGGACCACCTTCGCAGCCACCGTGACGGAGCTCCCCGCTCCCCTGGCATCAAGCCTCCCGCTTGACCCAGGTTCACCTGCCGCGAACCTTGTCCGTCGCCTCCGAAGTCCCTGTGCACCACAGACAAACAGACAAGTGTATCCAGTACTCCGGAGACCTCTCCGGGTTAGCAACCTCCGGTACACACTCCGGTGTACCGCCCAAAGTACCGAACCCTTCGGTACACACCCAGTCATCGTGTACTGTCGGACCCCTCCGACAAGCACACTCCGCTGCAACAGCTGCAGCAAGCAACCACCGAACACACTTCGGTGAACCACCTCCGAACTACCTTCGGAGAACAACCTCCGAAGCCCCTCCGGAGGTACCCTTCGAACAGAGGGTAAAAGTCTGTCAATCACTCATCACAACACCGAAACCACCCTTGGTTTCTCAATCTCCCCCTTGATGAGTGCATTGACAACCAACCTTAAGTCCAAGAAAACAATAAAAACTTTTCAGCACACAAGTGACCATAAAAACTCAGAAAAGAGCCAAAGCATGTCACTTGATAAAAGAATTTTTCTCCCCCTTTGTAAAAGAGTAAAAGCCCCTTTGGCAAATCTCCCCTTGATAAGAACTCCCCCTGAGTTAAGCAAATTATTCTCCCCCTTTATGTCAAAAATCTCTCCCCTTTTTCGAAATTATGCCTTCTTGCGGCAGAGAACATAGCAAATCTCTCCCCCTTTGGCAATGCAAGCATCAAGGAGCAGTCAAAAAATGCAAAGCTTCGAAATGAATAGAATTGCAAAGACATATAATGCAAAAATATGCCAACAGTAATACCAATGTTCATGTGCTCAGCTCAATTTAACATTCTGTGAAACAAGATGATGGCATGTGATTTTGTCATTTTGAGATAAAAGCATCACCACTTAATCATAGCAGCTAGACATGTGAAGGCAAGGACTGCGCAAAGCTAACAATTTCTACCCTAGACAGACAAGTCTTGTTCAAAAAGGAGCTTTGAAAGCAAACTTGATGATTAATTAATTTTGTTGTTCTTTTCTTAATGCCAGGGGTTATTTGTTTGTCCACCTTATACTTTCCAATCAGGCCAAGCCTAGGCATGAAATCCATCTGAAGCTTAAGGCGGTGATTTTGGCATACACTATACTATCCCAGTTCAGACCAAAGTGCAATGGTAAGCAGTCTAGAATAGAGTAGTGCGACAAACAAACCCTCCTGGATCTTTTCATTTAAACCAGACAAATCATGGATTTTTGATTTTGATTCAGGTGAATTCAATATTTTGATGAATATCCATGAATAAAGAACACATTTTTCAAGTTGCAAATTTTAGCATCCAAGGAACAGTGTCTTGCTGTCAAGTAGATAAAAGATAGCTAAAAGCAGTCCTGCCTAAACAAGCTAGATACACGATTGTGCGGTGAGCAAGTTTTGATTTTAGAAAATAAGACATCATGCACAACCAATGTTCCAGACATATTTCATAGAGCTGAGCTGTCATGATTTCTTTGAATTAAAAGCAGGCATATAATAGCAAAAGATGTAAATGCAATTTCACACATAATGAGCATATGCAAGACAATTAAAATCAGCTCCCCCTCACAAAATGTCGTAGGGATGACAAATACCAAGTTCCCCACGCAAGTAAGCAAATCGAGAAGCATCGAGGGGTTTTGTAAAAATATCGGCAAGCTGGTGTTGGGTATCAACATATTGAAGTTCAATATCACCCTTCTCATTGTGATCTCTGAGAAAATGATACCGTACATCAATGTGTTTGGTTCTGGAGTGCTGAACCGGGTTGTTTGCAATACAAATAGCACTAGTGTTATCACAGAAAAGTGGAACACTCTTATAATCTAACCCGAAATCCCGCAAAGTGGAAACCATCCACAAAATCTGAGAGCAACAGCTAGCTGCAGCAACATATTCGGCCTCAGCCGTTGATTGTGCAACACTAGACTGTTTGCGGGAAGACCAGCAAACCAGAGAAGTACCCAGAAAATGACAAGTACCAGAGGTACTCTTCCTATCAATTCTACACCCAGCAAAGTCCGCATCAGAATAACCTCGAAGACATAAAGATGAAGATGCTGAATACCATATGCCAAATTCAAGGGTGTGTTTGAGATACCTTAGAATGCGCTTAACCGCTTGTCGGTGCGAAGCTTGTGGTGAAGCCTGAAAACGAGCGCACAGACACACAACGAAGTGTATGTCCGGTCTCGTGGCAGTCAAGTAGAGGAGGGAGCCGATCATGCTCCGGAACTCCTTCTGATCTACGGCTTCTCCATCTTCGTCAGGGTCCAATGTTACAGATGTAGCCATTGGAGTGGCGAGGGGCTTCGCATCGGACATGTCGAATTTCTTGAGCAGGTCCTTGGTGTACTTTGTCTGGTGGACAAAAGTACCTTGTTTGCTTTGCTTGATTTGCAAACCAAGGAAAAAGGTGAGTTCACCCATCATCGAGATTTCAAACTCCCTGCTCATGGTATCTGCAAACTCGGCAACTAAAGCATGAGAAGAGCCACCAAAGATGATATCATCCACATAAATCTGCACTAGGAGGAAATCTTTGCCATGCTTGAGAGTAAACAAAGCTTTATCAACAGAGCCCATCAAATACCCTCGCTCAAGCAGAAAAGACTTAAGTCTATCATACCACGCCCGAGGGGCCTGCTTGAGTCCATAAAGAGCCTTATGAAGTTTAAGAACTTTATGTGGGTACTTGGGGTTTTCAAAACCAGGGGGTTGTTTTACATAAACATCTTCACCTATGAAGCCATTAAGAAAAGCACTTTTGACATCCATTTGATAGAGTTTGAATCCCCGGGATGTCGCAAAGGCAAACAAAATCCTAATGGCCTCAAGGCGAGCAACAGGTGCAAAAGTTTCAGTAAAATCAATCCCTTCTAGTTGAGAAAAGCCCTGAGCTACAAGTCTAGCCTTGTTTCTAACTATAGTCCCATCCTCTCCTTGTTTATTTTTGAAAATCCATTTTGTTCCAATGAAATGAACATTTGGTGGAGGATCAACTAAAGTCCAGACTTGGTTTCTCTCAAAATTTTCAAGTTCCTCATGCATGGCATTGATCCAACTAGAATCAGAAAGTGCATGACTAACATCTAAGGGCTCGAAAGAAGCAACAAAAGCAGCATTAGTGAAATGAGCGTGAGAACGTGTTACCCTTTGATCAAGCTCACCAATGATCTACTCGGGAGGGTGCATCCTTTGAACATGATGTGGAGCCTCGCGGCGGGATGTAGTCTCCCCCTCAACTTGTGCGTTGGAGTGGTCCAAGATGACCGATGTTGAGGTAGTCGCTTCGGGACCTCGTGCCGAAGTAGTTGAAGCGGGGTCAGCTTCGGGGGTTGACGTCGAGGGTAGTAGGGGTTCATCCTCGAATTCTCCGGGATCTTCGTCTTCGAATAAGGTCTGTTCCATGTCGTGTTCATTTGCCTGTTCAAAAGCAGAACTAACAGAGGGGGTTGATTCATCAAAAGTCACATCACATGACTCGATGATAGTGTTAGTTTCCAAGTTATAAACACGATAAGAATGACCATGAGTAGTATAACCCAAAAAGATCCCGTCAGAAGATCGCGACTCAAATTTATCCAAGTTACCACGTTTTAGGATAAAGCAGCGACAGCCAAAAACTCGAAGATGAGTAACCTTGGGCTGTCTCCCAAAACGCAGCTCATAAGATGTCAAGTTTAAAATTGAGCGCAAGAAAATTCGGTTTGAGATGTAGCAAGCAGTGTTCATGGCCTCAGCCCAGAATTTTCTAGGAGTCCTATGCTCATCAAGCATCGTCCTAGCCATCTCAACCAAAGTGCGGTTATTCCTCTCAACAACACCGTTCTGTTGAGGAACCCGCGGAGCAGAGAATTGATGTTCTATGCCATGCTCCATGCAAAAGTCAACAAAGAGACTATTTTTGAACTCGGTGCCATTATCGCTTCGAATGAATTTTAATGCACCAGGGAGTTCAGTGAAAAGTCTCAAAGCCAAGCTCCGAAAGTGTGAAAACATTTCATCCTTGCTGGCAAGAAAGAAGACCCAAGAGTAGCGAGAGAAATCGTCGACAATAACTAGAACATACCACTTGCCGCCTAAAGAACTAACCCGAGAAGGACCTACAGTGTCCATATGGAGAAGTTCTCCGGGTTGTTCAGTCATCACAGTAGTGACTGGCGAATGCGAAGCAGCAATCATTTTTCCATGTCGACACGGAGCGCAAACTAAATTCTTCTCAAACTTGAGCTTGGGCAATCCTCGGATCAAGCCTAGGGCGCTCAGACGAGCGAGCAACTCAAAGCTCATATGCCCTAGTCTCCTATGCCACTTCCAAAGCTCAGAAGTCGAATGTGCAACAAGGCAGTGAGAAGACCCAGATGACTCTGAAAAATCAGCTCCAAAAACTCTCCCAACTCTAAAGATCTTACACACCACAACGCCATCAGAATTGAGCACTTGCGAACTATCGCGATGAAATCGCACTTCGAAGCCCTCATCAAGCAACTGAGATACATACAGCAAATTGTATCCCAGGTTTTCAACCAAAGCAACATCTTTGAGAGTGAAGTTTGAATTAATTCTTACCACACCTTTACCTTTCACTCTACTCCTTCGATTGTTTCCGAAGGTGATATGTTCCCTTTGCTTGGTTGTGGTGAGGCTGGAGAACCAAGCTGCATCTCCGGTCATGTGGCGCGAACAACCGGAGTCCATGATCCACGTGCCCTCCAAGCCTCGACCTGTCGCCTACACATGATAAGAACGTCTCGATCGCTCAGTGCTGGGGTGAGTAAAATAATGACGAGGCATCCAGCACTGAGTGACACGAGTAGTAGGCACAGTAAAAGCAGACGGTCTACGCACATAATAATCAGAATGATGCAAAGTGCGAGGTCTACCTACATGCTGTGAAAGAACAACATGTCGAGGTCTCCTACTCTGACGAGGTACAAATCTGCTAGCCCGAGGTCTACCACCATATGGAACATGGTGAAGACCTCGAGGAGCAAAACCTCTCCGAGAAGCACGAGGAGCCTCAAAAGCAGGACGATAGTAAAACTCAGACTCATGCATACCTAAAGATGGGTAATGCATGTCCTGGTAACTCATCGCCTGTGCGCGTCGCTCATCCTTGATGCGACGAAAACAGAACCCAACCAAATGACCCGCCCGCTGACAATAGGAACAATGAAACACTCTCCTAGGGGCACTCTCATGGGTCACAGGAGCAACACTCACAGGCTCCTTGGGTTTTCTCTGAGTGGTTTTCTTGGGAGGATTTTTCTTGGCAGGAGGAGTGGTTTTCTTTGGTGGATGGGTAGGCTTTTTGGCTGATGGGGTGTCCAACAGAGCTCTCTCTTTCTCTAGGGTGGTGGGAGAGGTAAAAACAGTTTTGGTCTTACTGTCTGAAGGTATCCTCTCAAAACCCAAACCTAGAGCTACCCCTGCTCTGTCAGCACACAACTTGGTCTTGGCCAAGAGCAAATCCATCCTACCCTTTCCCTCAGTGCATTTGTTTACCACGGAAAGAAGGTATTCATTTTCTGACATGAGGTTTTCAGCTCGCTCTCTAACAGTGCCTAGCTGGTCCTTAAGGGTAATGCATGTGTCACACACAAGCTGCACATCCTTAGAACTACCGGCCCTCTCCAATCTAGCCTCTAAATCATGAACATGCTTATCACGTAAATTAATGCTATCGCGTAATAAAGAGCAGTTCATGCAATCAATAATATCATGAGGTCTAGAATCCACCTCCAAAAGCTGCTTCTGTGCAGTCTCAAGCTCAGAGAGAGTTTGAGCATGTACAGAACGCAACTGAGCAAGCTCACTCATGACAACAGAACATGATTCACATTCAGCATCATCAAATTTAGACTTAAGCATGGCAACTTCAGTAGAAATAGTTTCTAGCCTAAGTCTAAGATCTTTTCTTTCCTAGCGGCTTGCACAAGTAATCTATCCTGACCAAGCACTACTTCATTCAGCTCATCTAATTTAATTAGAAGCTGGTCAGATGATAGGTTTACCTCAGATGAGTCAAGCTCATCGCCGCTGTGATCGCTGTCGGCCATGAAGCAAAGGCCGGTGAAATCTCGTCCCTTCTTGTCCTTCTTGTCCTCCTTCCTTGGGGACTCCTCCTCCTCAGAGCTCGACTCCTCAGTTGAGGAAGTGTCGATGTCGCTGAGAGCAGCAACAAAGGCTCTGGAAGCGGCCTTGGCTACTTTCTTAGCCATCTTGCCGCGCTTGCCCTTCACAAAGGGCTTCCTCTCCTTTTTGTGGTATTTGGGGCGCTCACTCTCATCTCTCTTCTTGACCTTGGGGCAATTGGCCTTAATGTGAGAGGTGTCGCCACATTCATAGCAGCCACTAAAACCACTTCTCCTCTGATCCCGTCTCTCATGATGAAAGCGGGTGAACCTCCGGGCAATGAGAGCAAGCTCATCATCAGCTAGAGTGTCCACCTGCTCCTTTGTGATGGAGACCAGGGAAGACAAAGCAAAACCATCTGCAAAAACACAAGTGCCTGATGTGCTTGGTTCTGCAGTGGTGCCACGGCTAGTGCTAGAAACCAATGCCAATGGCTGTGGCAAAGAGCTTCTGTGCACAGCAAGAGATGCCTTGGCAATCTCTGTGGACTTTAGCTTGCTAAAGAGTTCATCACAGGTTAGAGTGTCATAGCCTGTGGACTCCTCAATGCTGGATATCTTCACTTCCCATATGCTACGGTCAAGAGCATAGAGAAGCTTGATAGCCCTATCGTGATCACTGTAAGCAAGCGTCCCGTTGGACCGCAAGTTACTCACTATCGCGTCAAAGCGAGAAAACATGACATCTACAGATTCACCAGGTGCCTGCACAAACAGCTGATACTGTTGATTGTAGGTGCTTTGGCGCCTGGCCTTAATCTGAGCAGAGCCCTCATGAAAGACAGTGAGTGTTGTCCAAATCTCCCTAGCAGTCCTAAGGTGCTGCACCCTATCGAACTCACTTCTACTCAAACCGATGAACAGTATGTTTCTTGCCTTGGAATTGGCAATATACTGATCCTTCTCAGTCTGAGAGGTGCGAGTCTCAGGGATGGAGTATTGTGAGTCCACAATCTCCCAAATTGCATTTCCTTGGCTTAACAAGTAAGCCTCCATGCGCACCTTCCAGTATGCAAAGTCTGTCCCATCGAACAGAGGAATTTTACTGCCTCTATCCATGTCGCCAACAGATCACAAAACCGGTTAAGGTCAACTGGTGATCTTAACCCGCTCTGATACCAATTGTTGGACCGGAAACGGCGACCAGAGGGGGGGTGAATGGGAGCTTTTAAAATTTCGGGCTAAATACTAGCCTTCGGTTTCAGTTCTGTCTTCTGCGGAACAGGCTTCGAACACTACCTTCGAAGGTCTGGTTCGGAGGTACTTCGACACCTTCGAACACAGGCTTCGGAGGAGCAAAAGTTCGAAGCCAAGAAGACTTCGCTCCACTTACAACCCTCGAAAACCTACTCTGCTAAGTCAGTGCAGGCTCCGCACATAGGGTGCTTCGAGCAGGCTTCGCACTTCACCCTTCGCAAGAGTGGACAGCCCTCTGAGGACTTCAACCAAGTACAGGGCGGCAGCAACTGGTGCTGGGCTTCGTACACAAAGGTCTACACGCACACAACCGGACTAAACTAAGGGCTTCGACACAGGAAGCAAAACGGACAACAACCAGGGCTTCGCTAGTAAGCAGCGAGGTCACACCTCCTGTTACACAGAGCGAATGCACACTGGCAAAACACACCTCGCACGAAAAACAACTTTCGCCTCAACAGGCTTCGGTGCACTAAACTAGCGAAGTATGCAACGCGAGCTCAAGCAAAAGCACAGGAAAACAGGGCTTCGCCGCTTGAACAAGGAACACAGAAAAATGAACTCTCTGGATGTATTACAATCGAAGTGTGGCTACAGGAGCTCAACAGTAAATGCTCAAAGTGTTGAATGTTACCTACCGAGCCCCCATATTTATAGCCCACAGTTCACCCAAAGGAAATGACTACACTACCCCTAGGGTTTACAAAAGATTTGTCTCTATAGAACTAAGGGGTACAAAAGGTAGTCCACCTTTATTCTGGAGGCTTCTCTGTCAGCTTTGCAGAGGGGACAGTGTCAGCCTTTTACAGAACAGACAGTGTCAGCCTTTGCAGTCTTTGACCTTCTGGAATCCTCCCTTCGCACGCGAGGGTGCGGTAGCTTCGGTGAGAAGCCTGAAGCCAGATGGCCTTCGCTTCGCCGAAGTCAGTCTCCGATACAGTGACGGTTTTGAGCCGAAGCCGTCAAAGCTCCTTGGGCCTTCGCACCAACACCTCCGGAGTGGACCACCACGGCTTCGCAGCTTCACCCAGCTCGAACTCCGTCAGTCCGTGTACCGAAGCCATGCAGGCCGAAGTACCTCAAGTCAACCTTCCTCCGGAGCTAGCCTCGCTCCGAAGCCTTCCTCACTCCGAAGCCCCACCTTCGGAGTACCACCCTTCGAAGTCCCTCCTTCGTCCAAGGCCTCCGCATGAAGCATTCCATGAGCACTTCGACGCAGTGTCTCTCCTTGAGCACACTCCTCGACGAGCCTCACCCGGACCATGCCTTCGATGCGCCTCGACTTCTGAGACCTTCGTCGGGTACCTTCGAGTGTCTCCCTCCGGAGCACACTTCGAACTCCTTGCCTCCGCAGAGGACTTGATCCATCCAACTCCGAAGTCACTCCATTCGGAGTACCTTCGAAGTGCCTCGCCGCCGAGGACTTTTTCTCGGAGCACCTTCAGCCGGAGCCACGCTCCGCACTTTCTGCCTTCACCTGGCACGCCTCGACCCGAGGACCAACCCGGACCACCTTCGCAGCCACCGTGACGGAGCTCCCCGCTCCCCTGGCATCAAGCCTCCCGCTTGACCCAGGTTCACCTGCCGCGAACCTTGTCCGTCGCCTCCGAAGTCCCTGCACACCACAGACAAACAGACAAGTGTATCCAGTACTCCGGAGACCTCTCCGGGTTAGCAACCTCCGGTACACACTCCGGTGTACCGCCCAAAGTACCGAACCCTTCGGTACACACCCAGTCATCGTGTACTGTCGGACCCCTCCGACAAGCACACTCCGCTGCAACAGCTGCAGCAAGCAACCACCGAACACACTTCGGTGAACCACCTCCGAACTACCTTCGGAGAACAACCTCCGAAGCCCCTCCGGAGGTACCCTTCGAACAGAGGGTAAAAGTCTGTCAATCACTCATCACAACACCGAAACCACCCTTGGTTTCTCAACATGAACTGGAAGATTCAATTTAGAATCAGAAGTTTCGATTATTTTCTGAATTAGAAATCGAGATCTCAAATTAGAAGTTACGATATGGTATCGGATGTTCTGATAATTTATGGTTTGAGAAACCAAGAGCTCATATCAGAAGTTTCGATTTGGAATGAGAGGTTCCGATTATTTGTGATTCAGAGATAGAAAGTTTAAACTGGATGATTTCGAATTGAAAAATTGATATTAACAATCGGATGTTCCGATAAGGGTATCGGAACATCTAATACCCAAGAGTTCAGATTGGAAGTTCCGATTCAAGATCGGAGGTTCCAAGGCGTGCGACACTCACTACATAAAAAGGGATATTGGTGACGGATCATAACATTCATTAGTAACGAACATCGTACCCATCACCCTTATCGCCTCACTAATGACCTATCATTAGTGACAGATATACACCCGTAATTAAAGACCTTTAGTGACATGTATAGATGTTCACGCGTCACTAAAGGTCGATTTTTTTTCATTTCAGATCCGTTCTATACAGTTTCGTTTAGTTTCATTCGGTTCAAATGAGTTAACAATTACATCCAAGATGATCATGTAGGTTCTCGTTTTGTCATTTTTGATATCGTTCTAATGTGATTTCCATGTGGTCATCATCGACGAGGGGTCTACCCCGAGCCATAATAGAGGATTAGAGGCGATGACAATGAAGAAGAAGAATAGATCCGAGGTGATCATGGAGGCGTTCTTTCTATTATTTTTGTTGTTGTCCTAATATGCTTTGCATGTGGTCATCTTCTGTGAGGTCTCTACCTTGTGGCAAAATAGAGGAGAGGCCATGATAAAGAAGGAGATAAGAGGTGATAACAATGGAGGAGAGCAAGAAATAGGATTTGGTGAAGCAATGGTAATTACTCTGTATCATTTCTTGATGTAGTTCAATACCGATGAGGTCATAGTCGGGTGGAGCATGGAGTACCTCCGGTCGCCGTCGGGTAGATCTTTTTGTGATGTCGGCCACCATTGATAGTGCTCGATATGAGAATGGTAAATATCGAGTAGAGAGAGCAAGGGAGGGAAGTTATAGAATGGTCGATAGTAAAGATTCAAGAGACGAGACTGGGCTTTATAATAGTGTGTGTTTGTTTTCAGGTTAGTGTTCTTCTACCCTCCCAAATTTTCAAAAAAAATTTATGAGTCGGTATTTAGTGACGGGTCTAGATATTCACATGTTACTAAAGGTAGGTCTTTATTGACCGGTGTAGATATTCACGCGTCACTAAAGGTGGATCTTCAATATTGGGTCTCACACGCATCACTAAAGATAGGTCTTTAGTGAAGGGTCTCAATGTTGCCGTCACTAAAGATTAGTTTAGAATTTTGGCAACTCATTAGTGACGAATATCATTGAGACCCATCACTAAAAGTAGATTTGTGACGCATGTCTTTTATCTGTCACTAAAGCTATGTCACTGTTGGGGGGAATATTTCATCTTCAGCATCATTCAAGATCTCTTTATCGATAATATGTGAAGATAAAAGGAAGCTGAACGTACTGAAATACGGAGGTCCTAATAGCCTTCGAAGCTCCGCTACTTCCGGAGTGATCCAAGATGGAGGGTTCAATAAAGGCTTCGGCTCGAAAGAGATTCTCGAAGGGCCTTCTCTTGAAGGGGCGCTGCCAGCAAGGATGGAATGATTACCTTTCTTTCTATTGACTTAGACTTTTACCTTTTTACCCCTACGAAGAATAGTGAATAGTATCCACTAGGTCGGTTGTAACTAGAGGGTAAAAAGGTCTTTCCCTAATGTATCTTGAATATTCAGGTATTCAATACACACTTTGAATTGTCTCGAGCTATTTTCCTATTCGGAGGATTGAAACAGTCCGCAACAAACACTTCGCAAACACTTCGTTTATTAACCCTTTGAATTTACTAAAACCTGTTAGCGTAATCCTTTACGCCAACAGCTGGCGCCGTCCGTGGGGACTCTAGTACAAAAGCTAGCGTCTCTACCAATCCATCTCCGAAACATGCCTCCCAAGCAAAGCAAAGGCGCATGTCCCATCCGAAGGTCCACTCGGACCTCTGGATTAGGATCTCCAAATACAACGGAGGCCGCGGGACCCTCCGCAATCCATCGACCTCAGACTCCCAGAGTAACTGTTATCCTTCAAAATTTCGGAGGTCCACCTACAGCTCCGACCGTGCTTCGTACCGACTTCATTGGCTCTCATGACCCGGAGGGCCCCTCCAGAGGAAGTGGAAGTCATTCTGACAATATGGCCGCCGAGCTAGCCCAGCTTCAGGCGGAGGTATACCGATGGAGACAAGAAGTTGTTGTTAGGCTTCGCCCACAAGATAACCACGAAGTTCCGGAGACACCTCAAGAAGCATCATGTCTCCGACTTCAACATATACGGCCGAGACAAGCCACTGTGTCCATGGCAAGCTAACCCTGTTTATTGCACACCAACTACACTTGCGCCAATTCTTCCCGCATTGCTTGTGCCGCATGCTCCCACACAAACGCATAGGCCCGAGCACGTCATATATCCCAAGCTATTCCATGTGGAAGACCCCCACGACCGACACGCCGACATACCACCTTGTGTCGCGCCCCTACATGAGAGACGCGCGTAGGCAGGAGGCCAAGACGACATTGAGGAGCGGATCCACGCGCTGTTTAGGGAATGCACCGGCTTCGCGCGTAGGGATCGGGCTAGGGTTTACCGAAAGCCATACCCTGACCATTTCGACATCATACCTACCCTCGTGTCTATAGAGTCCCCGAATTCACCAAATTCGACGGTGAGGGTAACAAAACCACACGAGGGCATATCAGCCAATTCTTAGCATAGTGTCGGAAAGCTAGTGGGTTGGATGCATTAAAACTTAGACTATTTTCTCTTCCACTATCTGACACCGCTTTCACTTGTTTTCGGCACTCCCGCCAAAATCCGTCCAAACATGGGCCCAATTAGAACAAAAGTTCCATGACTACTTTTATACGGGCGAGACAGAACTTAGTCTTTCACACTTGACATCGCTCATACAGAAATCTAGCGAGGGTGTCTCTGAGTACATCAAGCGCTTTAGTGATACCAGAAACCAATGTTTCAGTCTCAATATTTCAGAAAGATATTTTGGCGGACCTACATTTTAAAGGGTTGCGCTCGAAGATTAAAGAGAGGCTAGACAATCAGAACTTCTTAGAAGTCAGCCAAGTCCTACTGCAGGCTCTGGTCCAAGAAGGCCGAGCCAATGATAAGAAGTTCATTTAAACATTCAACAAGCATAGGGACAAAGTCCACATCATGGAACACTTCGAAAAGGAAGAGTCAGAGGAAGAGGAAGATTCAGCTGACATGTACATGGCTGAATGGTTTTGGAACGCTAAGAGCAACCCCATCACTTGTTCTGAGCTATGGCCGTCTCCCACTAAGAGTCGGCCCAACGAAGTTAAATATTCGTTTGATATAACTAAGTGCGATAAAATATTTTATTTCCTCTTGAAAATCCATCTTCTCAGGTTGCCTAAGGTCCAAGTCATCCCGACCGCCGACGAACTAAAGAAATGCCCCTACTGTAAGTGGCATGATTCGCATTCTCATTATACTAACGACTGCAATGTTTTTCGTCGGCAGCTTCAATCAGCCATATAAGAAGGAAGATTGAAAATAGATTCCGGTCCAAAGATGAAGCTAGATAAAGACCCCTTTCCCATGAACATCATCGACCTCAACGAAAAGAAGATATTGATTCAGCCAAATCAGGACAAGTAGGCTAAAGGGAAAGCGGTCATTATTAGATAACCATGCACGCGCACAATCACACCAAAGAACCCCGAAGTAGAAGTGTGGAAAAAGAACATCAGTACATCTCCTTTAGCTAGATCTCACAAGAAGCCAAAGATAACATACCAGATGTTGTTGAACAAATACCAAAAGAAAGCCAAGGAAACAGGCCCCCATCAAAAAAAAGACAACCGAAAGGGCCTTGGCAGTCGGAGGGTGGCTTCGGACCCCAGTGGACAAACCCTTCACACAGTGGGTTTGGACCCCAATGGCCGAACCCTCCACATAATCAGTTCGGACCACAGCAGCCGAACCTCCTGAAGGGTGCCTTTGGACCCTAGTGGTCGAGCCCTTCGCACAGTGGGTCCGAACCATAATGGTCGAACCCTTCGCAAGTTGAGTTTGGATCCTAGTGGCCGAACCATCCACACAACGGGATCATCCCCCAATGGCTGAACTCAGCTCCACTCTGGGCAAACCCCTCGTTGGGATGCTTCGGTCCACAATGGCCAAACATTGCTCCGACCTGGCAAGACCCTTCGCTAATATGGTCCGAAATACCTTCGACATGGCCAAACCCCCCTCCGGGCAATGGGTTCAGCTCGCAGTGTGGGAAGCTGCTAGAGACACCAATGCCTCCACCATACAATTGTGCAGGAACCCCGTGGGCCCCGAACAACACCTCACCCCCGGAGTACCCTTCGCAGTATAACATTGCCCCATGTTTTCCTTCAGAATATTATGATTGGCAGGGACAAACAGACGCGGCGAAGGTAGACGTCTTCCATAGGCTCTCCGTAGTACCTCTAAATCGACACACACAAGATGGAGCCAAGGGAGATGGGCGCGAGGAGGTGAAGGAGAGGGAGTCTGAAGCCATCACAGTCAGGCTAGGGTCTCAGGAAGTCTCAATCCCGAAGGCCCCTTCGCCGAAGCCCGGTCCGATCACCCAATCGAGGCCGGTCTGATCGACAGGGTTTGCACAGAGGTTCCTATTAAGCATAAAGTATACGAGGCCGACCCAGGTAAAACCCCTTTGGCCAGAAGTTACATAAACAAGTGGGTGGCGCTTGGTACAAAGCTGCAGCCATACTGGGCACCTCCAGGCATGTCCAAATCACAAAAGAGGTACCAGCAACATTTGCGATCACAGGAGATGCGCGAAAGGAAAGTCGAGGATGAGCGAGATGCCATCTTTGAAGAAATCCTCCCTCGGCCACTTAAAAACAACTGTGGAAGCCTAAGCCGATGGAGGCAAAGAAATCGGCTCCCATTCTGAGCAACGACGACGATGACTACATGCCTGTCTCTGAGGGATCCGCACCTCAGGTGATGGAAATCAACGTCATCATGCTACCCCCGTGTTCTCTCTACCACGAGACGAGGCCGAGGTCGCTCAGTTGAACCTTAGCCCACGAGATGCTATTTTCGAGTAACCCGAGGATACGGCTTGTCACCTTAAGCCTCTCTACATTAGGGGCACATTGATGGGATGTCGATCTCCAGAATGCTTATCGACGATGGTGGCACTATCAACTTAATGCCTTACTCTCTTTTGTAGAAGCTTGGAAAGGGCGAGGAAGACTTGAAGAAAACCAACGTAATGCTCAACGGCTTCAACGGCGAGAGTTCCGAAGCAAAAGGCGTACTCTCCCTAGAGTTGACGATGGGTAACAAGATGTTGCCGATAGTGTTCTTCATTGTTGACGTGCAAGGTAACTACAGTGTGCTACTTGGGCGTGACTGGATTCACACAAATTGTTGTATTCCTTCTACTTTGCACCAATTAATGCTTAATACAATGGGACAACGATGATGTGGAGGTCGTACTAGTAGGTACTTCGTCCCAAGTAGTGTTGGCCGATGTGTCCATTGACACCGTTCATGACAAAGTAGAGTGTCTATAAGGTAGAGACCTCTCAGATTACGATTTCATTAGTGTATCCAGGGGACGTTTTGTACCCGTGTCTGTAAAGAGGGCTGGTGTAGCACGGCTGTTTCTAAATTAGTAATTGTTGGCGCAAAGGATTACGCTAACAGGTTCTCGAAGATTAAGAACTAACAAACAAAGAATTTGTGATGCGGACTATTTCGAGCCTCCGAATAGGATAATAGCTCAAAGTAGTTCGAAGTTGTGTATTGAATAACTGAGTATTCGATGCCTATTACAGTGTGAGAAGGGGGGTATTTATAGGTAAAAACTCTAAGGAAAAGACTTATTTACCCCTCAATTACAACCGACATAGTGGAACATGTTCGGTAGCCCGAATAGGGTTAAAATAGTAAAATCTATCTGGAGAAGATAGATAAAGCAGATGTCTTATCATCTCACTATTTTCCATTGTAGATTCGGAGCCTTCGGAGGATACCTTCGAACCATGAAGCCGAAGTATCCTTCGTCTTGGAAACTTCATCATCTTGGAGATGAACACATGCTTATATGCTGATGAATTATCTTTGCCTGTTGATCTCTAAAGCCCTGAGGATGAAGTATTTTCCCCTAACAGTAGCCCCTCGAATACGCTTCTCCGATTTAACGTCTATAGCAGGAGAGCAGTATACGCAAGGAATATTTTCATATTCAGGGACCTAGAAAAATTTTAAGGCATTACAGTCGTTCGAAGTATCTTTGACATCGATGTATATCTGATGAAAACTTCGAACCAGATTCCTATGTAAATGCTTCACAGGGGAATGAACTATTGCGGAGGCGGAACATCGTGAGGAGCCGTTAATTTTGAGCCGTTACTTTTAAGTAGCCGTTAGGCTCCTGGAAAAAGTAACAGTCAAAACATTACCGCGGGTTTACACCTTTTCACTTCCTGGGTCCATCTGTCAGCGATAGAAGTCGAACCTACAATGTGAATGCACGATCAAAGCGCATTAACTAGTGGAAAAAGCTATAAAAAGGGGGTCGAAGTCCATCGAATTTTTTTACAGATCTTGGCTTTCGAAGATTTCTTTCTTCAACCTCCAAAACTCTCCCCAATCCTATGAGCAATCCACCCATGGCGAGGACCAGCGCGATTGTGCCAGCGACTGCGGGAACCCTAGCAACAGAGGAAGGCGTGGGTGGCTTCAGCAGCGATGGCCATGGCGGGAGCACCGGGGGGATCATGGCCAAAAAATCCCCGGGAGCTCCGCCGTCCATCCAAGAATCCAATCCCGCAAAGCTTCATCATCGGGCAATCGACAAGCACGGTGGAATCCATTGAGGCGGTGAATGGAAAACTGGGCCCCGAAATGAGGACTCGAGTCCCTGGAACGGAGTCGACCCCGAAGCCGCGGAGCGGGAAGTGGTAGTCTTAGAAGCTTTCTTTGAAGCGGGACTAGGACTTCCTACTATTGATTTCCTATCAGAGGTACTGGAGATATTCCATGTTACCCTACCGCAGTTGTCCCCCGATGCCATAGCAAGGTTGGCAGTCTTTGAATGGGCCCTTCGGGCGGAAGGATGTGAACGAAGATTGGTGGTCTTCGCTGCCACCCACGAAGCCTCCTGCCAGTCAAAGCCCCAGGATGGACCCGGAGACACCAAGGTGCTGACAGCATTCGGGAGTGTCAACTTCCAGCTTCGGAAGGAGCATGCGCAACATTTCCCAGTGAAGGCTATCAACGACTGGTGGTTCTACGCCGAAGTCGGAGAAGACTCCGAACCCAAGCTTGCTTTCAATGTGGCTTGGGTTGCTTTCTTCAATAGCCAGCCATATGAGCATGCGGGATCTAGCGGAGGAATTCATCGCCCTATGGATCACGTCTAGCAGAGCTGATTGGCCGATCACGTTTCAAAACGCTTCGGAGAGAGAGCTTCGAAGCCTAGGTAAATCTTCACACTTCCTGCATTAACTCATTAGAAATTAGATAACATACTTATGGAATGTTACCTCCTTTTAGCGGCTCCTTTGGTGCTATCTCTAGAGCAAATCGCAAGGGCCACCGAACGGGTGTTCGGAGCCCCTACGGTGGTGGAGAAACAATGAAGGGTTGAGATGGTGGGAAGCTGGGAGTGCTTCAACAGGGTGTGGAGTGCTCTTGGGATGGAGCCTCCACCCCTACCAGACTTCGACTCAACCGGTGTGGCTCCCTGGAAGATAAAAGCCACCGCCAAACACTCAAAGAAGGCCGTCAAGACCCCAGTAAATAAGGGGAAGAAGACGTCGAAGCCTCCTCCTCAACCAACTCCAGTGTCTTCGGCTTCCTCCCTGGGCATTCAGAGTGCTTCTTCGGAGGACTCAGGAGAGAAAGACTCCAATGTCCGGATGGGGAAGGCCCTCGAGGACTATCTTGTGGAGGATAACGAGGATGAGTCCCTAGGCGCAGCCATAGCTCCTTCACAAGAAGCTGCGGTAGCGGATACAGCACGCTCCCCTGAGCCCGTCGTAGCTGGCTCAGAACTTGAGTTAGCCATTCCTAACTCAGCCGTGGCCGGGGTAATAGTGCGAAGATTGGGGCTTCTGTAGTGACTGCTCCGGAGCAGACTTTGGGGGATGACCTCGAAGAATATCTCCGAATGTATGAAGTCCTAGAGGACCCCACAATTCTCCCTCAAGGCATAGACGAAGGTATACCTCGAAGCTTTTGCCTTTGCAATTCCTGCAATAATTATTATACACAAATATTCACTGAATACCTTAATTTTTGTAGGTGCGTCCAGGAGCAGCATGGCTCCGATCACCGATGGACCTTCTGCTTCCCTTGGAGTTCAGGCTCCGACTGACGTAGTGGCTCCAATGATTGGAGCTGTCTCAGGTGAAGCAGTTCTGACCGTGGGGGCAATGGTCGAAGGAGGATCTATTTAGCCGAAGTTTCAGCTTTGACTTTTGTGACAGAGAGGGGCAAGAGTATGACGACCTTCGGTCCCCTCCCTGCATTGACGACGATGCCCTCCTCCAATGATCCTTTAGCGAGAAACTCTGAGAAGGCTATAGTAGATGATCGTTGGGCCCTGTCCTGGCTTCTTATGCTATCTCCATTCTTGGAGCAGCGGACAGGGCTCCGGACGCTTCTGGAACCCTTGGTAGACAAAGGCCAAGAAGTCGCGAGCTCCGAACTGGTCTCCATCCTGAGCGAAGCCAGAGCACCAGAGCTCGATTTGGCCCTCGAAAGGGCTGCCCTTCAGGTATGCAGCATACAACAAGTGTATTCAATAAATGAAATTACTTGGTACTTACTTTGCTTTTTTGCAGCAATTCGTCCTTGCTAGAGCGGCAGCGACTTCTAATGAGCTCGAAACTAATCAGCTCAAAAGGAAGGTTACTACCCTCCAGTCTGCCCTCAAAAGCTCCAAAGACAAAACGTTGTGACTGGAGGAGGAACTCCTCGAGGAACTGAGGGCCAGAGCCACCACCGACACAACACTTCGGGCCGAGCAGCAGAACAACACTGCACTCAAGGCTTCGGCTCAACAGACCGAGGCTGAGTGTTTGGTGCTCAGAGTAGAGGTCGAGAAGATCCGGCAAGAAGCAGCAAACTCTAGCGCACAACTTGTGGAGCTCCAAGACTCAATTCAACAAGCACTGGCTCAGAAGAGTACTTTGCTATCGAGGATGGCTGAAGTATCTGTAGCTAGGACCGAAAGTAGCGACCAGAGGGGGGTGAATGGGCGCCTAAAAATTCTTTCGAATCATTGGCCTGTTCCCAACACCCAACGCACCTCAAAAGACTAAGCAGCAAAGCTTGAACAGATTGCCTAAGTCTAAAAGTATCTAGCCTAGAAAAGACAGGTGTCCTTGACAGATAAACACCAATACAGTCCTAACAGGCAGATAAACAAAATATTCAAAACATTGCAGATCAAACTTCTCAGCAAATGATCTAAATATACATGAAAAGAGATGAGAAGTTACTGTTCAAATTTGTCTCCTGTTCGAAACTTGGCGAAGCCTGCTTTACAGTGTTGAAGCTTGCTTTGTGGTCCCTTGACGAAGTCTAGCGAAGGTTGTCGTTGAAGTGCCGAAGGTTTGAGGAAGCTAGCCTAGTTCATGTGTGGCAAAAAGCGAAGTATGCTTCGAAGCGAAGTATGAAAGTATCGAAGCCTGCTTCGAACAATGTACTTCGAAGCCTATACTTCAATCAGAAAGCTTCAAACAGAGTTCACAGAAAAGCAACCTTCGAAAGAGAAGCGAAGACAAACACATAGGACCAAGATCAAATCGAAGCCTACACTCTACCTTCGAAGCTAGCTTGATCGAGGTATGACAATTGAAATTTTAACCTTCGAACCAAGGATTAACTTCGAATGACAAACTCTGAACCCACAACCTGTGACCCTCGAAAAAGACAGCAGTAGAAAGACCTTAGAAAACACACTCCGAGTGAAGTCTACCAGAGAGACATGCTTCGAAGCTAACTTCGAAACCTGTCGAAGTCTTGACTATAAAAAGCTCTAGTCGAAGTACACCTTCGCAGATACTATCGATGCCTGCTTCATAGAAAAGGACTTCACACAAGTGTCGAAGTATGTCAACGAATAAAGCTAAGCACAGAGCATACTACGAAGCTAGGTTCACAGTTCAAGTTCGAAGTTGAAGGTTCTAGCAAAACTTTCGAAGAAGTCAGGTCGAAGCCTGCTTCACTGATCTGAATGACTTCGAACATACGAGTGGGCTTTGCCAGAAACAGTCAGAGAAAAACAAAGTCCTTTCTACTCGATCAAAAAGGCTACGCAGGAAAAAGCAAGGCTAGAAAACTAGCACACTGTAGCTACAGGAAACTAGTACTACTTGCAACAGGAACAAGCTAATAGAACTAGTACTTCTCAGCCCGTAGAACAAAAGCCATCGAAGAGAAGTGTGTGCACAGGAATAAACAACAGGCGCACGTAAAATGAAGCTACAAATCCACAAGAATCGCTGCACACCGAATGACATGAACAGAGAATAAAATCTCACAACATCATGAAGAATAGAAGGAATGCAGGAATAAACATCCCGTGAGCAAGAACCTGGCGGTGCACATGAACAGGAGCAGGGAGCCAAGAGAATAAAAGTGACCCAATAGATTAAAAAGTGAATTCTGGAAGGGTGACCTAACCCTAGGGATTGGGGCCCTATTTATAGGTTGCCCAATAGCTAGGAATATTCCACCAGCCCCTTAGGGTTTTTTACAGACGCTGAAATAAAGGAAAAGACTAAACTGCCCTTAGGATATTTTTACAGACTCGACTAACTAACTGTGGGCCTAGGGACAAAATAGTAAACTCCTATTTATAGATGACTTATCCGGAAGCTAAGCTTTCGTAGCAACTACGGCTTCTCTTCTAGACAGTCCGATAGAAGATCAGCGGTCGTCAGTTTTGTGCCGAAACTGACAAAGCCTCCACCGACTTTGCACTAGGTACCCGGATTGGGCCGGCCCGATTCCGCAGCTCTCTCAGCCCAGCAATCACTCACCGCCCGTGTACCTGAGTCAATCCTGTTCTACAGCCCAGTGGGTCTTTTGCTGCTCCTAGCCCATGTACCCGGATTGGGCCAGCCCAACTTGGCGGCCCCTCTGCCCGACAGTCGCTCGCGGCCCATGACGCAGCAGATCTTCCCTCTTCTTTTGTCCTCTTTGACTATTGTTGACAATGACTCATCACATCTGGAGCCATGAGGCCCACGCTATTCAGCATGGCTCCTCAATCTCCCCCTTGATGAGTGCATTATCAACACTTCACTTCTTCAGCTCTTCAGTACCTGTGAACACATATGGAAACACAAAAACAAAGCACAAGAAAACAAAGAAGAAGAAAATAAAGTAAAAGTTTAACCCTAATGACCAAAAGCCAAACAAAAAGCAAGAAGTGGTCATTATGGTTAACCAAAATGAGTGCGATCTCAGAAACATCAACAAGGATATCTTTAGAGTAAGGACAAACGGGACAAAAAAACTCCCCCTTAAACTCTTATCCCAAAATTTCTCCCCCTTGTTGACAAGTGAACTCATCAAGCACTCTAAAAAGACACAGACTCCCCTTGAGACGCAACTCCCCCTCAAAATACGCAATGAATGCAACTGGGGTGCAGGTGGAGTGAAGAAAACATGCTTCTCAGATATGATTGACTGCAATTACAACATCTAACAAGTATAGCAAAAGACATACTATCTAAGACACATGGCATGATCAGTGCAACATATGATATCTAAAGAAAGTCATTAGCACGCATTTTTCAGTTTTTTCAAACAAAAGCATCACCACATTTTCTGGCTGACAAGCAAGGTAAAGCGTGAGATGTAGAAGCTAACTGATATCTACAAAGATAAGCATTATCCAAAACAAAGTGCTTCAGCAAACTTGTTATCATTTCAATTTTCAGGCTTTTTCTTTTTCCTTTTTCATTTTTGCCAGGAGTTATTTGCATGTCAAACCTTATGCTGACCGACCAAGTCAAGCCTAGGCCAGAACTGGACCATCAGAAGCTTAAGACATTCGTCTTGGCATACACTACACTGTCCTAGTTCATACCAAAGTGCTATGGTACGCAGACCAGAACAATGCAATGCGACAAAGCAAACCCACCTGGATCTTTTCAAGTTATGCATAAAAAGGCATGGAATTTTCATTTTTCTCGATTTTCATCATTTTTATAGCACTTTTCCATGTTTAAAGCATAAAGATGTCCAAGTTGCATATTTGCATCTAAGTCAGGAACTAGCTACAAAGCATGTAACAGATAGCAAGAACATTCAGCCTACGCATGCTAGTTGCCAGAAGCAATGGTGATCATTTTTCAAGTTTAAAGCATAAAAGCCATGCATATGACAGATATCAGACATATCAAGTTAACTGAACCAAAGCATGGTCATTGACAAGTATTCAAAAGCATGTACCAGCTAGAATAAGTAAAGCAGTTCAATCATATAACAGAAGCAGCTTGAAGGTGTGATATGTGAACATGTATGATATGAACACACACAAAAAGACTCAAGAAAGAGTAAAGAAGAAAGAAAACTGACACAAAATAACCTAGAAAGGATACACAACACCCAAATCCCCTCGTAAACGCTCAAAAGTAGACTGATCTAGGGGTTTGGTGAAAATGTCAGCCAACTGATGATGGGTATCAACATGAACAAGGTCAATGACACCTTTCTCATATTGATCCCTTAGAAAGTGAAAGCACACATCAATGTGTTTGGTTTTTGAATGGAGACAAGGGTTTTCCCTACACTAATAGCACTGGTGCTATCGCAAAACAAAGGAACTCTAGTAGGAAAGAACAACCCAAAGTCTCGCAAAGTGGAAATCATCCAAACCAACTATGAGCAGCAGCTAGCAGCAGCTACATACTCAGCCTCAGTGGTCGAAAGAGCAACTCCAGATTGCTTTCGAGATGACCAAGAGACAAGGGAAGAACCAAGAAACTGGCAAGTACCGGAAGTCAACTTGCGATCCAACCGGCACCCACCAAAATCGGCTTCCGAAAAGCCAGATAAATCAAGAGATGATGATGCTGAATAGTAAAGACCGAGATCGGGTGCACAAGTGAGATACCTGAAGATGCGCTTGACAGCCTGCCGATGAGACGCACGTGGTGAAGACTAAAACCGTGTGCAAAGTACCACGGTGAACTGTATGTCCGGTCTTGTCGCCGTCAAGTATAGCAGCAAACCGATCATCCCTCGAAACTCTCTCTCATTGACCTTGACACCGCTCTCGTCCTTGTCCAGTCCTCCAGATGTGCCCATTGGGGTCATCTGCGGCTTCAACTCTCCACCAAAGTCAAATTTCTTCAACATGTCACGAGTGTACTTACCTTAGTGGATGAAAGTGTCGTCCTTGGTCTGCTTGATCTGGAGCCCTAAGAAGTACTTGAGCTCACCCATGAGGCTCATCTCAAACTCGTTGTCCATCTGTTCAGAAAACTTGGACACAAGATCATTAGTAGTACCGCCAAAAATAATATCGTCCACGTAAATCTGAGCAACTAAAAAATCTGAAGCATCTCTGAGCAAGAAGAGAGTTTTATCCATAGAACCCATCACAAAGCCCTTCCCCAACAAAAACTGCTTTAACCGGTCATACCAAGCCCTGGGGCCTTGCTTCAACCCGTATAAAGCTTTTTGCAATTTAAAAACATGTCGAGGAAACTTGGGGTTCTCAAAATCGGGGGGCTGCCTAACATACACTTCCTCCTCTATATACCCATTCAGAAAAGCACTCTTGACGTCCATTTGAAAAAGATTAAAACCCTTCGAAACGGTAAAAGCTAAAAGAATGTGAATGGACTCAAGATGGGCAACAGGGGCGAAAGTTTCTTCAAAATCAATACCCTCCTTCTGGCAAAAACCCTGGGCAACTAGTCGAGCTTTGTTGCACACCACAACCCCATCTTCACCTTGCTTGTTCTTGAACACCCACTTGGTGCCTATGGGGTTGCATCCTGATGGTGGCTCAACTAGTGTCAAAACCCGATTATGGACAAAATTCTCAAGCTCTTCTTGCATAGCATTAATCCAATTAGAATCAGAAAGAGCATGAGAAACATCTCTGGGCTCAAAAGTTGCAACAAAAGCAGATTCAACAAACACAGCAAGAGAGGTACCAGATGAACGCAAAGTTCTCTTAGTCAAATCTCCAATGATGAGCTCTAAGGGGTGATCACGCTGAACTGCTCGGGATCCCTAGTGATCTGAAGTCACCTCACCGGAGTCAGCAGCAGGCACCTTTGGACTCGACTGAGGGAGCTCGATCGAAGTGGAAGAAGTGATCAGAGGTCCGCCCTCGTTCTCAGTCGAAGTCTCGGAAGGTGTGGGCTCTACAGGAGGTGCAGAAGGCACACCCTCATCAGCAGCTGGAGTATCCTCATCTTCCTCGAAGATGGATTCTCTGAGCTCATCATCACCAGAAAGCTCAAAAGAAGGAGTCAAAGAAGGCAAGGACTCATCAAAAGAAACCTCACAAGTCTCTACAAGCTGCTGGGAGTCAAGGTTCCAAACACGGAAGCCTCGAGAATGTAAAGCGTAGCCAAGAAAAACTTCGTCCCAGCAACGAGACTCAAACTTGTCCAAATGCCCCCCTTCTTGAGCACAAAGCACTTGCAGCCAAACGCTCGCAAGTGGCTCACCATGGGCTGTCTGCTAAACCGCAACTCGTATGAGGTCTTACCTAGGTAAGCTCTAAGAAAAATGCGGTTGGCCAGATAGCAAGCCGTGTTCATGGCTTTAGCCCAAAAATGCCTAGGAGTCCTGTGCTAATCGAGCATCGTCCTGTCCATCTCTACTAGCGTCCGGTTCTTTCGTTCCACAACGCCGTTCTGTGGGGGAGTGTAAGGAGCAGAAAACTGATGGTCAAGACCCTGATCACTGCAGAAGCTGACGAACTGAGAGTTCTTGAACTCAGAGCCGTTGTCAGAGCGAATTGCTCGCATCCGACCATTGTTCTCATTCTTCAACTTCAAAATCAGGTCATGAACAAAATGAAAAGTTTCATCCTTAGACTCCAAAAAGAAAACCAATGAGAATCGAGAAAAGTCCTCAACAATCACAAGTGCGTACCACTTCCCACTGACTGAGCGTACCCGAGCTGGACCGACAGTGTCCATGTGTAACAGCTCGCCCGAATACGAAGTCATCACCTGAGTCACAGGTGAGTGAGAAGCGGCAACTATTTTCCCATGACGACGGGGATGACAAACTAGATATTTCTCCATTTTAAGCTTGGGCAATCCTCGGATGAGGTCCAAAGAGCTTACACTAACTAGCTGATCAAAACTCAAATGACCTAACCTCCTATGCCACTTCCAGAGCTCAGAAGAAGATCCAGCTATCAAACATCGAGAAGGGCCAAAAGAACTAGAGAAGTCAATTCGAAAAACTTTACCGAAAGGTAAGATCCGGCAAATCAATGACCCTCTAGAATCAAGCACAGAAGAATTGCCCTTCTTAAAATGCACTTCCAAACCATCTTCTAGAAGTTGCGAGACAGAAATCAAGTTAAAGTTCAAATTTTTAACCAAGTCAACATTCTTCAAAGAGAAATGGTCTGAAATGCGAATTGAGCCGATGCCACTCACCTTCCCTTGACCACTATTCCCGAAAGTGATGTACTCTTTGGAGCCCAGGGAGTGAGACTAGAGAACCATCTGCAATGTCCCGTCATGTGGCGAGAGCATCCTGAGTCCATGATCCAAACGTCCTCCAGTCCCCGATCCTGCACAATCAGTGGTTGTAAGGGGGAGCAAATGGTCCGGCACCAGGTTTAGCGAAAGAGCTAAACCAGTGTCGAGCCATCTGCTCAAAAGACGGAAAGTAGAAATCACCAGAAGAGTTTGGACCAAAACGCGGCTCAAAGCACGGTCCATGGTTCTGCCTAAAAACTCGGCTACGAGGTCCAGGATCGTGACCAAAACGGCCTGGAGCTACCGGAACGAACCCCACAAACTGAAGCACGGGCATGAAAGACGTCTCCCCTACCACCACCTACACGACGCGACCTGGCCTCCAGCCTCTCCCCGTGTCAAGGAACTCTCAGTCTACCACACTGCTGGTAGAACTGCTCCTGACCTCTCTCAACCCGCTTCCTCCTGAAGCAAAACTCCGCAAGATGCCCGTCTCTCTGGCAGTACTCACAATGATAGGTGGTCTTCTTGGGATGTGGTTGAGGCTTGGGGTTCTTTGGCTTGGTGGTGTTTGGTGTAGTCTTCTTGGGTTGAGAGGGTCTAGGAAGAGAGTCAAGAGAAGTGTGGAGGTGTTTGGGCTTTGGAACCCAGATGGGCTTCTTGGGTGGAGCTTTGGGTTGTTCATGGATTACTCCATCCTTGGGCTGACTAGCCTGGGAAGACTCAGTGGAGTGAGTCTTGGGGTATCTCTGCTCAGGAGTCATTTTACTCCACTCCACTGCCCGGCTAATAGCACTCTCAAAGTCAGCCTTGGTGTAGGTGTAACCAACCCCAAACCCATCCTACCTCTTAAACTGCTGGATCATCATGCCGAGCAGTGGCTCTCTGGCACTAATCCAACTCAGGATAGAACGGAGGTAAAAGTTCTCATTATGGGAATCAGCTAGCTCCTCTCTCAAGGAAGCTAGAACCTCCACCTAAGATAAGCAGATATCACACTCTCTATCTACTTGGACAGACTTCTCGGCTTTCAGCTTGATCAACTCCATTCTAAGAGACAAGCAGTTCTCACAGACGTGGGTGGAACTGACAGTGTCTTGAGCTCTAGCCTAGTCTGCGCCAGCTCAGCTCTCACTCTCTCCAAATCCCCCAAATGCTCATCGCCCTTGGCTTTCACCTCAGCTAAGACAACTAGATGAGATGGGCAATCAGCACAGGGCGCGACGACGGTGGCTTGAGCATCTTTCAGCACCAGCTGAGCACTTTCAAGCTCAGTGGCCAAAGTGTCCCTCTCATCAACCCTTTTTGAGTACCTGGACTTCAGAGTGGACAGGTCACACAAAAGCACCTCACACTTCGGGCACTCACTGCTATCACCCAAGAAAGGGGAAGAAGATAGACTCTCAATTCTGTCGTTGGCCACAGCAAGCTCACTCTCTAACTCATCTATCCTCTTCTTAGCCCCCCTAAGCAGTTTTTCCCGATATTTTAACTCTAGACGATTGCTTTCAAGTAAATCAACGATTTCACGTTCATAAGATGATACCTTTTCGTTGTCGTCGTCGTCGGAGTCATCGAAGGAGCTCTTCTCTTCCTTATCCCCAAGAGCCATTGAGTAGAAGCTCTTGCGGGATCTTCGGCGCTGATGTGAGCGGCTCTTCCCCGAAAGCCCTGAAGCAAAGACCCGCCGGATTGTCCTTGTCCTTCCCCTTCCTGATGACGATCTCCTCATCGCTTGAGCTTGATGAAGAGGAAGAAGACGTGGACTGCTTGGAGTAGCTCTTCTCCATCTCGGCGAAGAAGGCCTTGTCGCGCTTCTTATTCTCTCGCTGGTAGTCCTTCAGGGCCTTTCTGAATAATCTGGTCTTTGGGTTGCCCTTGTTGAAGGAAGAGTTCTCGTGCTTGCTGGAGTCGTGGAAACCACCACTGGTGCCCTTCTTGTGACCATTGCACTTGGGGCAGTCGGCAATGAAATGTCCTGGGTCACCACACTCAAAGCACCTGGATTTTCTGCCGTGTCTCTTGAACATTTTTTTGTCATAAACACGACGCACCCGGTTGTTAAAAAGACACAAGTCATCATCTCCCAAAGACTCAAGCTGGTCCTCAGTGATAGACATCAAAGAGAACCCAACACAGCTCACAGAAGAGGGATCAATAGAAGGTGTAGCAAGAGCTAGTGAGATTTGATCTCACCTGGATATCAACCTCGGTGGCCTTCAGCTTGCTAAACAACTCAGAAATAGTCAAGGTATCATAAGATATGCCCTCAATGATAGAGGATACCTTGATCTCCCAGATCTTTGGGTCCAAGGTTTGGAGAACCTTGAGCGCTTGCTCATGATCTGAGACTAACTGAGCACCCTCAGCCTTGTTGTCCCGAAGCTTGTTTATGATCGATTGAAAACGACCAAACAAATCCTCAATAAATTCACCCGACTTTTGTGCGAAATTTTAATATTCACGCCGGTAGGTCTGATAGAGCCGAGCCTTGACCTGGGCTGTTCCGTCATGGTGTGCCTTGAGGGTAGCCCAGATCTCTCTCGTAGTGGAGAGATGGCTCACACGCTCCAACTCAGTGGGACCTAAACCAGAAAACAAGATGTTCACAGCCTTGCTATTGTTCAGATGCTGGGCAATGATACCTGGAGTACCATGCTCAACAATTGGCAATATAACGAACGTAGCGTGAACGCAAATGTCCCAGATGTCCGAGCCTTGGCTCATCAGATAGGCTCGCATGCGAGTCTTCCAATAATTATAGCCATAAGCTTCCAAGGACGGGACCTTGCCAGGAGACGTCATGATCACTACTGGGGTTTAGAACCAGTTAAGGTATGGAAAAACCCTAACCAGGCTCTGATACCACTTGTAGGACCGAAAGTAGCGACCAGAGGGGGGGTGAATGGGCGCCTAAAAATTCTTTCGAATCAATGGCCTGTTCCCAACACCCAACGCACCTCAAAAGACTAAGCAGCAAAGCTTGAACAGATTGCCTTAGTCTAAAAGTATCTAGCCTAGAAAAGACAGGTGTCCTTGACAGATAAACACCAATACATTCCTAACAGGCAGATAAACAAAATATTCAAAACATGGCAGATCAAACTTCTCAGCACATGATCTAAATATACATGAAAAGAGATGAGAAGTTACTGTTCAAATCTGTCTCCTATTTGAAACTTGGCGAAGCCTGCTTCGTAGTGTCGAAGCCTGCTTCAGGGTCCCTTGACGAAGTCTAGCGAAGGTTGTCGTTGAAGTGCCGAAGGTTTGAGGAAGCTAGCTTAGTTCAAGTGTGGCAGAAAGCGAAGTATGCTTCGAAGCGAAGTATGAAAGTATTGAAGCCTGCTTCGAACAATGTACTTCGAAGCCTATACTTCAATTAGAAAGCTTCAAACAGAGTTCACAGAAAAGCAACCTTCGAAAGAGAAGCGAAGACAAACACATAGGAGCAAGATCAAATCGAAGCCTGCACTCTACCTTCGAAGCTAGCTTGATCGAGGTATGACAATTGAAATTGTAACCTTCGAACCAAGGATTAACTTCAAATGACAAGCTCCGAACCCACAACCTATGACCCTCGAAAAAGACAGCAGCAGAAAGACCTCAGAAAACACACTCCGAGCGAAGTCTACCAGAGAGACATGCTTTGAAGCTAACTTCGAAGCCTGTCGAAGTATTGACTATGAAAAGCTCGAGTGGAAGTACACCTTCGCAGATACTATCGATGTCTGCTTCGTAGAAAAGGACTTCACACAAGTGCCGAAGTATGTCAACGAATAAAGCTAAGCACGGAGCATACTTCGAAGCTAGGTTCACAGTTCAAGTTCGAAGTTGAAGGTTCTAGCAAAGCTTTCGAAGAAGTCCTTTCTACTCGATCAAAAAGGCTACGCAGGAAAAAGCAAGGCTAGAAAACTAGCACACTATAGCTACAGGAAACTAGTACTACTTGCAACAGGAACAAGCTAATAGAACTAGTACTCCTCAGCCCGTAGAACAAAAGCCATCAGAGAGAAGTGTGTGCACAGGAATAAACAACAGGCGCACGTAAAATGAAGCTACAAATCCACAAGAATCGCTGCACACCGAATGACATGAACAGAGAATAAAATCTCACAGCATCATGAAGAATAGAAGGAATGCAGGAATAAACATCCTGTGAGCAAGAACCTAGCGGCGCACATGAACAGGAGCAGGGAGCCAAGAGAATAAAAGTGACCCAATGCATTAAAAAGTGAATTCTGGAAGGGTGACCTAACCCTAGGGATTGGGGCCCTATTTATAGGCTGCCCAATAGCTAGGAATATTCCACCAGCCCCTTAGGGTTTTTTACAGACGCTGAAATAAAGGAAAAGACTAAACTGCCCTTAGGATATTTTTACAGACTCGACTAACTGACTGTGGGCCTAGGGACAAAATAGTAAACTCCTATTTATAGATGACTTATCCAGAAGCTAAGCTTTCGTAGCGACTACGGCTTCTCTTCTAGACAGTCCGATACAAGATCAGCGGTCGTCAGTTTTGCACTAAAACTGACAAAGCCTCCACCGACTTTGCACCAGGTACCTAGATTGGGTCGGCCCGATTCCGCAGCTCTCTCAGCCCGGCAATCACTCACCGCCCGTGTACCTGAGTCAATCCTGGTCAACATCCCAGTGGGTCTTCTGCTGCTCCTAGCCCATGTACCAGGATTGGGCTAGCCTGACTTCGCAGCCCCTCTACCCGATAGTCGCTCGCTGCCCGTGAACCTGAGTCACACGCGACCCATGACGCAGCAAATCTTCCCTCTTCTTCTGTCCTCTTTGACTATTGTTGACAATGACTCATCACATCTGGAGCCATGAGGCCCACGCTATTCAGCATGGCTCATTAGTATCTGCTGCTGCTTCTGAGCTAGAGGCGGCGGAAGTGAAGCACGCCACCATTGCGGAGAATACCATGGATACCATCCGGGGTACTCTGGAATACTTTGGCACGTTGTGCCCTTCGTCTTCGACTATGACAAATGAGCCCCTCGAACGGAAGCTGAACATGATCCAAGTGGTGACGAAGATGATGATGGGCTCTAGGATTCGGTACGGAGAGATCTCCGAATAGGTTGCCGGAATGGGAGTCCTTCGTCATATCGAAGCTCTCAGCATTTCTGTTTCTCCGGTTGAGGGTTCGACGCCTACAGGCTTCACCGACAAAGACTTGCTGCATCCTTCACTAGATGTAGCTTCTACTTGGTAAGCTTTCCGGGCCATCTGGAAAACGGACCACAAAGCTGCAGCCAAAGTTTGGATCGACGAGGATCGCCGGCAAAAGCAAGCTCAGACGAAGCCTTCGCTTCCAACTTCACTGGGTCCAACCCCGCTTGCTCCGCTAGCCGACCAGCAGGTTTATCTTGATAGGCTGCTTAAGCATGTACAAGAAATCTTGTAAAAGCCCCTTATATTAATGAATGAAAACTTTATAAACGAGGAATCTTTGTTTGGATGTTTATTCTTAGGTTTTGCTATGCACTTTGGAGCTCGACTTCAAAGTACTAGAACCTAGCGAAGGGCTCCACTGTTAGTGTGTTGTCCTCGAAGGCTTAAGGCCCTATCGATGCTCATCCTTCTCTGTTCCTCGAGGGGATCAAGGGGAGATTGCACCAGAAGTCCATCGCGAGGTCTTAGCTTATATTAAGGAGGAGGATAAGGAAGTAGCATATTCGTCCTCTGAATACGTAGATTGGTCTGACTCGGAGTACCAAGCTGAAGACCTAGTGGAGGCTAGCTCTGAGAGACTTCTATCGTGGGCTGAACTTCAAGAGGAGCAGAAAAAACTACGAGCTTCGAAGAAGAAAAGCACTCGGACCAAGAAGAAAGTTTTGAAGGCTCCGGGCTCCGAATACCAAAGTGGTCTTAGAAATAGCTCTGGAGGTCGGAGGGGTCTCCGCTTCTTTCTAGGCTTAGACCAAAATTTCTCTTAATGTAATACAATATGATTATCCAATTAATATGAATTGCTTTGCAAGCATCTTTTGGTTGTTCCTTACTCTCCTGCCCCTCCTTGTGGGTGAGGGACCATACGTATTGCGATAGGGTCCGTAGGACATAATAATTGACATAACAATATGATGCTTCACACAACACTTGGTAATCATACTTCACTCTTTCGTAGAGTTCTTCGAACTGTACGTTCATATTGTGATGTTTATAAGTTTGGAAGCTAAGTTTACTCTTGAAGGCTCCAATAGCAGTCGCTTAGGACTTTAAAAGTTTTTCATTGGGCCAGAGCCTTGAAACCTTTTTGCTTAGTCACCTTCGACTCTTTTAAAGATGCTTCGAACCCAGAGGGCGGAAATATGTTCTTTTAAAGTCCTTAGACTCTTCTATGAATCCTAACAAGCCGGGGCCTAGAATCCGTAGGCTGGCCACCTTTTGCTCTTTTACAGATGCTTCGAACCCGGAGGCCGAAAATCTGTTTTTTTAAAGTCCTTAGACTCTTCTACGAATCCTAAAAAGCCGGAGCTTGGAATCCGTAGGCTGGCCACCGTCGGCTCATTTATAGATGCTTCGAACCCGGAGGTCAGAAATCTGTTATTTTAAAGTCCTTAGACTCTTCTACGAATCCTAACAAGCCGGAGCTTGGAATCCATAGGCTAGCCACCGTCGTCTCTTTTATAGATGCTTCGAACCCGGAGGATGGAAATCTTTTTTTTAAGTACTTAGACTCTTCTACGAATCCAAAAAAGCCGGAGCCTGGAATCCGTAGGCTAGCCACCTTCGGCTCTTTTATGGAATCCTTGAACCAATGGTTCGAAGGCCGTTTTCTAGGTTCCTTGAAAGATGCTTAACTCCGCAAGCATCTCCGTTCTCCTAATGCGTCTACCAGGAGTAAGGAATATTTGAATAGTAAACATAATTTGAACCTCCATCTTTATTTAATTTAGAAATGTACTTTTACAATTGATTACAAGGAGCCCCTAAGCGTAATAATGTTTAAGGTGCTCCGCATGCCATGCATGCTTTAACTCTTCCCCTTCTAAATTAGCTAGTTTAAACGACCCGGGGCACCCTGAGTGTAGGATAATATATTGTCTTTCCCATTTATTTCCTAGCTTCCCTGTAGCTATTACACTTCGTAATACCAAATGACCTGGTTTAAGCTCGTTCACTTTTATCTTCGGGTCATACCATGTCTTCAATTGGTCTAGGTACTTTGTCAGATTGGTGACAACTCGAAGCCTTGTTTCTTCTAATAAGTCCAGCGAAGTGTTTCTCTCATCTTCATTTCTAGGCTATACTACATGGAGGGATCCACCTTTGAGCTTCGTAGGAGTCATGGCCTCGTCTCCGAATAGAAACTTGAATGGGGTGAATCCTGTGGACCTGGATTGAGTGGTCCGAATGGACCATAGGATTTTAGGGAGTTCTTCGATCCACAGCCCCTTAGCCAACATGACAATCCTGCGATTTAAACTAGAGAGAATATTTCCATTGGCTCGCTCGACGGCTCCGTTGGATTGGGGATGGCGAACTGCTGTGAATCATAACTTGATGCCCAGTCCTTCGCAAAATTCTTTAAATGGTTCGGTTTTGAACTAAGTGCCATTATCCATAGTTAACTCCCTTGGCACTCTGAACCTGCATATGATATTTTGCTAGAAAAATTTTTGCACATTTCTTGAAGTGATAGCAGTCAGGGGTTCAACTTCGACCCATTTAGAAAAATACTCGATTGCTACCACAGCAAACTTCAAGCTACCTTTTGCCATTGGAAAAGGGCCAATGAGATCCATTCCCCACCGTGCCATTGGCCATACCTGGCCATTAACTTGAAGGGGTCTTGGTGGACGGTGGCTCCGTCTACCCATCCACTGGCATCCTTGACAGGTTCGAACTAACTCTTGCGCATTTCTTACAATTGTTGGCCAATAGAGCCCTTGCTGAAGTGTCTTCCTGCTAGAGCACAGGGGGCTAGGTGGCTTCCACATAAGCCTTCGTGAATCACCCGAAGTATATCTTGGCCTTCGGGTTGTGAGATGCACCGGAGTAGGGGAGAGCAAACTCCGGCTTTGTATAATATTCCCTTGACAAGCTCACAATTACGAGCCCTTGCTTGCAACCTTTGGAAATCCCGACCTTCTAACAAGACTGCGCTGTTTTGCAAGACATCTATTATCGGAGTCTACCAATCTGCAACCAGGATGCAAAGGACTTCTGCAGAGGGTAATTGATTTACCGTGGGCGTGATAAGTTCTTCGTAGAAAGCACCATCTGGGACGTCCAATGCTCCGGCTGTAGCCTTACCTAGAATGTCTGCAAGTTGATTATCTGCTCGAGGGATACTCCAAACAGAAAATCCTTTAAACATTGCTTCTGTCTTGCGGATTTCTTCTAAATAATTTGAAAGATGTGGGTTCCTAGCTTGAAAGCTTTTGTCAACATGCCTTGCGACGACATGGGAATCTGTTTTAAATATAATCCTTGCTGCTCCAAGTGCATTTGCCTTTCGGAGGCCTAGCAAGATCCCTTTGTACTCCGCGATATTATTAGTGGTCTTAAAGTTGAGCCTCACAAAATACATGGTGTTGGAACAATTGCGTTAGTTCCAGCAGGTTTTCCTGTGATGGTGTATGATGTGAGGAATGAACCTCGATGGGTTCTCTCAGAGGGAGAAGGGGTTTATACTGGTTCGGGCCTCCCCTAGGGGATAATAGCCCTACGTCCAGTTTGTGGTGGATTTGGCATGGTATGCCTTAGAGTGGAGAAGAGAACTACAGGGTCTCATGGCCCCTTGGGGTGTATCCCCTTGCTACAAGGGCTTGGCCCTGCTTTTATATGCACGCAGGCCAGAGGAAAAGACTGGGATGCCCCCCTATGAGCCCTTGGCTCATAGGGGCAGAGAGGGGAAAAGGAGCTAGCTACGGTACAAAAGGTGCCAGACAGCTTTACAGCTTTACTGACATGTCAGACTGCGCCAGGTTTTGACCAGCTAAAAGATACACCGAAGGTAGAGGCTGTGGGAAGGCTTCGGAGTGCACCCCAGAGGGGAGCTTCGAAGCATGCTCCGGAGGGCAGTCTCCGGACGGGACTACGGAGGGCGGCCTCCGGACTTGGTTCTCGGAGGGTGGCCTCCGGACTGGACTCCGGAGGGCGGCCTCCGAGCTGGACTCCGGGGGACGGCCTCTGGACTTGGCTCTCGGAGGGTGGCCTCTGGACTGGACTCCGGAGGGCGGCCTCCGGACTTGGTTCTCGGAGGGTGGCCTCCGGACTGGACTCCGGAGGGCGGCCTCCGAGCTGGACTCCGGGGGACGGCCTCCGGACTTGGCTCTCGGAGGGTGGCCTCCGGACTGGACTCCGGAGAGCGGCCTCCGAACTGGACTCCGGAGGACGGCCTCTAGACTTGATCCCGGAGGGTGGCCTCCGGTCTTGGCTCCTGGAGGGCGGCTTCCGGACTTGACTCCCGAAGGGCGGCTTCCGGACTGGACTCCGGAGGGCGACTTCCGGACTGGACTCCGGAGGGCGGCCTCCGACTGGACTCCGGAGGACGGCCTCCGAACTGGACTCCAGAGGGCGGCCCCCGGATTTGGGCTCCGGAGGGCGGCTTCCGGACTTCTGCGCCCGGAAGGTGGCCTCCGGCGCCTCGCGCCAGGGCCCGGACTGGGGGCTCCGGGCCGGACCTCCTGGTCTGAGGGCTCCGAAGCTACGGACCCCGAAAGGCACCTTGGGACCTGGAAACAATACTTAGAGAGAAAACAGGCTCCGACAGTACCTGGCTCTGGGCCGAAGGATGTCGGAGGCTGACGTCATTTGGCCCCTGTTTAAGGGAAATATATTTCCCCAACAGTAGCCCCTCGCGTGTAGGCCTTCGGGACGAAGGGGTGCACGCGCCCTTAGGACAAATGACCTAAAAACGACTTCAGAGGAAACGTACCTTCGGAGCCTGGACCAAAGGTGACCTCGCTACCTGGGGGTAATAAATGCCCGCGCTTGCCGCCAGAACGGCCTCGGGGAGGCCGAACGGCTCCGCAACGGTCAGAAAGGTTACCATTACCTTGCTTTGGGCCGGTTCGCCTTCGTCGGGGGCCCATCTGGCGGTGGGTTCAGCCCACGACGGTTGGAATTCTTACCGCGCCTATAAATAGGGACTTACCGCGTGCAGCTCCGGCACACTTTCATTCGCTTTTTTTCTCACCGCCTTACCACCTTCGCTCTCCTCTTCCTCCTAGCTTCGCAGAGCGACCTTCGCTAGCTTCTAGCCCTTCGCCATCCTTTAGTCCTTCGAGCCGAAGTCTGATCAGGATGCCGAAGAAGGCAGTGGCGAAGACCCTGGTTTTGGGCTCGAGCTCGGGCTCCGCCCAAGTGCAGGCGGCGGCAGCAGCGGCCGCGGCAGCGAAGCCCGCAGCTAGGCGACTGGGGCCGAGGGACCTTCGGACGCCCTCCGACAGGTTCGAGCAGACCCTGGAGATGAGGGCTTCGATCTCTACGGAGGAGTCGGTCCGGAGAGCCTGCGAGGGGAAGATTGCAGCGAAAATCCAATTAAGGGTTCCAGAGAAGTCGGAGGCCGTACCGAAGCCTCGCGCTGACGAAGTGGTGGTGTTTGAAGCCTTCTTCGAGGCCGGCCTCGGACTGCCCGCAGTGGGGATGCTGAGCGAAGTCCTCAAGGCCTACAACCTCGAGCTTCCTCAGCTTTCGCCCAATGCAGTGGCGAGGTTAGCTGTCTTCGAGTGGGCCATGCGGGCCGAAGGCTGCGAGGGCCGCGCGGATGTCTTCGTTGCCCTTCACGACGCCAACTGCCAGCCGAAGCCCAGGGAGGGGACGGACCGCGTCAAGAGGGCGCTGGCCTTCGGCAGCGCCAACTTCCAGCTCCGGAAGGAGTTCCAGGACGCCTTCCCTGCGAGGGCTGTAAACAACAAGTGGTATTCGAGATGGGATCAAGAGTGGTTCTACGCCCCCGTCGGCGCGAACTCTCCCCTTCGGAGTACCAACGCCCACATCCTGTACCGGCGCGAAGGGGTGGTGACGACCAGCGAAGGCTTCCTTCACTCGAGGATCTCGCTGCTCCGAAGGGTGGCGGCGAAGATGAGCATGAGGGACCTCGCGGAGGAGTTCATCACCCTTCGGCTCAGCCCCCTCGCGCGCTCTTGGCCGGAGGGTCTCTTCCAGGCTTCGGGTCGAGGTGAACTCAGCGAGCTGGCCTTCGACCGTTTCTGTAAGGCTTCGCGCTCTTCTTGCTTTTAATGCTTCGAATACTTTGCTCCTAACTCAACCTTTTCGTGTAGCCGACCTCGACATGAGGACCCCGGAGGAGGCCATCGCGGCGGCGGACCGAGTCGTCGGGACTCCGACCCCCGAGGAGCAGAACCAGCGCCTCGCCCTGGTGGGGTCCTAGGAGCGCTGGAACAGAGTATGGAGCGCGCTCGACCTCGGAGGGCTCCCAGCTCTGCCGGACTTCGGCCACCTGGGCACCTCGTCGGCTGGAGCCAAGAGGAAGAGGGGGGACGATGATGAACCGGGCGCCTCAGGGGAGGCCGCGGCGAAGCCCGCAGCTACTCCGACCCCCAAGAAGGCCGCGAAGCCCCTGGCGATGAGCACTTCGGAGGCGGAGGCCGACGCGCGCACTCCTGCTGCCAAGGAGGCCACGGATGCCCCAACGGAACCAACTTCGGGCGCGGAGGTGGATGCGCCAGCTTCGCAGCGAGGGAGCTGGAGGACACACTTAGCCCCTGCTTCCTTCCAAGAGATCTCTGATGATGGTAAACCCTTTTTCTTTTTGCATGCTTCTCTTCAATATGCAGGTTTTGACCTGGCTTCCTGCAGAGGACGAAGATGATGCGAGGCCCACTGTGGCGAAGCCGGCAGGCGAAGGTGGATCGAAGCCCGCCGAAGCGAAGCCCGCGGAAGCTTCGAGCAGCAGCAGCAGCAGCAGCAGCAGCGGCAGCAGCAGTGAGTCGGAGTCCGAGAGCACTTCGTCTGACGGCGAGGGCGGCGGAGGCCGCAAAGTCCCTCGAGGCGAAGAAGAGGTGGACGTGGTGGGCTTGAGCCCCGCTTCGCCGAAGCCCGCGGAGGGGACCGTGGCCGTGATTCACCCTTTCAAGCCGAGGGGAGGTGTGACGGTGGCGGCGATCCGCGGTTTCCGCGAGGCTTGTGCTTCTGCGGAGGAGGGGGACTTGGTGGCCCAGCTTAGCCACCAGGACCCCGCGGACCTCTTCGTCAGCTCGAACGAAGTCCTCCTGCGGGTGAGCGAAGCCCCTTGCAGCTTCGAACTATACTTTGTCCCTTGGTTAATACTTAAGGTTCCTTGACTTTCTACAGGCCTTCGCACTGAACGCGGCAGCTTCGACTGCTGCTGACAGGCGGATGGAGCGCCTCGCAGAAGAGAAGGAGGCCCTTCGCCGCGAGGTCTTGGAGGAAGCTGAGAAGCGGAGGCGGGCCGAGGCTTCGGCTGCTGAGGCGAAGGAAGCCTTGGCTTCGGAGATGGCTCGGCTCCGCGCGGAGCTCCAAGCTTCGAAGGACGCCGAGGCCCGTCAGGCGAAGGAGAACGAGGAGCTCCGCCAGCGGGCTCGGGATCTTGAGAGCTTCGTCGTGGCTAATCTTGGCGAGGCCACCCAGAGCCTGACCGAGGTCCTTGAGAAGATAGGGACCGAGTGTCGGACTCCGGATTTTGGCGACCGGGACCCGATTGGGGACCGCGCCGATTTCTTGAAGACTGCAGCTTCGGTAGCGGACGAAGCGCTGACGGGCTTCGCTCTTATGGCCGGTCGCGTCGCGGGCCAAGGGGTGTTGCACCAGCTCCACGCCGTGGGGTGTGACCACCTTCGGGCTGCGACCTCCGTGACCCCAGTGGCCTTCGGGGGTCCGCACTTGGTGACGCCTCCGGGCGAAGTCCGTGGGGCCTGGCGGCGGCTGCAGGAACCTTGGAAGGAGCAAGGCTGCGAGGCAGTCCTTGACCTCATGAAGGCCCTTCGACAACGCCGGTTCAAGGGGCCCGCCGACTCGGACAAGCCTTCGACCTCGACGCCTCTGCCTCCGAAGGTGTAGATCTCCTTAGGCTTCCTTGTAATACCTAGCTGTAGGCTTTGTAAAAACTTATCAGTTTATTAATATGAATGCGGGGGTTTTTTATACCTGCCCAGGCTCAGCCTTCGAGCATAGACCTCGAAGTCCTCGAGGACTCTGAAGGGCTTCGACAACTGTGGGCGATTCTTGAAGTAGCTAGGTCCGAAGGCCCCTCTCGGTTTAAGCTTCCGAGGGGGCCTAGGGGCGAAGCCATCCCCGAAATAGCTCAGGATTTGCTAGCTGCTGTGAAGGCGGAGCCCCTTCAGAGCCCTTTACCTTTGCCTTCACGAGCGGCCTTAGCGAGCGACGAAGCCCTAGACTTTTCTGCCTTCGACACGGCTCCGCCTGCTTCGCGAACCTGGAGCAACCTGCAAAGCGGAAGCCGAAGCCTGTGGGCTTCGGAGCCTGGATGGGCCGGTCGAGGGAGAGCGGGCTCCGACGAGGCAACATCCAGCCGAAGGGGCCCCCGCCGAAGGAGAGGCAAGCGAGGGTTGGGGCCTCGCACTCGGTTCTTTTTAGGCTTAGACACAGATTACTCGTAGTTTTGTTTTCGAAGCATGTTTGTAACATACTTCTCAATTGTCTCTTAATGAACGGAGTTTATCATATTTGCATACTTCGTTTGTATGTTTCGCATTGTTTGGCTTCGAACGCTTAGCTTGTCACGCTCGTACTGCGCATTACACTCGCACACCTCGCATACATTCTTCCCCCCTTTTGTTCGTGGCAGTTAGGGACTTAACCGTTGCTGGTGCGAGCAAAAAATAAACATGCGAAGGGGTGCGCCTTTTCGGCGGCTTCGGATATTTGGATTTGTACCGAGCGAAGGCCTCTTACGGGCTCCTAACGCATCAATTTGGTGCGAAGCAAGGCTTCCGCATAACCAATCTGAGCGAAGCATGCTTCGGCATGCCGGGATTTGGATGCTGTGCGTGGGCGAGGCCCCAAACGCACTTAGATTTTTTTAGCGAAGTCTGACTTCGACAAGCTTAGTTTTTCAACTTAGATCACGTCACACGAAGCGGGGCTCCAGTGCGTGTTTAGATAGCAAAGCAAGGCTTCTGGAGCTTGGTCCTGTAGCGAAAAGGATATTTGGTGTGGATTCACCGAACCTGTGATATGTTGAGCCACCTACGACTCTGAGCCACCTTCGACTCTGGGCCACCTTCGACCCGGGGATGCGTCAGGCCTGAGCCTGGAATCCCGGACTTGCCGAGCCGTCGCTCGGAAGCCTCAAAGCCAGCTGCTACGGGCCCGGAGGCGCTGTGTAGCCTTCGGAGGAGTGCTCCGGAATTTGAAAAGCGAAGCGAGGCTTCGGTTAAATAAAGTGAAGCAGTGCTTCAGTTTTTCAACAAGGCGAAGCAGTGCTTCGGATTTTAATACGTCGAAGCACGGCTTCGGTTTTTCAAACGAGGCGAAGCGGTGCTTCGGATTTTAATAAGGCGAAGCAAGGCTTCGGTTTTTAAATAAGGCGAAGCAAGGCTTCGGGTTTTAAATAAGGCGAAGCAAGGCTTCGGTTTTTAAATAAGGCGAAGCAAGGCTTCGGGTTTTAAATAAGGCGAAGCAAGGCTTCGGGTTCGATTTTTTGGGGTGAAGCAAGGCTTCGAAAATGCATTAAAATGATTACGACATGGCACGTCGAGGTAGTGCTTCGGACAGCGGACATACCTCGCGGGATGGCTGAAGGTTGGCCTCGTAGCCCCTAGGGACCTCGACGACCTCCGACTCACAAAGTGGAGCCCCTTGCTGGGGGGCGAGCCCCGGTACGCGGAGGGCAAGGGAAGGCGAAAATTGGCCTTCGGACTGCACCCGAAGCCCCTTGCCGAAGGGTGCGCGAAGCAGAAAGCTTCGAAGCTCCCCCCGCAGGCGTGCTTCGAATTGCAGGCAGTGGTAGAGAACTTAGCTTCTAGTCTAAGTCCCCACGGACGGCGCCAACTGTTGGAACAATTGCGTTAGTTCCAGCAGGTTTTCCTGTGATGGTGTATGATGTGAGGAATGAACCTCGATGGGTTCTCTCAGAGGGAGAAGGGGTTTATACTGGTTCGGGCCTCCCCTAGGGGATAATAGCCCTACGTCCAGTTTGTGGTGGATTTGGCATGGTATGCCTTAGAGTGGAGAAGAGAACTACAGGGTCTCATGGCCCCTTGGGGTGTATCCCCTTGCTACATGGGCTTGGCCCTGCTTTTATAGGCACGCAGGCCAGAGGAAAAGACTGGGATGCCCCCCTATGAGCCCTTGGCTCATAGGGGCAGAGAGGGGAAAAGGAGCTAGCTATGGTACAAAAGGTGCCAGACAGCTTTACAGCTTTACTGACATGTCAGACTGCGCCAGGTTTTGACCAGCTAAAAGATACACCGAAGGTAGAGGCTGTGGGAAGGCTTCGGAGTGCACCCCAGAGGGGAGCTTCGAAGCATGCTCCGGAGGGCAGTCTCCGGACGGGACTCCGGAGGGCGGCCTCCGGACTTGGTTCTCGGAGGGTGGCCTCCGGACTGGACTCCGGAGGGCGGCCTCCGAGCTGGACTCCAGGGGACGGCCTCTGGACTTGGCTCTCGGAGGGTGGCCTCTGGACTGGACTCCGGAGGGCGGCCTCCGGACTTGGTTCTCGGAGGGTGGCCTCCGGACTGGACTCCGGAGGGCGGCCTCCGAGCTGGACTCCGGGGGACGGCCTCCGGACTTGGCTCTCGGAGGGTGGCCTCCGGACTGGACTCCGGAGGGCGGCCTCCGAACTGGACTCTGGAGGACGGCCTCTGGACTTGATCCCGGAGGGTGGCCTCCGGTCTTGGCTCCCGGAGGGCGGCTTCCGGACTTGACTCCCGGAGGGCGGCTTCCGGACTGGACTCCGGAGGGCGACTTCCGGACTGGACTCCGGAGGGCGGCCTCCGACTGGACTCCGGAGGACGGCCTCCGAACTGGACTCCGGAGGGCGGCCCCGGATTTGGGCTCCGGAGGGCGGCTTCCGGACTTCTGCGCCCGGAAGGTGGCCTCCGGCGCCTCGCGCCAGGGCCCGGACTGGGGGCTCCGGGCCGGACCTCCTGGTCTGAGGGCTCCGAAGCTACGGACCCCGAAAGGCACCTTGGGACCTGGAAACAATACTTAGAGAGAAAACAGGCTCCGACAGTACCTGGCTCTGGGCCGAAGGATGTCGGAGGCTGACGTCATTTGGCCCCTGTTTAAGGGAAATATATTTCCCCAACACATGGCCTTCTGCCCTGAAGGTGATATTATCATAGCTCCAGCTCTGGCACTAGAGGCTTGATAGGCTCTGTCAGAAAAAATTGTCCATAGACCTTCGGAGGTTTCTTCTGGAGCCCAGACTGTAGATGGAGTACACTCTGCCACAAAGTCAGCTATGATCTAGGATTTGATAGCTATTCTCGCCGTGAAGGAAATACCAAAGGGGGCAAGCTCGACAGCCCATTTTCCAATCCTACCCGTAGAATCTTTGCTCCCAAGCATATTGTCACGCCCCGATTTAATAAATCTGGACCTTTATTGAAATTCCATAGAAAATCAATAAACCAAGACGTTCATCATGCGACCACGTACAATACGAGCAATCATTCACGGTTCGTAGAACATATTAGTACAAAAGTGAATAAAGATGAAGAGAAACTAATAAATCAAAGGGTCCTAGATGAACGCCTCCTTCCAGTCTCGCCTTGACTGGGTCGCTACTCCAGACGTTCATCCTCCTCGTAGTAGACGGGCTCTGGTGGTGTAAGTCAACGGGGGTGAGTACAAACGTACTCAGCAAGCCATCGAATGCAAATATAATGCAGAGTAATAACAAGGGAGATAGTGGCTAATTTTGCGGAAAAGCGTAATTGGTAAAGCAATTAAATGTGATCAATTTATTAGTACTATAATGTAAACATGTGTATGCATCATCATCTTCTAACTCGAGGGGTACAGCCAGCCCCACCTCGCTCAATAGTCCTTACATGCCATGAATAACTCAACCATTCAAACAATTGTAAACTAACTGCGAGTAGTGACACAACCCACCCTTGACCGTGGGCTCGGCTTTTCGAAAAGATTAAATACTCTGATCAAAGATGTACCACTGTACCCACAAGGCACACACTCATCACTTACACCAAAGTGTAACGAGATGACCCATACCACGGGAACTCATGCCAAAACCTTCCATATGGTCCTCCTCGACCTGACAACACCCTCTTATGGGTTTCATATGGTGTCCCGACGCGTCGAGCCTCACCATACCCCCAATTGAGCCACGTCGATACAAGTCACCCGCAGGTTGCCCCTTCCCCCCTCCACTATGGTGCATCGAGTTGGATTGTTCCATACTTTCAGTTAGGACTTACCCATTAGACTTGTGGTTGGTACGGAAGTGCTTTGCAACAGATCCCGCAGACCGGTCCTTATAGTGCCCCGGGTGTGACCAACCAATGCCCTAGCTTGCACCCGGAACACACCATACTTATAACATAGCCAACTCCAACAGAGTCCAGAGACGAGAATAACGGGGAAATTCATATAACAGAATCCATCTATCTACGACTCATTCTTTTTATCCTATAGCAGTTGTGCCAGTACATTGGGCACTACCTAATAATTTTATAGTAGAGTGACAAGGAGTTAAGGCTCAATAAGCATGGCTTGGGTTTGCACACAAGGACGGGGATCTAATAAATATAATGTAGGGCTTGAGATTAGACTAGTGCAATATTATCCTTTGAGTTATAGCGATAATTTATTAAAACATGGGCTCAATGATGATCAAAATGGGGGTTGTGACTTGCCTTGATCAGCAAAGGGTGAAGGTGGAACCTCGGGGTAAGACTCGGGATCTTCGACGACATTGTAGTCTTCTCGATACGGAAAAAAGTAAACACATCATTCAATAAACAATCCAAAATCAAACATACAAGCATACATGTTTTTTGTTGGATTAAGTAAAGGAGATAGAGTCTTAATTTTTAAGGAATTGTTACTTAAATATTTAAGATTAATTTTTAATGAGATTTCTGAATTTTATGACTTGATGTAATTATTTTTCCTAGGGGTTTTTATTTTCCCTTTTTAGAGATGAAGTAAAAATGTAGAAAATACCCTTATTATTTTTATTGTAGTAAAAATAGTGAACTTAAGTTGTTAGGCCTTCTGATGTTATTATATAAGTTTTCATGATATTTTTGTAAAGTGTTGTATTTCTATTATATGAATAAATTACTCATCCTAAAGGGCCTTAGAAATGTTATTTAATAAAATGACATGGACAAAATGGACATTCCATTTTTATTGTATTAAAAACAGTGAAATGGAGCCATTATATCTTCTGAAATTAATTTATAAATTTTTAAGGGTTTTTCTGAATTATTTAATTGAAATATTAATTAAATGTTAAAGGGGACTTTTCTTTATTATTTAATAAGATTATTATGTGCCCAATAAATATATTGTTTTTATTGCATAAAAGTGTAGAGAATAAAAAGACAAATTTTCCAGAATTGAAATGGTGAAATTTGGAGTTAATTTGAGCAAGATATGAATTTTTGAAGTTTAAACTATTTTCTGGAATTTTATTTAAACGGGAAAATAGTCCCTGGTCCACGGTGAACTGGGTTCACCGTGAACCGTTGACTGCACGTGTGAGCCGGATAACCCAGGAGCGCTTGATCAAGATCCAACGGCCCATGGTGAGGCGGGGGTTTAAAGTGCCACGGATGGCCAGGATCAACTGATACCCCTTCGCTGGATCGGGCGGCTGAGATCTAATCACTGTGTGATTAATCTCAGCCGTTCAGTCCGGATTGAATGGCAGAGGCGCCGTCCGGCATGCACACGGCACGGGGAAAGCCGAGGGCTTCGTCCCCAGCGCCGGCCGAACGACGGCGAGCGGCCATCGACGGCGGCGATGGCCTAAGGCCCTATTTTCCAGCCAAAATAGAGAGAGGGGAGGATGGGGAGCACGTAGGTACCGGCGATGATGACGGCGGATTAGCGGTGGCGATCGACGACGAGCGACGGCGGAGTAGCTCCTTCGGGTCTACCAACGGCGACAAGCTCCGGGGGTCTTCACGACCAACAGGAGGGAGGCCGAGGACAGGGGGGTTATGCCGGTCCTCCTAGTGTCGACGGCGGGGGCGGTGGCGGACCGAGGCATCAGCGAAGGCTTGCCGGAGCCGGGACAGGGGTAAAAACCGAAAAGAGGGGTGGACAGCCTTCGGGAATGCGAGGGCTAGGCTTTAGCGATGTGGTCGGTTTGCGGTGATCTCCGGGGTTCTTATAGGGTCACCGACGACGAAAATGGTAGGTTACACGAAGGAAACCGAGGGGGCTTTCCATATCGCCGGTGAGGTTTCCCTAGGGTTCAGTTACCTGCCATACATGGTGAAATCGCGACGGCTTTTGGGGGAAAAAGATCACCGGTGTTCGGGGGAAAGGATTCCGGGCCCAATCTAGCGAATGGCGGCAGCCGTCGGCGGAAATGGCAAAGGGGCCGACGGGAATGGAAGGGGGAGATCCCCTTCCATTGGGGAAGATGAATCTGACAGGTGGGGGCCACCTGTTAGTGAGCGGTCACGAGGGAAAAGGGGCCGACACGTGGGGTCCCGGGGTAGAGAGAGGGAGGCGAGTGTGGGAGGCTGACGGGTGGGCCGGCCAGGCGGGGTGCGGAGGAGAGAGGTGCGCCGATAGGGTGGGCCCGGGATGTAAGCAGCTGAGCGCGCGCGAGAGAGGAGCTGATGGATGGGGCCGGCTGACGCGAGCAGTGGGAGAGAGAGGGAAGGGACGCGCCGACAGGCGGGTCCCACTTGGCAGTGGCCTGGCGCTGGACTGGGCCGGGCCTAGGGAGGAAAGGAGGGAGGTGGCCCAAAGGTATTTAAAATTCATTTTTCAATTAAAATAATTTCAGATATTCATATATTCTTGTAGAGTTTGAAATAATGTTTCTAAAATTTTGTAAAAATTCTCAAAAATATTTCTTGGCCTCTAGACTCCACCATAAATTTTTCATCTATAGATTTGAAATATTTCTTCCTGATTTTCTTTAATTGAGTTCATTTAGCCTTTTCTTTAATTAAATAAATCATTTCATTCCAGAAAATTTATTTCCCTCATTTTTATTTTATTTTAAATTCTGGGGCTGTTACACATATCGCCAAGGGGATACGAGGTAGGAACGATAAGATTATGTGCTAGAAAGTAATGCCTTAGCTTCCGCGAGGCCATTACCAAAGCATAAGCAAATTTTTCGAACTCGGAGTATCTTGTCTTTGCTCTAGACAAAGCTTTTGAGACGAAGTAGACTGGGTTCTGGACCAATTTTTCTTTAAGCTCAACTTCCCTGACTAGTACTGTACTTACTGCGGAAACCGTTGCTGCAAGATAAAGGTGAGTTTCTTCTGGGTGGGGCACAATAAGTATTGACAGACTTCTGAGATAATCTTTAATATCATCGAAGCTCTTCTGGCACTCCGACGTCCATTTGAAACTTTCAGACCCCTTTAGAGCTGTAAAAATTGGAAGGCTTCGTTCAGCTGGTCTGGCCAGGAATCTGCTTAGAGCTACGAGCCGTCCTGTTAGCTTCTGGACTTGCTTCAGATTTTCTGGTGGAGGCATTCTTTGCAATGCGCCTATCTGCGTCGGGCTAGCTTCGATTCCTCTACTCGAAACTAAGTACCCTAATAGTTTTCCTTCTTGCGCCCTGAATATACATTTTTCAAGGTTGAGGCGAACTCCACATGCTCGGAGGCTCTCAAAGGTTTCAGCTAAATCTAGGCTATGATGGTGCTTTATAGCACTCTTTATTACAATGTCATCCATATAGGCTTCGACATTTCGGCCTATTTGATGACTTAGAGCCTTAGCTATGAAACGTGAGAAGGTGGCTCCGGCATTCCCTAAGCCAAAAGGAATTTGGACATAACAAAATACTCTGGAGGGGGTTATAAAACTCATCTTGGCTTCATCTTTGCGCTTTAGCCAGACCTAATGATAACCAGAGTATGCGTCCAGGAAGCTTAACAATTCGGATCCTGCCGTATAATCCACCAGCTAGTCTATTCGGGGCATAGGGTAGGGGTCTAGTGGGCATGCTTTATTCAATGACGTGAAATCAATGCACATGCGCCACTTGCCGGAGCCCTTTTTCCTAACAAAAACAGGGTTAGCCAGCCACTCCATGTGGGCTACTTCCCTGATAATGCTAGCCCTTAGCAATTTTTCCACCTCCACCTTGGCGAGGTCTGCCCTCTCTGCTGATAACTTACGTAGCCCCTGGTGGACTGGCCTAGCCTTCGGGTTGACAACCAAACTATGCTCAATGATGCTTCGGTCAACCCTGGTGATGTCTTCGTCGGTCCTGACAAAGATATCTAAATTTTCTTTAACTACTTCCTCCAATAAAGTAGTTATGTCCAAAGGTAGCCCCTTGCCGAATTGTATTGGGTACTCCTTGCCATCTTTCAAGATTATCTTCGTGATCACATCAACTTCCGGGCTTGGGTTTAGGGAAGGGCCCTTCGAGGAGCTTGAATACTCTGAAGCCTCCTCCGTGTACTCCGACACACTGTGCACTTGCTGAGGGTCCAATGGTGGACCATGGCCATACTCTGCTCTTCGGGCTACAGCTTAGTCTCTTGAGATAGTGAGAACTCCACCTTGCGTGGCATCTTGAGACACAAGTAATTATGATGTGCTATAGCCCCGAACTGGTTTAACATTCCCCATCCGAAAATTGCATTATAGGCATATGGGGCGTCAACGACGTCAAAGATCACCTCCTCCACCCTGTCTAGGGGCCCCTCTCCGAAGGCAACCTCGAGGCCTATCTGGCCGAGGGCATCGAGAGGAGGACCTGTGAAGCCTTGGAGTAGGCGAGCTGTCGGAAATAAGTGTCTTCAGGGAATGCACATCTGGTCGAAGGCCTGGACAAAGAGTATATCTGCGGAGTTTCCACCTTCCACCAGGATCCTTCGGACTTCAACTCCCACTATATCAGCTGAAATAACAAGGGGGTCAACATGAGGGAATTTCACCCCCGCAGCATCATTGACAGTGAAAGAAATAGGTACATGGGATCACTCAGGCATTTCTGCCGCCGAATTCGAGGTCCCTATGTGCCCTACTTCACGGACATATTCTCTTCACTGCCTTCTTGACATGTTACCGAGGGTCCCCCCTCCGGAGATGGGTAGGACCACTCGCTTGCCGTGATCTTGGGGATCTTCCTACTTCGGCGGTGGAATAATGTTGGCCACCGGGAGTTGCATCGGTGCTTCGGGGTTGTCGGCTCGAGCCACGGCTTGCACGGGATCCAAACGCACTACTGGAGGGGCTTGGTCCGAATTGCCTCGCCGTGAGCTTCGTTCTACGTACTCACCCTGAAGGGTTAATACAGACTTACAATCTTTCATGTCATGGCTTCTATTCTCGCCATGCACACAACAGAAGAAGCTTTGGTGCCTGCCAGCCACTCTTTCTTGGGGCTTCGAGGTAGCAGCCTTGAAACCTTGTGCCTGCTAAAAGTTGATAGGCTCCTTTGGGGCAGAGGGTGCAATATTTAACACCTCGGTGCGGATGTGTTTCTTTCCCCACCTATGATCATTGAAACGATTATCTAGGGGCCTTGCGGAGAGGTTAGGACTTCGGGCTCCGTCTTCACTTCTCGAAGGGTTGGTACAGGCATTGTGGTTCTTTGGAGGCAGCCTTCCTCTGCCTTGGCATACTGTTCGAAGTATTCCATCAGCTGTGCCATAGACGACACTGGCTTCCTATGAAGCTTGCTGAGGAGATCTGGGATAAACACCCCTTCGCGCGTGGCATCGACTACTGAAGAGGTAGATAAGCTTTTGATCTGAGACTTGGTGTGGGCGAAGCATGTGAAATACTCCCGAAGCATCTCCCCCGCTCGCTGCTTCACCTGGAACAGACTTCCGATCGACATTGGGGCTACAAATGTACCCTGGAAGTTGCTTACGAACTTCCTCTTCAGCTGCTCCCAGGACTTGATCGATCCTGGCTTTAGAGACCCAAACCATCGGAGAGCTACACCTTCTAGTTCGAGGGGGAAACACTTCGCCATAGTGTTACGCACCCCTCCACTGGGTTCTATTGCCAAGGCATAGGAACGAGAGAATTCTCTGGGGTCAGACCCACCAGAGTACTTGTGCAGCTTCGAGGCCTTGAACCTAGGGTCGAAGGGCACTTTCTGTAGGTCCGGATGCAATGGAGACTCGTCATCGAAGGATGCATTCTCGGCTTCCTCTGGGATTTGGACAGCTTTGGGGAGATCACTAGGACCTCCATCTTGAGGCCCCTCCGGAGCATGAGTGAAGGCTTGAGAGCGAAGTCGATCGGCAACCTCTTTCCTACACCTTGCTACCTCCTCCTAAAGTCGCGCTACTTGGGTAGCCGCATACTCAGGAAGGTCTTCATCTCCTTCGGAGGGTAGCTCTGGGTCTTGGGAACTAGTGTAATCGGTTTGGAGCACTGTAGGAGCGTCTCGAGGGCCTCTAGGTGCTCGACGTCCAACGACCCCTTCGGGGATTAGTGGAATGACTAAGGGTCCTGCACCATTGGTCCGAGTGGACCGTCAAGGAGGATCTGTGGCTAGACTCCGCTTGGGAGGCATGGCTTACGAAGTTAAGGTCCGAAGACCGAAGACTTCAACTGGTTTGGGAAGGCGAGGAAAGGCCTTCGAGCTGCACTAGGAAGCCCCTTACCAAAGGGTGCGCGGAATCCTGAGACTTCGAAGCTCCCTCCGCAAGCGCTCTTCGAAGTGTAGTCAGCAGCAGAGAACTAGCTTATAGAACTAAGTTCCCCACGGACGACGCCAACTATTGGCACAAGGATTACACTAACAGGTTCTCAAAGATTAAGAACTAACAAACAAAGAGTTTGTGATGCGGACTATTTTGAGCATCCGAATAGGATAATAGCTCAAAGTAGTTCGAAGTTGTGTATTGAATAACTGAGTATTTGATGCCTATTACAGGGTGAGAAGGGGGGTATTTATAGGTAAAAACTCTAAGGAAAAGACCTATTTACCCCTCAATTACAACCGACATAGTGGAAACTGTTCGGTACCCCGAATAGGGTTAAAATAGTAAAATCTATCCGGAGAAGATAGATAAAGCAGACACCTTATCAGTCTCGCTGTTTTCCACTGTAGCTTCGGATCCTTCGGAGGATACCTTCGAACGATGAAGCCGAAGTATCCTTCGACTTGGAAACTTCATCATCTTGGAGATGAACACATGCTTCGATGCTGATCAATTATCTTTGCTTGTTGATCTCTAAAGCCTTGAGGATGAAGTATTTTCCCCCAACAGTAATCATGTCTAGTAAGAGTAATCTTGATTGGCTGAAGTCTCACGTAGAGAAATATCGGTCTTCTAAAGATGGTATTGCTGAAGCCATTGAAGACTTTAGCGAAGTAGAAAAATTAGGACAAGGTTTTGCATTGGCCAATCCTTTAGAAGAGGTCGATATAGGCGATGGTAGCATTCCAAGCCTGACTTTTGTAAACCAAAATTTACAGGCTGATGAGAAGGCCGATATAATAAAATTGCTTCGGTCATACGTTGATCGGATTAAGCCGCGAGCTCGTGGAGCATTGTCTACGTATCATACACAAGTTTAGGACTTATAAACAGCCCCCTCATCGCTTTAATTCGGCCGTGTATGACCGAGTTAAAGCGGAGGTAGAATGATTACTCAAGGCAGAATTTATTAGGCCATGCAGGTATGCTGAGTGGGTCGCTAACATTGTGCCTGTAGAGAATAAGGGAAGCGGCAAAATATGAGTTTGTATTGATTTCATGGATCTGATCAAGGCCACTCCGAAGGATGAATGTCCCATGCCAATATCCGACATGTTGATCAATGATGCTTCAGGACATAAGGTACTAAGTTTTCTTGATGGCAACGCTTGTTATAATCAAATTTTTATCACCGAAGAGGACGTCTACAAGACAGCCTTTCGATGCCCTGGTTTTGTTGGCTTGTTTAAGTGGGTCATTATGACTTTTGGTTTAAAGAATGCCGGCGCCACATATCAGCATGCTATGAATTTGATCTTTCATGACTTGCTAGGAGTTATGTTAGAGGTCTACATAGATGATGTTGTAGTCAAATCGGACGCTATGGGAAACCACCTAGCCGATTTGAGAGTTGCTTTTGATAGGATGCGCTGGTATGGCTTAAAAATGAACCCGCTCAAATGTGCTTTTGGCATGTCGGCAGGCAAGTTCAGGTATTGAGATTCATCCTAAGAGGCTTGAAAAGATTAGAAACTTTGAAGCGCCAACATGCAAAAGAGATGTGCAAAAGTTGCTAGGCAAGATGAATTATTTGCTTCGTTTTATATCTAACTTATCTGGCAAGATCGATGTTTTTGTCCCTATACTGCGGCAAAAGAATGAAACCAAGTTCACTTGGGGGGCAAGTCAGCAAAGCGCCTTTGACAATATTAAAGAGTGCTTGTCATCGCCACCCGTGGTGAGAGCGCCAAAAGTCGGGATTCCATTTTGGCTATACATTGCTGCAGAAGATAGCATGATAGGAGCTGTGCTAACTCAGGAGGTGGAGGAAAAAGAGTACATCATCACATTCTTGAGCCACCGCCTGTTGGACGCCGAAACCAGGTACATGTTTGTGGAGCGTTTATGTTTATCACTTTATTATGCATGTACCAAATTACATCACTATCTTATCCCTAGCACATGTATTGTCGCTTGCCAAACCGATGTCATAAAGTACATGTTGCAAAAGCTGATTCTAAGTGGTACAATCAGAAAATGGGCATATGCTTTGATTGAGTACGATTTAGCTTATGAACCTCTATGTGCTATGAAAGGTCAAATTGTCGCTAATTTTATAGGTTATCACCACGTAGATGTCAATTGGGTAATGATATTTCTTTAGTTGAAGTAATGACATGGAAACTTTATTTTGATGGTTCAGTTTGTAAGAATGGCCAAGGTATCATAGTAGTTCTCATATGACCTAGTGGCATGCACTTTGAAACCTTAACCCATTTAGAAGTTCCTTCTACCAACAACCAAGCCGAATATGAAGCTTTATTGCTAGACTTGAATTGCTAGAATCCATGGGTGCTAAACATGTTCATGCGCATGGTGACTCTTTGTTAGTAGTACAACAAGAAGCTAAAAGTTCTCAATGTTTTAATGGCTTGCTATATAGTTACTTGGATAAATGTTTAGCCATAGTTGCTACTTTCGTCGACTTCAAAAAATTTCACGTGTCAAGAGAAGCCAACTCAATTGCAAATGATTTGGCTTAGCAAGCATCGTGCTATTAGGTCAGGAGAGGAAAATTTTCTATACGGGAAAAACCAATGCTTGGTCTCACTGCCGAACCAAGAAACTTCGGGCTAACGCGAGGTCCGTTGGACCCTCCGGATCGGACACCTCCGACCTATGAAGCGTGTTGCGTGCTGGAGCCCTTGCGTCGAAACTGTCTAGGCAACAGAAGTCTTCGCACATCGGACCCCTCTTCTAGAAGGCTTCGGTCTGATTGGCTCTGCACGTCTGATCTGGTAAGCCTTTGGCAGAAACAGGAAAAGCCCAGGGGGCACTCCGAAGTTAGCAATTTAGACATTACTCTAGGAAAGGAGTTAGCAAACCCTCCTGATGTCCATAAGGATGATTAGAGAATTCTAATCGTCCAGTATTTAAGAGATCATAATCAAAGGATTGATCAGAAGGTTCAGCGATGAGCGTTTAAATTTGTGTTGCTAGATGATGTGTTATAGTGCTTGGATGCCGATCAATCCAATGTAGCTACAGGAGTGGTCCATGAGGGGCTTTGTGGCACTCATCAGTCATCCATAAAATGAGTTGGATGCTCAAAATAGCGGGCTTTGACTGGCCGACTATGACTAAGGATTGTTTTAAGTACTATAGAGGGTGTGAAGCGTGTCAAAAGTTTGGTAATATTCAGTTAGCTCCTGCATCACTACCTAATCCTATTATCAAGCCATGGTCGTTCCAAGGGTTGGGTTTAGACTTCATCAGCCAAATTCATCCTCCCTCTTCAAAATGGCATTAGTTTGTGCTGATGGCGACGAATGACTTCACCAAATGGACCGAAGTCATGCCTCTCAAGAACATGACTCACCATGAGGTAATTGATTTTATCTTGAAGCAAGGTGGAGATGGGGTTGTGGTGCGCAACAAAGCTCGACTAGTTGCTCAGGGTTTTTGCCAGAAGGAGGGTATTGACTTTGAGGAGACTTTCGCCCTTGTTGCCCATCTTGAGTGCATTCGTATTCTTTTAGCTTTTGCTGCTTCGAAGGGTTTTAAGCTTTTTCAAATGGATGTCAAGAGTGCTTTTCTGAACAGGTACATAGAGGAGGAGGTATATGTTAGGCAGCCCCCCGGTTTTGAGAACCCCAAGTTTCCTCGACATGTTTTTAAGCTGCAGAAAGCTTTATACGGTCTTAAGAAAGCCCCTAGGGCTTTGTATGACCGGTTGAACCAGTTTTTGTTGGGGAAGGGCTTTGTGATGGGTTCTGTGGACAAAACTCTTTTCTTGCTTAGAGATGGCGTAGACTTCTTGACTGCTCAGATTTACGTGGACAATATTATTTTTGGTGGTTCTACTGATATGCTTGTGTCGAAGTTTTTTGAGCAGATGCATAGTGAGTTTGAGATGAGCCTCATGGGTGAGCTCAAGTATTTTCTAGGGATCTAGATCAAGTAGATCAAGGATGACATCTTCATCCACCAGAGTAAGTACACGCGGGACATGTTGAAGAAATTCGACTTTGGTGGAGAGCTGAAGCCTCAAATGACCCCAATGAGTACATCTGGGGATCTGGACAAGGACGAGAGCGGTGTCAAGGTCAATGAGAGAGAGTTTTGAGGGATGATCGGTTCACTGCTGTACTTGACGGCGACGAGGAAAAATATACAGTTTGTCGTGGGACTGTGCGCACGCTTCCAGTCTTCACCACGCGCGTCTCATCGGCGGGTGTCAAGAGCATTTTTAGGTACCTTACCTATGCACCCGATCTTGGTTTTTATTATTCAGCATCATCGTCTCTTGATTTATCTAGCTTTTTGGACGCTGACTTTGGTGGGTGCTGGTTGGATCGCAAGTCGACTTCCGGTACTTGCCAGTTTTTTGGTTCTTCTCTTGTATCTTGGTCTTCCCGAAAGCAGTCTGGAGTTGCACTTTCTACCACTAAGGCTGAGTATGTAGCTGCTGCTCACAACTGGTTTGGATCATTTCCACTTTGCGAGATTTTGGGTTGTTCTTTCCTACCAGAGTTCCTCTGTTTTGTGACAGCACCAGTGGGATTAGTGTAGGGAAAAACCCTTGTCTCCATTCAAAAACCAAACATATTGATGTGCGCTTTCACTTTCTGAGGGATCAATATGAGAAAGGTGTCATTGACCTTGTTAAGGTTGATACCCATCATTAGTTGGCTGACATTTTCACCAAACCCCTAGATCAGTCTACTTTTGAGCATTTACGAGGGGATTTGGGTGTTGTGTATCCTTTTTAGGATATTTTGAGTCAGTTTTCTTTCTTCTTTACTCTTTTCTTGAGTATTTTTGTGTGTGTTCATATCATGCATATTCACATATCACACTTTGAGCCTGCTTCTGTTATATGATTGATCTGCTTTACTTATTCTAGCTGGTACATGCTTTTGATTACTTGTCGATGATCATGCTTTGCTTCAGTTGACATGATATGTCTTATATCTATCATATGCATGGCTTTTATGCTTTAAAATTGAAAAATGATCACCATTGCTTCTGGTAACTAGCATGTATAGGTTGAATGCTTATGCTATCTTTTACAATCATGGTAGCTAGTTCCTCACTTAGATGCAGATATGCAACTTGGACATCTATATTGCTTTAACATGGAAAATGTGCTATAAAAATGAAAAAAAATCAGAAAAATGAAAATTCTATGCCTTTTTATGCTTGATTTGAAATGATCCTGGTGGGTTTGTTTTTGTCGCATTGCATTGTTCTGGACTGCTTACCATAGCACTTTGGTATGAACTAGGATCTTGTAGTGTAAGCCAAGACCAATGTCTTAAGCTTCTTATGGTCCAGTTCTGGCCTAGACTTGACTTGGTCGGTTAGCATAAGGTTTGACATGCAAATAACCTCTGGCAAAAATGAAAAGGCCTGAAATTAAAAAGGAAATAATAACAAGTTTGCTGAAGAACTTTGTTCTGGACAATGCTTATCTTAGTAGATATCAGTTAGCTTTTGCATCTCATGCTTTACCTTGCTTGTCGACTAGAAAATGTGGTGATGCTTTTGTTTGCAAAAATTGAAAATGTGTGCTAATGACTTTCATTAGATATCATCTGTTGCACTGATCATGCCATGTGTCTTAGACATTATGTCTTTTGCTATACCTGCTAGATGTTGTAATTGTAGTCAATCATATCTGAGAAGCATGTTTTCTACACCCCACCTGCACCCCAGTTGCTTTCATTGCATATTTTGAGGGGGAGCTGCATTTCAGGGGGAGTTTGAGTTTGTGTCTCTTTAGAGTGCACTTAGTCTCGCTTGATGAGTCCAATTGTCAACAAGGGGGAGAAATTTTGGTTTACTCGTTCTCTTAGAAGAGTTTAGGAGGAGTTTTTGCTTTTTCTAGGATTTGTTTCAGGGGGAGTTTTGTCCCGGTTGTCCTTTCACTTTGTCTATCCTTGTTGATAATTCTGAGATTGCAATCGTTTTGAGTCTTTATTTTTGGTTAACCATAATGTCCGCTTTCTTGCTTTTGTTCGGCTTTTGGTCATTAGGGTTAAACTTTTATTTTCTTCTTTTCTGTTTTCTTGTATTTTGTTTTTCGTGTTTCCACATGTGATTGTAGGTACTGGAGAGCTGATAAAGAGAAGTGTTTACAATGCACACATCAAGGAGGAGATTGAGGAGCCATGCTGAAGAGCATGGGCCTCATGGCTCCAGATGTGATGAGTGATTGTCAACGGAAGTCAAAGATGACATGAAGAGAAGAGAAGACCTGCTGTGTCTGGGCCGCATGTGACTCAGGTACATAGGCAGCGAGCGAATGTCGGGCAGAGGGGCCGTGAAGTCGGGTTGGCCCAATCCGAGTACATGGGCTAGGAGTAGCAGAGGATCCACTAGGCTATTGACCGAGATTGACTCAGGTACACGGGCGGCGAGCGATTACCGGACTGAGAGAGCTGCGGAGGTGGGCCAGCCCAATCCGGGTACCCGGTGCAAAGACGGTGGACGCTTTGTCAGTTTCGGCGCAAACTAACCGCTGATCTCGAATCTGACCATTCTCAGGTGAAGCCGTAGCTGCAAGGAAAGCTCCGCATGAGGACAAGTCATCTGTATTTAGGAGTTTACTATTTTTCCTTTAGGCCCACAATCTGTCAGTCGAGTCTGTAAAAATATCCTAAGGGCATTTTGGTCTTTTCCATTTTATTTCAGCGTTTGTAAAACCCTAAGGGTCTTTTGGTATTTTTCATAGGCTATTGGGCTGCCTATAAATAGGGCCCCAATCCCTAGGGTTAGGGTTACCCATTCTGAAATCAAGATTAATCTCACTAAAGTTTGGGTCACTTTTCGGCTCTCCTTGTCCATCCTCCTGTGAGCGCCGCCGTGCTTTTTTCTCCGTCGCCACTGTTCATCGCGCACACGTCAAGAAATTGCTTCATCAGGTGTCGTTGTTAAATCTTTTCTCGGTCAATTCATTTTGCGTGCCTTGCATAGCCTGATCATCTTTGTGCGTTATTTTCTTGTCAGCTAATTTTATTATAATCACTTCTGGGTATAGCATCTAAGGGCTAGGTCCTTTGCTTCTTGGTTTTCTTTTCTCAGCATTGCAAGCCGGCTTGCTCTCAGTTGTGCATGGTAGGGCACTTGAGTGCCTAGTGCAGACACGGCAACTGTACCCTGTAGTATTGCTCCTAGGTGCATGCCTGTAGTGGCAGCATAGGTATCTAGGCTTCGCACATTGCTTCTACAGCAGCCTGTCGCAGTGCTTCTCACGTGGAACGGCGGTTCACTCGAGCTTCCCTGCAAACGTGTTGTTTGGGCAGAGTTCTCACTGATCGAAGCTTTCAGCGTGGACCCCACAGAGTGCAGTGCAACACTTCGGATCCTAGTTTAGTGCGAAGTAGTCCAGGTTCGAAGTATAGGTAGCGTAGAAGATTTTCGAAGTGTGCGAGGACTTCGTGTGGTTCGGAGTTTTCAGCATCTATGAATTTCATTTTCGGAGTATGTGAACCTCGAAGGCTATTAAGTAAGTTTCAAAGTTCTCTTGTGAGCTTCGAAAGGTGACGAGGCCGAAGTAGGCTTCGGTGTCTTCGGTAGACTTCAAAGGTCAGAGTCTATTTTTGGTGAAGCACTACAGGCTTTGCTTGTCATCTTCGAGCATAGTTTTTATAGCCTTCAAACCAGGGACTATTTTGAACAGTAATACTTCGTCTCGTTTTGCGTGCTTTTGAGAAGATGTTTCTTTTGACGATGTGTGAACTGTTTATGTTTTGAATGATCAATTAATCTGCCTTTAAGCACTATGTTGGTGTCTTTTTGATTAGGACACCAGTCGTTTTTAGGCTAGATTATTTTCAGCATTGTTGATCTGTTTATTTTTCCCTGTTAGTTTGTTGAGGTGCGTTGGGTGTCAGGAGCAGGCCATTGAGTCGAAAGAATTTTTTTTGGCGTCCATTCACTCGCTCTTGTCGCTACTTTCGGTCCTACACCTAGTAGTGGCGGTCGCTGATGACGTCAGCACCGACCGCCACTACTATTGTCACTAGTAGTGGTGGACAGAAAACTGCCCGCCACTGCTACGCTGTCCGCCACTGATGATTTGATGACATCACTTGCGATCGCCACTACTATTCTGATTATAAATACACAACTTCTTCCTCCCCGAGCCTGAGGCTACATGAGTTCGCATTTTGGTCCGTACAATGGTGACAAAAATTTAGAAAAAGGGGGAGGCTTTGTTTTCGTTTCTTTTGAAGGATTTCTTTCTAGGAGGTAAATCCATGCCGAATATCACATTTATTTTCTATTTAATCTATTTTTTAATTTGATTTATGATTATAGATCTAGAGTTATGTTTTTTGGAGAGAGAAACCAATGTAGTTAATTTATTTAATAATTTTTTCTACTTAATACATAGTTTGAATTAAAGCATTTTTAAAATAATATATATGTTTTAGATGGAGCATAGGTGCTGGATGTAGTCGTCCAACGACGGAGATGAGGTGGCATATTTTAACAAAGTAACTGAATTTACTGAAGCTGCCACACAATATGCTTCCCATTAGAGTGAAGCGACAATATATTGTCCTTGTAAAATTTGTAAAAATGAAGTATTGTATATGTGTTCAGACCGTGAAACCATACGATTTCACTTGTTGAAAAATGGTTTCGTGAAGAACTACTATATATGGACGAAACACGGTGAGATGGGTCAAAACCCTCCTGATGATTCTAATGTGCCGCAAGATGCTCATCAACATAGAAGAGGTTATGATCATACATCCGACATAACACATGATGTTGATCAACATGATGATGATGACACCTTTGATGTGGAGGAACTAATGCGAAATGTTGCGCTTGAGGTGCTATTGCAGAAAACTACAATGAAAGGCTACGATATATTTGAAGCACTTGACAGAGCATCGAAAAACCTTCTTTACGAGGAATGCCACGGTTGCGATAAGAAGTATACTGTGTTGTACACAACTCGTGAGCTTATGAAACTGAAGGCTAGCAATGGATGGTCTGACACTAGTTTTTTAGATCTTTTACAGGTCCTAAAAAAGGTTTTTCCGAAACCCAATGATCTGCCATCTGATACGTAACAAGCAAAGAAGATGATTTGTCCATTGACTTTGGGCGTTCAAAAGATTCATGCATGTCTGAACCACTGTATCCTATATCGAAAAGAGTATGAATTGTTAGAAAGCTGTCCGTAGTGCAATGCAAGTCGATACAAATTGTGCAAATGACAGTGTGGAGGACTACAATGACCACCGAAAGAAGAATAAGAGGTTGCAAAAGAAGAAGAAAAATGTTATTGTAGACCATCACGGATATAAGATGGAGAGGAAAGTTCCATCCTTAGTAATGTGGTACCTACCGGTGATTGATCACTTGAAACGTATGTTCTCTAATCCCAGAGATGCTGAACTATTAATCTGGCATTTCGCTGGGCGGAAGAAGGACGGAAAACTTCGGCACCCTGCTGATGCTAGGCAGTAGAAATCATTTGACCTGGCCCATCCAGATTTCTCGGAGGATCCCAGAAATATCAGGATGGGACTTAGCACGGATGGAATGAATCCCTTCGGTGAGATGAGGAACCCACATAGTACGTGGCCAGTCTTTCTATGCTTTTTCAACATTCCATCATGGTTGTGCCATAAAAGAAAATAAATTATGCTCAGTACTCTAATTTCCAGTCCAAAACAACCTGGCAATGACATTGATATCTTTCTAGAACCTTTGATGGAGGATATGAAACGTCTATGGGAACATGGTGTCTATGTGTGGGATGAGCACAAGAAAGAGCACTTCAATTTATGAGCCATGATCTTTTGCACCATAGTTGACAACCTAGGATGCATGTCCCTAATAGGATAGGTTAAAGGAAAGACAACATGTGTAGTGTGTGTGGACAAGACAGAATCTATGTATCTTCCATCATTCGTTAAGATGATATATATGTGACACCGCAGATTTTTACCATGAAACCACAAATATCAAAGAAATATGATACATTTCGACGGTACAATTGAGCTTGGACAGCCTCCACGACATTCGAGATTGGTCATGCTATCGATACAATGCACATTGAGAAGAATGTCTTCGAAAGCACCATCGGTATTTTGTTAGACATACCGGGCAAGTCAAAAGATGGACTCAAAGTACGAATGAACCTTCAAACTCTCAGAATTAGACCCGAGCTTCACCCACAGGAAAGGGCCAATGGAAAATATTTCCTTCCGGCTGCTAGCTATAACCTCACAATTGACGAGAAAAGATCAATATGCAGATGTCTACATGGAATCAAAGTTCCAATACGATTCTCAACGAATATAAAGAATATTGTCTCCATAGCAGATTTGAGGATGAGCGGCTACAACACTCATGATTGTCATGTTATGCTTGGGCTATTCCTCGCCATCGCAGTAAGAGGAATCAAACATTCATTTCTGAAAATGGTGATAACACGCATGTGTCACTTCTTCAATGTCATATCAAAGAAGGTGATCGACACTGAAGAGTTAAATGAATTACGTAAACAAATCAGGGAGACTATGTGTTAGCTTGAGATGTGTTTTCCTCCATCATATTTTGATATTATGGAGCATTATATGATACATATAGCAGACCAAATCTTTGTTCTCGGTCCAACGTACCTACATAATATGTATGCGTACGAGTGTCTAATGGTTATCTTGAAGGGTTACGTATGAAATCGTGCTTATCCAGAGGGTTCCATGATAGAGGGCTACACGACTGAGGAAGTCATTGAGTGCTACATAGATTACATAAGAGATGGAAAACCAATAGGAGTTCCCATGTCCCGGCACCATGGAAGACTCACCAGTAAAGAAACTAAAGGCAGGAAAATCATACGAGACAATAGCTACCAAATAATAAGAGAATCACATTATAGTGTAATGCATCAGTTGTTGATTATGAGACCATATGTTGAACAACACCTGTAAGAGCTTCGTGAACATAATGAAGATTGTGATGAACAATTGATTATGAAATAGCACAAAATTCATTTCACATTATGGCTGAGGGATCTAAACCTTTCGATTGGAGAAACCGACGAAGAGATGATGATAAATAAATTGTCTTATGGTCCATTGAGCATGGTTAAAACATGGCAAGCGTATGACATCATTGGTTTCACATTCTATACCAAAGCAAAGGATCAAAACAGTCAACGCCAAAACAGTGGTGTCAGAGCAAATGCAAAAGACAACACTTGACAAAAGAATGCTTACTATGGATACATCGAAGAAATATGGAAAATTAGTGCAAGGCTAGATCATTTATGTTTAGCGTGCGTATTTGTAAAATCAATTATGTCATTTTGTTTAAGATATTGGTAATATAGGTTATTATTTAATTATAGCTAAAACATGTCTAACGTAAATTCAATAAGTTATGATGTATTTTTATTGTTAAAACAAATTCAAGTTCAAATGAGGATTTGGGGCCAGCAGCAAGGTTCAAACCTCAAACCGCCTGCCGACAGCAAGGTTCGAACCTCGAACCGCATGGCCCCAAGCGAGCCCCCCACACCACTTCACTACAAAGTCTTTCTTAACAATGTAGGCATTGTATGCTAGATATATAATCCCTACCACTATTAGTAGTGGTGGGCATGCTGACGTCATCGGTCCACCACTACTAAGTAGAGCACCAGCGGTGGGCAGATTAGTAGTGGCGGGCTAGTGACATCATCGTCCCGCCACTACTAAGTAGAGCACCAGTGGCGGGCTGGTGACATCATCGACCCTCCACTACTAAGTAGAGCACCAGTGGCGGGCAGATTAGTAGTGGCGGGCTAGTGACATCATTGCCGCCACTACTAAGAGAAAATAGCACTAGCGGGCTAATGACGTCATCATGTCCGCCACTGCTAATACACCTATATTTTTATTGAGATAACAAGTATTTTATCTATGTGCCTCCCGTGATGCCTCAATCCCCAATCCCCAATCCCCAATCCCCAATCCCCAACTCTTCGCCTCCTCGCCGACCCCAACCGCGGCCTCCACCCTCATCGCTGACCCCCAACCTCGACGATAGCGCCCTCCACCCTCATTGTCGAACCCCAACCTCGACGACAGCGCCCTCCTCGCTGGTTCACGTTGGCTCCTCCTAAGATTGAACAAAACAGTGGATCCTCAGGCTCTACAGCAAGTGGCGTGTGTGAGGTTTGCAAATGCGGTAAACTTAAGGTACATGGTATAGTTTGCAGTTGCTTGGCGATGAAAGTGATTCTCATATTGGACTCCGACTCGTAGGATGACTCGCGATCGCCGCAACCAGTTAGGGTAAGTGCTAACAGACGGAAGAATGATGAGGCAACCGGTGGCAGAGGGAAACATGCCGAGGCTAGCGGTGGAAAAGGGCAGCATGCAGAGCAATGTAGTAGAAAGAGGAGGCACGAGGCAAGATCCTCTTTTTATGCAAATTTTATATTTTTATCAGCCAAATCAATCATTGAATGATATTTTTTACATTGCTGTATGTATGAAAAGTTGTTCTCACTATCGTCGCCGCGTGTATTTTCTTGTTCGGGATCATGGAGAGCAGTTCAGACTGCCTGATGATGCCGAGTTGGTTTAGGATTGGCAAGTTGAGGCTTATCATCTGTTTAACCAGAAATAGGTTGAGGCTCCTAACCATATCTTTCTTTTGGGTTTGGACCGGTAATGCGTTTTGGTTTGGTGTGTAGTTCGATGTGTAAGATGGTTTCCCCGCCCTGGATTTGTGTTTGTTTACTTGCTTTCAAATAAACGTGATGTGTCAAGTAAATTTAGAACCTCGAACCGCATGGCCCCAAGTGAGCCCCCGCAACACTGCACTACAAAGTTTCGATCATATCGTAACAACATGACAAGTCTCGTCTTTTTTAGACTTTATTTAATTTTTGAGGATTAAAAAACTATAAAGTTACATGTTGTCGATCGAGTGTTGTGGCAACCTACATTTTTTATGATGGTTTTAAATTTATTGGATAATAACTAATAATAGAGTCAAAAACATGAATATGGTTTTTCTATAAATTTTGGTTAATTATTTCATGTCTTATAGTTCAAATTTAACTTATTTTGACTTTGATCATAAAAACACACTTAAGGAAATAAAAAACAGTGAACTGAGGCAGAAGAATATCATTTTTGCAATTAGAATAGTTGTGTTGTTTTTTATTGTACAGTTTTTTTTAAATTTGATAAGTTATGATATATTTTTATTGTTAAAAAAATCAAGTTCAAATGAGAATTTAAACATCAATAAAAAAGTGCTGAAAATTAGAATAGAAATGAAAAAAATGTTTGGAGGCAAGCAACAAGGTTCAAACCTTAAACCCCTGCTGGTAGCAAGGTTCGAACCTCGAACCGCATGGCCCCAAGCAAGCCCCCACATCACTATGCTACAAAGTCTTTCTCGACAATGTAGGCAGCGTATGCTAGATAATCCCTACTACCCCTATTAGTAGTGGCGGTCTGGTGTAATCAGTGGAGGGCATGCTAACGTCACCAGCCCACCACTGCTATTCCTTTTAGTAGCGGTGGTCGGGTGATGTCAGCGAACTACCACTACTAAGTCGACACTGGTGTCAGGCGGATTAGTAGTGGTGGGCTGGTGACGTCATCGCCCGCCACTACTAAGAGAAATAGCAGTGGTGGACAAGATTATGTCATCATGCCCGCCACTGCTAATACACCTATATATAATTTTCGGATCCCGCCTAGACGAAACCTAGTTTCATTAGCCTCTTTAACTCCCGCGCCCGTCGCTGCCATCCCGTAGCCCTTCGCTCTGCGCCGTTCCGGAGCCCGCACCGCCATCCTGGAGCACGTACTGCCGCCCTCCAACCATCGCCGCCATCCACTACTACAAACTGTCACTGTAGTGGCGTTGGGCAAAACCACTGTAGTGGCGGGCCATTAGATGCCCGCCACTAGAGTTGCTGGTGCTGACGGCAGCACCAGCGCCCGCCACTATTGCTGGTAAAGTAGTGGCGGTCGGTGATGACGTCAGCCCGGACCGCCACTAATGTACCAATAGCAGTGGCGGGCGCTGGTGCTGCCCGCCGCTGCTAAGATGGCCGCCACTAAAGTAATGATGACATCACTTGCGACCGCCACTACTATTCTAGCTATAAATGCGCAGCGTCTTCCTCCCCGAGCTCTACTGGAGTTCACATTCAATTTTGTCCGTACAATGGCGACAAAAATCTAGATAAAGAGGGGGGAGGCTTTGTTTTCGTTTCTTTTGAAGGATTTCATTCTAGGAGGTAAATCCATTCCGAATCTCACATTTATTTTGTATTTAATCATGTATACAATGAGTTATTATCGTTTTTCTAATTTAGGGTTTAAGTGAATAGAAATTTTCAAATAATCTTCCATTTACGGTGTTACCTTCTCCCAAATGAACAAATATGACCCTCCTCACAATTATTCATCACTTGTATATTGATTTACGTCATTTTAATCTCCTTTTTAATTTGATTTATGATTATAGATCTAGAGTTATGTTGTTTGGAGAGAGAGAGAAACCAATATAGTTAATTTATTTAATAATTTTTTCTGCTTAATAAGTAGTTTTAATTAAAGCATTGAGGATTTTTAATTAATGTTGTTATGAGCGATAATAAATCAATATATTTTCAATTTGTAAATTAATAAAATTAACAATAATGATTTTATTAATATTTTTTCAAATAATATATGTTTTAGATGGAGCACAGGTCCTGGATGTACTCGTCCAACGACGGAGATGTGGTGGCATATTTTAACAGAGTAACTGAATTTACTGAAGCTGCCGCACAATATGCTTCCCGTCAGAGTGAAGAGGCAATATATTGTCCTTGTAAAGTTTGTAAAAACGAAGCGATGTATCCGTGTTCTGATCGTGAAACCATACGATTTCACTTGTTGAAAAATGGTTTCGTGAAGAACTATTATATATGGACGAAACACGGTGAGATGGGCCAAAATCCTCCTGAAGATTCTGATGTGCCGCAAGATGCTCATCAACATAGAAGAGGTTGTGATCATACATCCGACATAACACATGATGATGTTGATCAACATGATGATGATGACGCCTTTGATGTGGAGGAACTGATGCGAAATGTTGCGCCTGAGGTGTTGTTGCAGAGAACTACAACCAAAGGATACGATAACTTCGAAGCACTTGACAAAGCATCAAAAAACCTTCTTTACGAGGAACGCCACGGATGCGATAAGCAGTATACTGTGTTGTACACAATTCTTGAGCTTATGAAACTGAAGGCCAGCAATGGATGGTCTGACACCAGTTTTTCAGATCTTTTACAACTCCTAAAAAAGGTTTTGCCAAAACCCAATGGTTTACCATCTGATACGTACCAAGCAAAGAAGATGATTTGTCCGTTGACTTTGGGCGTTCAGAAGATTCATGCATGCCCGAACCACTGTATCCTATATCGAAAAGAGTATGGATTGTTAGAGAGATGTCCGCAGTGCAACGCGAGTCGATACAAACGTCCAAATGACTGTGCGGAGGACTACAATGACCACCAGAAGAAGAATAATAAGAGGTTGCAGAAGAGGAATAAAAATGTTATTGAAGACCATCCTGGAAAAAAGATGGAGAGGAAAGTTTCGGCCTTAGTAATGTGGTACCTACCGGTGATTGATCGCTTGAAACGTATGTTCTCTAATCCTAGAGATGCTGAACTATTAATCTGGCATTTCGCTGGGCGAAAGAAGGACGGAAAACTTCGGCACCCTGCGGATGCTAGGCAGTGGAAATCATTTGACTTGGCCCATCCAGATTTCTCGGACGATCCTAGAAATATCAGGATGGGACTTAGCACGGATGGAATGAATCCCTTCGGTGAGATGAGGAACCCACATAGTACGTGGCCAGTCTTTCTATGCTTGTTCAACATTCCATCATGGTTGTGCCATAAAAGAAAATACCTTATGCTCACTACTCTAATTTCTGGTCCAAAACAACCTGGCAATGACATTGATATCTTTCTAGAACCTTTGATGGAGGATATGAAACGTCTATGGGAACATGGTGTCTGTGTGTGGGATGAGCACAAGAAAGAGCACTTCAATCTAAGAGCCATAATCTTTTGCACCATAGCTGACAACCCAGGACGCATGTCCCTAACAGGACAGGTTAAAGGAAAGACAGCATGTGTAGTGTGTGTGGACCAGACAGAATCTATGCATCTTCCATCATTCGTTAAGACGATATATATGCGACACCGCAGATTTTTACCAAAAAACCACAAATATCGAAGAAATAGGAACCATTTCGACGGTACAATCGAGCTTGGACAGCCTCCACGAAATCGAGATGGCAAATTTCTATTCGAAATGGTAAAGAATATCAAAGTTGTTTTCGGAAAGAAGAGGAAGAAATCTGAAAAAATTTCAAAGGACGCTCCATTTAAAAAGCAGTCGATCTTCTTTAGATATTTGCCCTATTGGAAGGAGTTGGAGATTGGTCATGCTATCGATACAATGCACGTTGAGAAGAATGTCTTCGAAAGCACTATCGGTATTTTGTTAGACATACCGGGCAAATCAAAAGATGGACTCAAAGTACGAAGGGACCTTCAAACTCTCGGAATTAGACCCGAGCTTCACCCACAGGAAAGGGCCAATGGAAAATTTTTCCTTCCGGCTGCTAGCTATAACCTCACAATTGACGAGAAAAGATCAATCTGCAGGTGTCTACATGGAATTAGAGTTCCAACAGGATTCTCAACGAATATAAAGAATATTGTCTCCGTAGCAGATTTGAGGATGAGCGGCTACAACACTCATGATTGTCATGTTATGCTTGGGCTATTCCTCGCCATCGCAGTAAGAGGAGTCAAACATTCATTTCTGAAGATGGTGATAACACGCATGTGTCACTTCTTCAATGTCATATCAAAGAAGGTGATCGACACTGAAGAGTTAAATGAATTACGTAAACAAATGAGGGAGACTATGTGTCAGCTTGAGATGTGCTTTCCTCCTTCATATTTTGATATTATGGAGCACTATATGATACATATAGCAGACCAAATCTTTGTTCTCGGTCCAACGTACCTGCACAATATGTATGCGTACGAGCGTCTAATGGTTATCTTCAAGGGTTACGTACGAAATCGTGCTTATCCAGAGGGTTCCATGATAGAGGGCTACACGACTGAGGAAGTCATTGAGTGCTATGCAGATTACATAAGAGATGGAAGACCAATAGGAGTTCCCGTGTCGCGGCACCATGGAAGACTCACCGGTAAAGGAACTAAAGGCAGGAAAATCATACGAGACAATAGTTATCAAAGAATAAGAGAATCACATTACAGTGTAATGCATCAGTTGGCGATTATGAGACCATATGTTGAACAACACCTACAAGAGCTTCGTGAAAAGAATGAAGATCACGATGAACAATGGATTATGAAAGAACACAAAATTTATTTCACATCATGGCTGAGGGATCTAAACCTTTCGATCGGAGAAACCGACGAAGAGATGATGATAAATAAATTGTCTTACGGTCCATTGAGCATGGTTAAAACATGGCAAGCGTATGACATCAATGGTTTCACATTCTATACCAAAGCAAAGGATCAAAGGAGTCAGCGCCAAAATAGTGGTGTCAGAGGAGAAGCAGAAGATAGCACTGGACAAAAGAATGCTTACTATGGATACATCGAAGAAATATGGGAACTTAACTACGGGAACTCTATAGAAATCCCTGTATTTAAGTGTCAGTGGGTGAGACATCCAGAAGGTGTGGAGGTGGATGATTACGGGTTTACGATAGTTGACCTTAATAAGGTGGCTTATAAAGATGACCCTTGGATACTCGCTCAATCTGTGGCACAAGTATTTTACATACTTGATCCTAAAGATGAGAAAAAATACATCGTTGCTCCAGGAAAACAAAGAATTGTTGGAGTTGATGGAGTCGAAGACGAAGAAGAATACAATCAGTTTGATGAGGTGCCGTTTTTCGTTGACATATCAAGGATCAATGTGGTTGAAGCAAAACTGTCATTTGGCAGTGTGATTCCTTATCTACGCACCAATGGCGATGGAAAATTAGTTCAAGGCTAGATCATTTATGTTTAGTTGTAAAATCAATTATGTCATTTATTATTAAAACATTTTCAAGATCAAATGAGGATTGAGTGTTGTGAATTATTTCATGTCTTGTAGTTCAAATTGAACTTTTTTTGACTTTGATCATAAAAACATACTTAATGAAATAAAAACAGTACACTAATTAAGGGAGAAAAAGTAAAGTGAGGCATAAAAATACATATTTTCTAATTTGATAAGTTATGATGTATTTTTATTGTTAAAAAAACAAGTTCAAACTAGAATTTAATTATGAATAAAAAAGTCATGAAAAATTAGAATAGATATGTAAAAAAAAAATGTTTGGATGCTAGCAGCAAGGTTCGAACCTCAAACCGCCTGCAGGCAGCAAGGTTCGAACCTCGAACCGCATGGCACCAAGCAACCCCCGCACCACTGCGCTACTAAGTCTTTCTCGACTTGAGTGGCAACGTATGCTAGATAACCCCACCAGCGTCGGATTAGTAGTGGCGGGCAGGATGACGTCACCAGCCGCCACCGTTATCCTTTTAGTAGTGGCGGGCATGCTGACGTCATCATGCCCGCCACTACTAAGACACCTATATATACTTTCCACTCCCGCCGTCCGAAAACCTAGTTTCATTTTCTAAACCCTAAACTCGCCCCCCTCCTCCCGTCGCCGCCGTCGACGTCCCGGAGCACGTCGCCGCTGCCCTCCGCCCGTCGCCGCCTTCCTCGGAGCCCGTCGGCGCCGCCCGTCGTCGCCGCCATCCAGTCGATCAGTAAATATTTATTAACCTACTTCTTTATTTGGTCTTATTTTATTCGAGCTTAGGGTTAAAATGATGGAGGATTGTTATATTAATTTATGCGTGGTAATATAATTTAGTATAATATTACTAGTAGAATGCACTATAACAATAATGTTTTTTAATCTACTGTAAAAAATTTCTGAGAAAAAAATTTCCACTATAACAATAATTTTTTTTAATGTACTATAAAAAATATCTGAGAAAACAAATTTCCACTATAACAATAATGTTTTTTAATGTACTATAATATTACTAGCTTAGGGTTTTTTAATGTTATAATATCAATGTGACAAAAAAATGCAGATGGCTCCTCCTAAGATTGAACCAACAAACAGTCGATCCTCAGACTCTACATCAAGTGGCGTGTATGAGGTTTGCAAATGCGGTAAACATAAGGTACATGATGGTATAGTTTGCAGTTGTTTGGCGAAGAAAGTGATTCTCATAATGGACTCCGACTCGGAGGACGACTCGCGATCGCCGCAACCAGATAGGGTAAGTGTTGTGCTACGGAAGAATGATGAGACAACCGGTGGTAGAGGGAAACATGCCGAGGCTAGCGGTGGAAAAGGGAAGCATGTAGAGCAATGCGGCAGCAAGAGGATGAAGGAGGCAAGATCCTCTTTTTATGCAAATTTTATATTTTTATCATCCAATTCAATCATTGATAATAAGTTGTTCTCACTATCGTCGCCGCGTGTATTTTCTTGTTCAGGAACATGGAGAGAAGTTTAGACTGCCTGATGATGCCGAGTTGGTTGAGGATTGGCAAGTTGAGGCTTTTAATCTGTTTAACCAGAAATAGGTTGGGTTTGTGCCGAGGAAGAAGAAGAAGCTCCAAACCATATCTTTCCTTTGGGTTTGACCAGTAGTGCGTTTCGATGTGTAAGCTGGTTTCCCCAGCCTGGACTTGTGTTTGTTTACTTGCTTTCAAATAAACATGATGTGTCAAAAGCGAGCCCCCGCACCACCGCGCTACAAAAGTCTCGATCATATCGTAACAACATGTAATAAAAACACACTTAATAATAAAAACAGTAAACTAAGGGAGAAAAATACCAATTTTTGCAATTAGAATATTGGTGTTGTATTTTTATTGTACAAAAAGTTTCAATTTCAAAGGAAGAATAAACTATAGATAAGTTATGATGTATTTTTATTGTACATGTTTATTAATGAAATAAAAAAAGTAAAGTGAGGCATAAAAATACATATTTTGTAATTTGATAAGTTATGATGTATTTTTATTGTTAAAAAAACAAGTTCAAACTAGAATTTAATTATGAATAAAAAAGTCATGAAAATTAGAATAGAAATGTAAAAAAAAAATGTTTGGATGCTAGCAGCAAGGTTCGAACCTCAAACCGCCTGCAGGCAGCAAGGTTCGAACCTCGAACCGCATGGCACCAAAGCAACCCCCGCACCACTGCGCTACTAAGTCTTTCTCGACTTGAGTGGCAACGTATGCTAGATAACCCCACCAGCGTCGGATTAGTAGTGGCGGGCAGGATGACGTCACCAGCCGCCACCGTTATCCTTTTAGTAGTGGCGGGCATGCTGACGTCAGCATATGCCCGCCACTACTATACTTTTTTCCACCCGCCCAGACTAAACCCTAGTAGTGGCGGTCGGTGACGTCAGCGGCCCGCCACTACTACGATAAATATCAGTGGCGGGCAAGATGACATCAGCGTGTGCCCGCCACTGCTAATCCACCTATATAAAAGTTTCGCTCCCGCGTCTAAAACCCTAAGCCCTAATCTTCTCCTGCCAGTTATACTACCGCTCCTAGTGCCCGCGCCGCCACCATTGGAGCCCGTCGTTGTCGTCCCCGAAGCCCGTCGCCGCCATCTCGGAGCCGTTGGTGTCCCCGGACCCCTCACCAACACCTCGGAGCCATCGCTGCCATCCCCGTCCTTGACGCACGCCGCCATCCCCGTCCCGGAGCCCGCGCCGCCACCCTCGGAACCCGTTGCCGTCGTCGCCCCGAACTCCGCCGGAGCCCACGTCGCTGTCGCCAGAGCCCGCGCCGCCGTCCCCGTCCCCGTCCCTCTGCAATCAGTCTGGTTAGATTCTCATTTAATTTTATATAGTCTCTTGAGTATATATCTGAGATGATAGTGGCAGTGGCAGTGCACGCATGGCCTGTGTTCTGCTGGCCCGAGCCGCAGTGAAAGAAATCCCTAGCTGTGATTCTGTGAAAGAAAACCCTAGCTCAGTGATTCTAATGTTTTCTCTGTGAGAAAATGTTTTCTATGTGATTATGCTTGATCTGGTTGCCATGCTTGTTATTTGTTGTGCTATATAGGTAGCTAGAACATTTGTGTTGTTAAAGATAAATGGAATAGTTGTTGCTGCTTTGCTAATTATGGATATATAGATTATGGAATAGTTATATTACTGAAATTATTACCAATATTGTGATGAACATCATATATTAGTAATAATGTTAGCACAAAATCTGTGAAGTGAGTATGGCGTCGCCTCGCCGCACGCCATACTCGCCTAAAAGGTGTGAAGGTGGTCCGGCGCCTCGCCTCGCCGCGCCGCCATAACAACTATGGATCAAATAACTCATAACTTATTTCTTTTATATTATCTAAGCAAAATTATTATAATATCCATTTGTAAGCTCAATTATAATAATTTTAAGTTGAAAGAAACACATTCTTCACAAAGCGTGCTGTCCATTGCAGTGCTATTTCAAAAAGCCAAACCAAGATCACCTACTCATCTTGCTAAAGTTGGATTAATTTTCGCTCCCGCCGTCCGAAAACCTAGTTTCATTTCTAACTCTCGCGCCGTCGTTCGCCAGTTGCCGCCACTCCCGGAGCCCGCGACACCCTCAAAGCCCATCGCCGTCGTCGCCGAAGCCCGTCGCCGCCGAACTCCACTTTTTTAGAATAACTTTTAGAGGCCTATGATGCAAATAATAATTGAGTTATCTCTTGTATGTCATCAAGCCGTGCGACACATCCATTCCTATCAACAACTTCTTCTTTCTCGTGTTGCTGACAGGGAATGGATGTGCTCACGGTTCCATGGCAGCCATGAACATTTTGAAAAGCTACACAAAATATGCTGAGGCCTAAACAACACTGTGACCAGTTTACTACCGCTATTATTTCTAAGGCTACTATATACTAATCCTCAAGTTCATGCATCTGGCTGAAGGCCAACATTAGATTCTGCAATTCTTTTTAGGGGCCTATGATGCAAATTGTTATTGAGTTATCTCATGTATGTCATCAAGCCGTGGGACACATCCATTCCTATCAACAACTTCTTTCTCGTGTTGCTGACAGGGAATGGATGTGCTCACGGTTCCATGGCAGCCATGAACATTTTGAAAAGCTACACAAAATATGCTGAGGCCTAAACAACACTGTGACCAGTTTACTACCGCTATTATTTCTAAGGCTACTATATACTAATCCTCAAGTTCATGCATCTGGCTGAAGGCCAACATTAGATTCTGCAATTCTTTTTTGGGGCCTATGATGCAAATAGTAATTGAGTTATCTCATGTATGTCATCAAGCCGTGAGACACATCCATTCCGGTCAACAACTTCTTTCTCGTGTTGCTGACAGGGAATGGATGTGCTCACGGTTCCATGGCAGCCATGAACATTTTGAAAAGCTACACAAAATATGCTGAGGCCTAAACAACACTGTGACCAGTTTACTACCGCTATTATTTCTAAGGCTACTATATACTAATCCTCAAGTTCATGCATCTGGCTGAAGGCCAACATTAGATTCTGCAATTCCTTTTAGGGGCCTATGATGCAAATTGTTATTGAGTTATCTCATGTATGTCATCAAACCATGTGACACGTCCATTCCTATCAACAACTTCTTTCTCGTGTTGCTGACAGGGAATGGGCGTGAACATGGTTCCATGGCAGACATGAACATTTTGAAAAACAACACAAAATATGCTGAGGCCTCAACAACACTAGAGAGAGAAAACAACACAACATCCTAACTTTAGGATTAATATGACATCAGACCTTTTTTGCATAACCAAAATTCTGATACATTAGCATCTTCATATGAATAGTTTATCTATGGCGGAAGAAGGACGTTCCATCGAGGAGCTCATCTACGAGTCTCCCGCAAAAACAAATAAAGAGGGTTCATCTGAAGGATCCTCCGATAGCGAATCTTCGTACCACTCTCCGGAGAATGAACATCCAATGGAGCCTAGGAAGAAGAGAACGAGAGAAGACGCCGATGAGGATTACATTCCTGAAGCTCAAGCGGAGGTAATTATTACGTTAGTAACAAGTCAGAGCAGCTTCTAACCGAGGATTACATTCCTGAAGCTCACATTGTCTATCATCGTAGGATCGTCCAAAGCGAGGAAGCAAGCGTCGATTATTCCAAGTCGAGAAAAGAACAACTATTGTCCCAGCTATTGAGTCAGCTGAGCGAACAGATGTTGAGCCCGCTGCCACAACATCGTCTGCAAATGCGAAGAGGAGAGGGAAACGGGAGAAGAACAAGCTACATACAGCTATCTATGAGGTTGAAGAAGTGCATGTTGATGGGGCTCCAAAGAAGCCAAAAGAAATCACTGCGAAGTGGCGTAACGACTGTGGATGTCTCGCCAGGGAGCGATGTAAGATAGTTTGGAAAAATTGGAAGACTGTCCCTGAAGCTACAAAGAACGAATTGTGGCAGCATATAAAAGCGCATTATAAATTCCCGGAAGACCGCTTAGAAGACGCTAAAGCTGCCACATTGAAGACTATCGGGAAGGCTCTCCGTACATTTAGGACTAAACTGAACACACAATACCTTCAGAAAGATGAGTCGCCACTCAACGACTACGGCTTTATAACGCCAAATGAATGGAATGAATTTAAAATGCAGCATTGCTCCGAAGAAGCCAAACAAGAGAGCATAATGTTCAAAGAACTTAATAAGAAGAATAAGTTCCCCCATAAACTTGGGCCAGGTGGATATAAGGCTAAGGAGGATGAGTGGAGTAAAAAGGAGGAGGAGGACCGTGCGGCTGGGTTACCTGAACAGTTTTCAGGTGCTGATCAGCGCACTAAGAGATGGCTCCTAGGTCGAGCTAAAAAAACACCCGAGGGCCAATATATGCTCTCCGACTCACGGACTAGTGAAGTATTCCAGAAAGCACAGGAAATCGCTGAGTTGGAGAAGACTGGAAAGTTCAAGCCCGAGGGATGTAATGACCAGCTTACATCTGCTCTCGGAAACGAGGAACATCGAGGGCGCACCCGAGGTGTCTCTTCTATAGCACCCTGGAAAAATACTTTCAAGAAACAGGAGGGTGCCACATACAAGAAGCGTCAAGCACGCACAGACGACGCCGCAGAGCGCCGTGCAGAGTGGGAGCGACACTTTTTTGAATTTATTAACGAGAATCCAAACATAATGCAGGCTGCAGCTGGACAAATAATTGTGCCAGAGGTACGACTCGACGTACCAAGCAGTGTTGGCTCAGTACAAGACAAATTTCCTGTAAATTATATTAAAGAGGACACACCCTGCAGCCTGCATGTACCGATAGGGCGCAAAGGGCATTCCCAAGAGGCTGCACGAGGCATTGCTATGCCTGGGGATTTATTTCACAATCGGCCTATTCCTGCTGACTATACCAAGGTTCAGGTCAATGAGATCACCAACGACAGATTTATTAATGACCCCTTGGATCTTCCAATGCCTGATGAGGGGATTGAGACAATCGGAGATGCTCTAAATAACTTTGTCCTATGGGCGAGCCGAGATATCAAATTACTGCAGACAAGTTCTCAGAGTAAATCACCTATTGTCTCATCACAATCCCCCGCATATCTTTCATC